>OZ026614.1:7249101-7576601 GCA_964020975.1 Hermodice carunculata
AGGGTAAATATGGTGGAGTGTTAATGAAGATAGTGCCTGCTCAAGTAAATTTGTGCTGTATAATTAGACTTCTTTGATTTGGTATTGTGCTTATATAACCAGTTTCTGTTAACAAAATAACCTTCATGTGCAGCTATCTATTGTGTTGGTTTTGTAAACTTTTGACAGCAGTATTCCATTTGATTCTAGTGAGCATTCTTCAAAATCCCATGATTCTTATTTGCTCAGAAAATTTGTTAATTCTTTTGCTGAGAAATAATGAGGAAGTTCAAACTTAATACACACTTGGTAACCTTGCTCACGAAACAAAAATGCCAGCTGTGAAAGACCGAGGAACTCAATGGACCGATCCAATCCATACAACATTCTATGCAAACCTGCAAAACTCCTCAGGCCATGTTTTTTAATGTAACAAATGTAATGCTCCAAGCCATAGATAGTCTTTGTAAAACTACGACACACTTCATCACTTCATAGTGAGAAAAATGTCAAATGACAAATGACATTCATTTGAGATGGCTTGGTTGTCATATCAGTGCCTGAATAGTAATATCATTGCTGTCAGCTAATATTTTTGGTTTTCCAATTTTAAAACCACGGAACGGCTTGGTCTATATATTGGCCACTGTACATGTCCACCAGCATCAGAGGGATACAGAATATATATATATATATATATATATATATATATATATATATATATATATATATATATATATATATATATATATATACCACATAACGGCTGGGTCTCAAACCATCGACCTTCAGGATTTACCACCCAGTCAAATATGTGAAATTTTGCACATTTCCATGGCACTGAGTCAACAATATATGATGACTTTCAGGCCCGAAATAGCATTCATAACAGGTAAAACAGCTTTGATCAGCCAGTTTAAGAATCTGGGTATTGATTTTTTTCTCTTTTTTTCTCAATTATTGGCTTGCCTTATAAAAAAATATATTTGTATGTTTTCGTGCTGTAAATGCATGAATGTGTTTACTTTACTACAACGTATTTTGATGACTTTCGTGACTGCCCTTGTGAAAGCACTACAGGCACATCGCCTCTTGGTGGATTTCATGGGACTTCCTGGTAGTGAAACGGAGGCTTGGAAATGCTATCCCTTGGTAATTTGTCAGGTCCCCTCCTCAGTACAATAACTAACACTGAGTAGATTTTAAATCATCAATATGTAAGGCTAGTCAAATCTGACAAGCTTATATAGTACTTCAAGATTAATCTTGAGGTTATTGATTTTTTTCACTACATGTCTGGCACGTCCAACACAACAAAATTGTTTGAAAGATGCGAATTGTTGGCGGACAACATGCCCCACTGGGGCGTTCTAATACGAAGGTAAACATCAAAGCGACATTTAACTTTCGGTACTGTGTTTATGGTGTAATGGTTATGCAGGTTCAAAAGTGACACACAAATCTGTACAGGTAAACGAACATTGCGTGTGGAAGACAATTAAAAGGTAAATATAAGTTATACAATAGAATTACAAGACTGCCGGGTGATACGAACAATGCATCTTACCTGTGTGTGGAATTGGTATGATTTGACCCGCGGAGGGTCATAGACCATCCAGATGGTCAAAACTAACACATCAACGAACGTCAGTGCAGCTACCATGGCTAACAATTGACTGTCTTTGACAACCTAAAAGAATTAAATTTAGCTTCAATATTCATTAGCTTCCAACAAATGTACAGAAGTTGTCACGAATCAGACAAAATCCACTGTATGAAATAATAAAATATGAAAATCGACATGTGGCGCTTTCACTGGAACAATTATTATACTTTCTTGTCTCTATTTAGTATGAACTGAGTAATTTATGTTGAACAAACGCTAGATAAGACCGAGTTTTGTCCCTAGATATGTATTCAAGAATGACAAATGCAATACAAAGTCTGAGATTATTATGACTGGTTACAGAGAATATATGATTAGCTGGCGGGCTGCTGATACCACTGATGCCAAAAATTGCATTTTTTCGGATTTCACGGAGCTTGTTGATAGCAAACGGGCAAATCCAGCAATGTGTGCCACAAATTTTTACATGCTGCCCCCCCCCCCCCCACGACAATATAGCCATTACAGTTCTAGCGCTTGGCCTTCTGATATTATATTCACTAGACGCTGCAACGCTGAATCTTCCCAAGCTATATAAGTCATGTGCAGATGGTAACATAAAATGTGTTTTAAGCCATGATGTAATATAAGGAAAGAGACCACACGGACTAAGAACAAAAGGGCCGAATACAAGACAGCAAGCGCTGCGCTTGGGAAAATGCTCCGCATCTACAGCCATTCTGGCATATTCCTACAACCAACTACTCACCCTTTTCTTTAATTTTGGGTTGGAGCAAATTACATGAATACGCCATGTTTTGGAAAATAAGGCGCCAAAAGCTATGGCGAAGCCCGTGGTTAGAACGAAAGGTCTGACCTGCAATAGAAATATGTGAATCATAGTGTCAGTGTATGGATTATAATGCCCGAAAAGGTATAGCGAAGCCCTTGGTGAGAACGAAAGGCTTCAGCTGCAATGTCAATTATAGTACCAGTGTAAAGGAAATAGTTGGTGCTCTTTTGAATGAAAATTACTTTGTATGGCTCGATTCCGGTTTTGCCTTGTCTGTATGGGCTGTGGAAAAAGGTTTCTTGTCAGCCGGGAAATAATCGTGTAAACGTCCCGTGAGCTGCCTAATTATTCAAATTGTTTTTGCGTTATGTTTGATACCTACTGTATTCAACATTGTTCACAAGAACAATTGTAATAAACATCACATGACTGATATTGGGTTGACATTTTTCTGTTATTCATTATTCACATTTACTTTTTCATTAAAGCACGTCAATTAATAACAACACTCAGAAAATACCTAATGCTACAATTTTTATCTGGACAAGTAGTACCCTAAGGAATCCATCCATTAAAGTACACTTACCTTACAGAACAACTGCGTCCTGCTCTCATGGAGCTCCTGACAGAAGACGGAGATGTAGGTCAATATACACCCTATTAATATGATGCTGTTGAGAGTGGGCGATGACATCTTTATAATTCTGGGGGAACGAAAAGGATGGTATTCCAGCAATTTGTCAACCTGATTCTCATGTTCTTTACATCCCTATAATATGATTTTGTTCTCAATCCTGAAATTATATCTTATTCCTTACATTCATATTGAACATGGCCAATCAGTTGGATATTTTGTGAATGTTCTATTTATTTATTTTTCCACATCCCTTGTTTTTTAAACATTATTATGCTTGTATGATCTAATCTCTTTTGGATAGAAATTTAAAGTGAAAAAGTTTAATAAATCATGAATGAATGGCACAAGCGACTGAACATACAATGAAAAAAAATATACCATAATGCAGCACATATTAAAACAGAAAGAATAGAAATTGAACGCTTTTACAAGGTGATACCTTACTTGTTTTCACTATGGTATTCTGATATTTACACACGTTATAATCATGTGTTTTGCAAAATGTATATAATTCGTTCGTTCACTACCAAGATTACAATTTTGTTGTACAATTTTTTTTTCTCTCTCTCTCTCTCTCTCTCATATGTATATAGACATACATATATATATATATATATATATATATATATATATATATATATATATATATATATATATATATATATGTGTGTGTGTGTGTGTGTGTGTGTGTGTGTGTGTGTGTGTGGGTGTGGGTGCGTGTGTGTAACTTTTTTCTTGGTGATTAAAGTTCGACATATTTAATTCTTTTCAAAACGCGATACGCGAATTCAAGTTCAGACCATTTTGCAACGACAGTTTTACGGATTGTTTGGGTCCTTTTCATGTTCCATATGACAATAAAAATACATCAATCAACTAAATGGAGAAATACTGCGGGTCAAGTTGTACCTTGTTTTCCTGTAAATATTGTTTATTGCCAGAAACACCACAGCTATTATAATGCCAGCAGACGCAAGTGTACATATCACCGAATAACTGACGAGTGAAACACGGGCCATATGGTACCTAGTCTTAGTCCTGTCAAGGGGTGGCTTCTGGTCTGAAAGCAAAATGTAACATTTTGCAGCAAATGGTTGAATTGTGTATATGTACTATATCGATGTCATACGTGAGGGTTCCCAATGTGTTGAAGGAAGAGAATCAAGCTAAAAACTATATTTTAAAAAACGTTACCCATGCATCAAAGTAATGAGATGAACGGCTGAATGCGAGTACATAAACTTTAAAATCTGGCGTTTAGTCCAGTTGTGTTGTCTTTTTATACTTCATATTTTGGGTACACTCGGTTTGAATCCAAATTTGATATATCTAATGCGTCACATTAAACAACTCGTCATTTTACGGAACAAGCTCTCACAAACTTTATCAGGAGAAATATGGAATCCATTTAAACCTAAAAGGTAGATTTCTTGGAGCTTCTTAGGATCCATGCTGCATGCAGTAAGTACAAGCAGGAAGTGTGCAGCTGCTTTGGAAATTCTCACCAGCGGATCCAGCGTTCGCATGTTGAACAAATCAATCTTAACATTTTATTGAATGAACATTTACGGATGATCAAAACAAAGATAGCTGTATGGACATCACAGAGGCAAAAGTATTAGCAAATATTATAAACGACTATTCAGCGCGAGATGGGTTGGCTCGCCAAAGTTCTACTCAGTTAACTTTGCAATCTCCTGCAGGGATATAACTGCCTTAAATGGGAATAGTTTTTTCCAGTTTTATTTATAAATCGAGTCCGACAAGGTTATACAAAAGCGTCAATGTAATAGAAAATTGGGTGATAAATGACGATTTATCTATGTAATCTATGTCTCCTTTACTTTTGTACTGGCAATGCACTAGTTGAGGAAACAAACGGTCTCTGCTTGTGACGGCGAACAACTTACTTTGCTCAGTGCTTGATCCCCTAGGTCTTGCTTTGTATTTAATATAAAGAGCAACTTTACAAACCTAAATCTGGAAGCCAGTGTACCGTTTGAACACTATCAAGTCCGATATCCTAAGAGCAAAGTGCTACCCTGTACCATTCACTGAAAAACTGCACAGTTCTAAATCATTTTTGCAAATAAATTTGTGAAAAGAACAAATCATATTCGTAAAATTTGAAATTTAGAAGAAAGTTTTAGGTTTTTAGTAGCCTTTATAAAATATTCTATTGCATTTTGCAAGGACCGTTTAAGTGGAAAAGCACCAGGCTCGCACGTGGAAGTACAGTTGCAGCTGTCACTGTTTTGCTAAACTCATTGGTCGCATGCGGCAAGCGACTCTTTATCATTACTCACATGAGCATGCACACCAAATGGAAGTACCTGGACATGAGTAATTTGTATCTGTTCTCACTGAAGAGCTACCCATTGATTTTCTTCTTCCAAGCAAACCCTGTCTTGACAACATACTATTAGATATAGACATTACACCTCGATCAGTGAAATCAAAGCTGTTAACCCTGCAACCGAGCAAGGCAAGTGGCCCCAATAATATAAATGAAAATGCGATTCGCCAGTCCTTAGATTTTGATGTTCCCCGAGCAGATTTATTTCGTATTCAACCCAGCCAACTCCCTCAAAAGAGGAGAAATGAAAATAACATACCTCTCCATAAAATGAAGGTCCTACTTTTCCTTTACAAATAGCATCCGGTGGCTGTTACCACTCAGGTTGTTACAATCATGTCGCGATTAGCCAAACCAGGTTCTTAAAATTGTGTTTGCCAACAAAACTATACGCTAAGACCAACATAGTTTCCAGGGTAACATGCTCCTGTATAACCCAGTGATTACAATGTCAGTATTATGGGTCGGAAATTTCTATGAAGGCTTCGAATCTGGTAGTATATATTCACCCTTGTGAAAGCTTTTGACACTCGGTCTCATGAAAGACTGGCACTGATGTGATATTTATCCCAACGGTTGCAGACAAATGGCCATTCTTGGAAACAGTTTTTCACCTTGGCAGCATATTACTAGTGGTGTTCCCCAGGGCTCCACGATCTGGCTGCTACTGTTTCTAATACGTAGGTGTAATGGACATTCTTTTCCTAGCACATTCTATCTCTTAATTAATTGCTTATGGTACAAAAATATAGGGGCAGAGAGCACTGCAACTTGCTACAAGACCCTTAGCCTGTTGATCTTGGTACTGGCTCCTTATATACAATGCTATAAAATATGTAGGTTTAATCTCAAGATTAAAGAAAGCATTGGTTTCTTCAATGCACCAGATGGACCTATTTTCCCACTACTGACTGAACAAAGAGATCTAGGAGGGAGATTTCCTAATACCCTTACCCCCACCTACATCGGCCGGACCAACAGATGTTTCATTAGTATGACAGTAGACGAGATATTATGCAAATTTATTTTGGCCACTTTTAGAGTATGAGGAAAAGAATGTCTATTACACCTACGTATTACACCCATGGGTTCAGAAAGATGTTGACACACCACAAAGTTAATAGGATGTGTCCAAACTCCGCAATCAAAACAGGGTACTCCATTCTTTAGGGCATAGGAGGCAGCAACTCGACATTTGCGAACTTTACTAGTACTTCCATGCGTGTTATAAAACAAGTTCTAGTTACTTTTCTACACTCTAACAAACAACTATGAGATGATAGCATGAAATTAGCAAAGCCTTATCCATGAACACAATCTACAGAAATTTTGTTTCCCAATGGGTAGCGACTTAATGCAACAACCTGTCCCAAGCAGCTGTCTCCGCAAAATCGAAATTTAAGTAAAAAGAGAATCCGCGATTCCCACTTGACGACTAAGGGGTCCATTAAAAGCAAGTAACAATTAACACTCGTATGTACAACATTGTAACAAACGATTCGTTTTGTTTCATTGTAGCAACCAAACTCTTGGTGGAAATCTCAGTATTTCCAACTTGATTAAAGGACATTTATCCTAAACTGTAGCTGTATTATAAAAAAACTGGAGGATAAAGTTGTTCATATGCTTCTAGTTCCAATGTCTAAGTTCATGATAGCCTGGTTCCCCCGGTGCTGCTGTGGTATGACCATTGAAAACGGACAGCAAACCAGTTACTGGATAGAAGTAAGGCCAGCCGCATGGAGCCGAATCGTCACACAGTCTTGTGACTCGTATGCTCCACTTGGCTGGTTTTACTATTATACACCCCTAAATGGAAGGACACAATTATAAAATGGTGCGTTTGTGAATTATCCAGGATTATGACCGTGATTTTATCACCATTCATCAGACCTACATACTTTTCCAAAGTATCGGAGCCTCTTTGGATCGCCACATTACTCGGCTCCCGGCTGGCTTTGTTGGCTCGTAAATGCCCACAAAATCCATCTTTCCGTCTGAAAAGAACAAATACAGATAGTTGAAATTTCGCGGTTTTGTCCTTTATCAATACATTCATTGTTCATTGTTTGTTCATAACAGCATTATAACGGCCTTTACAACATAGCGTGACACTCTTCTGTATTTTATATTAAATTTCCTTACTGAAGCTACCCCTTCACAGCGGGGGCGCCTGCGGGCAGGGCAGAACCTGCGGCGCGTCAGATAAAAAAACATAACATACAATGCAGCAATGCAGTATAAAATATGTACAATTATTACAAGGTTACTTACAATATTTTCGTTATCTAAAATAGGCCAGTTTTACCCTGACGTGTCTGCTAGAGACTCACGTCGACATTCCCACGCTTCCATCAAATACTGCTTAGAAATCTTATCCAACACTTTGGCCGGGGTTTCACCAAAATCGTAAGCATGTTCTCCAAGAAATAAGCATAGTTTACTTAAACTGGATGAACTATAAAATCTGTGCCATACATCAAAATGCTCATTCTGACCTTACTGTGCATTCCAGTAGGTAATAATACTTGTTTCGGATATGATTAAGGGACGGACAAGGAAACAGAAAATGAATTAAATCTTCAGTAGCACCTTCACATAAATCACATTTGGTATCAGTAGTCACTTTCCATTTACACAAAACCTCCTTTAGGCCCAAACACCCTGTACGCGCTTTAAACTTTAATCTAATGTCAATACAATTATTTGACAAAGCATGTATTTTTCTCCAAACGTGGATCTGTATCAACAACCATTGTCAAATGGCGGGCAATAAACAATAATGTCGCATTTACCAAAAAAAAAAAAAAAGAGAGAAAGAAAGAAAGAAAGAAAGAAAGAAAGAAAGAAAGGATGAAAGAAAGAAAGAAAGAAAGAAAGAAAGAAAGAAAGAAAGAAAGAAAGAAAGAAAAGAAATATCACAACGTGAAATAGGTTAGGATCTACCACCTTTTTGTTGATCTAAGTAGCTTAAAACGAACATTAATTTATATGTTTTCCTGCAAATAATTAAAATACATTCTAACAGTTAAAAGGTCCAATACCTAAATGTAAACGCTGCAAAGTTCCATATGTAGTTAAATAATCCTTAAGATTTCTAATGGGCATGCAACATGTCATATACCCCTACAAAATGTCAAAAGAATTGTTTCCAAAATCAATCAAATTCTTAATTTTTGGAATATAATTTTTGTGAAGCGGTGTGGCTGCAGCAATCCCATGGAATTTTTATCTTTGTTTTGAAATTATGATAAACTGAATATGATGTTTTACACGTTTTGATGTCCATTCAGGTTCAAAAGACCCAATTGTCGGACGTGCCCAATTCTCGGAAATCAACAATAATTTTGCTATTCATTGACAAGGTGTGTACGAAAGTTTATTAATTTAATAAGCACCGAGAGACTGATGTGGGATCGAAGAAAAGTTGACCATTTTTGAAATTTGCATATTTTAGACACAACGTCAGCTTTTAGATAGAAATTATCCATTGGTTTAAACATATTTCATTCCAAAAAAAAGCAATAAGGAAGGAGGGCAGAGCCGATACAAATTCTTCTTGCAAAAATTATCCATTTCTGTCGGCATGTGTTATTCAACACCCATGCGACGCAAGATAAAGTTGTAAATCTTATATGCGTATTGAAATACAGAGGTTCTCACCTCAAGGGCTAAGTTTAATTTCCAGCTAGAAGGTGAACAAAAATAACGTGGAGCCAAATACCTTCCCATGCCTGACATTTGGGCACACCTACCTTTCTGCTCATGGGAGAATTTTGTCGATCGTCTCTTGCAAAGTGTGTGCGCGTTCGCAATCCAAAGAGTGTGATTTGACAAGGAACATGCGCCATAATCAACAGTGTTTGGTGTTTATAGCGGCACTGCCAACATTAGTCAACATAAATAAATTTTCAGTTTGACAATGCACCCAACATAGCGCTTCGCTGTCCGACAATTGGGCACCCCAGTATACAATATGTATGTATGTATGTATGTATGTATGTATGTATGTATGTATATATGTATATATATATATATATATATATATATATATATATATATATATATATATATATATATATATTTATTTATTTATTCTTTATTGCCTCCAATATTGGAGAGATACATATACATCACAAAAAGAGGAATTCATATAGCTACATATGTACAACAATGCACAAGGAAATTTAATTGAAAAAAAGTTAAACATGTTGCAATGTACATATCATATGGAGCGGAAAAAACAAGTTCTGTCCGAATAACCGTTAGCTATCTCAGCTTACACGCGATGATCCTCTTAAACCACTTTATCTTTGAAACGTTCTACTGTCTGTAATTCTGACCTTATACATATGTGAAATCGTAATACAACTAATTTCCATTATTTTCTTTCGCAATGCCAAACCCATATTCTCATACAGTCATTCAAATAAAACGACCAATTTAGTTTAAGTTTCCAGCGCAGATTAAGGAGGAAAAAAAACAATGCAGACCTTTGCAATTAACCTCTGTCATGAAAACTTAAACCTTTCACAGTCCAATATAAATGCTCCAGACTTTCAACATTATGACTGGTGCATAATGTACACAACCTAGACGGGTTGGGGATTCCCGTAAATCTCCCTACATTTTCATTTAAAACATGTTCACCAAACACTAAATTCATCATTATAATTCACCCAAGAAGAAGAAGTTTCTATTTAGCTAGTTGCCACTATAAATGTGGTTTAATAGAACAAACTACTTGTCTAAAAAAATTCAATTTTGGATTTTGAAACATGGCCCCTGTCCATTCCAATTTCTCGATTTCCAATACTTTCCGTTTAACTTCTTTTTTCCAGGCTAATTTACTTGGCAATATTCTCCCTAGATCCAGAATTTCTGTCATTGTGGCAAACAACTTGTATTTTTTCAGGTATGGACCAAGTTACCGCATGCTTCAAATACCACGGATGATCATGGCTGTATTGATACAAATGATTAACAAATATTCTCCTCTCCCTCGACGCGGCTGGCAAGCGTAGCAAACTATCACAAAAGCACATCCTTATGGTGGCTATTTCGCCTTCTATTGAAACCCATCCCAGAGTTGATTACACTCCCGCATTCGCCGCTTTCTGAGGCAAGCCCTGGACTCGCCTGGCTGCTTGTCTGTGTGCTACCGCCATGCACTCCCTCCCTGTGTTGCGAAACCTCAAAACTTCACTTCCATAGAACAATATTGGTGAGCATGCAGATTTTTAAAGTTTACTTGCGGTAAGCGGATTAATACAGCCCTCACGGATGCCCAAACCCGTCATTGCATTTAAGGCTCTCCTGGCCTCACTGACCCGATCTTGGATATACTCATTTACCTGTCCGTCAACGTATACTGTAACGCCCACATGGGTATATGATTCACATTCTTGAATGTACTCATCACCCAACTTGAAATCACGACTCATTTGATTACATACTCTCCATTCTTTACTTTCATCAAAAACAAAGAAGCCTGATTTACTTGAATAATGTTCAAAGTGCCATTTATAACTATAATTGTACATAAGAGAGAGACATTTGTTCAAAGCGTACCCAGACAGTGCTAGACTCGTCATATTATCAGCAACCGAAGGGGAAGTCACACCCATATCATGAATAATGTGCGTACACCGTGGCCGAGCTGTGTAAGATGATGTGTGGGGATTGAGAAAATGTCATAGTCAAAAACTAATCAATAATTACAAATATTTAAGTCCTATACTGATCATCAATTTTGATTAAAACGAAAACAAAATGTTCTGGTTACGAAGTGTTCTTAAAGCGACTGTTTGAATTTATCCAGCAGCTGTGCCTGTCTGATATTAATTGGCAGCTGTGACAAATCTTTGGCTCACTAGAGGAAAAATCTTTCTTGGTATAATTCGCACCAATGGAACTCAAGACCATCCTTCAGAGGTAGCCATCTTGGTTTACGGAAAAGAGGAGAAAAGCGTCGAAGGTCCTGAGAGTCTGGTAACATCTTAGCTACGCGTTTCTCCAGTTGAAGTAGTCAAACAAAGAGGTGCTGGCCAACTGAATCACGGAATTACAACATTTGCATACCTTTTGAACGTTTGTTGTTATGCTTTTCAGTATGTGAATCCCGTTAGGTGTAAAATACACAACAATTCGGTTCATGTACCCCCTGTCCTTACATTTACATTGCATTTGCTAGCATGAAAGCTTGAACGTCGCCATATGTTGCCAAAACCGCACGAAAAAGCTTGATTGATCTAACGCTATCAAAATTGCTTTGTCTATCCAATTGATTTTTCCTTACGTATTGTTTTCAAATTCACTTTGAAGTTAATGTAAACCGCCAGGTACTTAAGATACTTCCGCATCCATAAGTAGGCTTTCCGCGATAATTGAGCACAATTTGGATGCCAATCGTTGGACGTAGAACACGTTTAAGTGATTAGACCACCCATATATGGAAGGCCGCACAAAACATACGGTTATTGAATTCGTCAATTGATCATACTACCCAGCTGGTATGCGGAAAATAGGGGTACAATTCTTAAAGAGGAATGAAATCAGTGCAGTATGAAATAAAGTGATGTCCTGAAAGTATCCGTTTGTCTCTGTTCTGTCACTGACGTGAGGTAATTGATCTTTGGCTAATGTTTTAGGTCGAAATACTTGTTTTCCAACATTTTTGATCCAATGACTAGGGTGTATTTTCCCAAATGAAATTTTATCGATTTAACAAAGAACTATTTTTTTGTAAAAAGCTCACAATTATGTTTTACTGTTCAAACGCATCGTATATTGCATCCCGATTTCTTTGACAATAATTCAATTTAGGTAATAATAAATGTTTGAACTATTACTTAATCTCGATGTGTTTGCGCGGGTATTTCCAAACCCCTATTTGACGTATCATGGCGTTGAGTCAAAGCAAAGACATCAGCAAGTTACAACATTATTTACCTCGCAATGCACTTAAAACATTTGACATTTTCAAACTTTGTTAAGTCATCGGCGCATTGCTTGGATTGAATTTAGTGAGTTAGTGACACTTCGATAGTCCAAAATGATAAAACTGACCCGGGTAAATTTTTGTGCAGCTAGCTGGACGGGTTCGTGTGACGTGTAACTCCGTGTGCGATGCACAATGTGTCCTGAGCCACATGAACGAGGCTTGCCCGGTGAAAACTGTTCTTGAGGCACCAAGTTTTATCATGACCCAGTTATTCCAACAGCACGTTTGAAATGATAGCAAAGACCACTGAAATGCTTTAAGGTTTATCTCATGGGCCAACATGGACGAGAATCAATGGTCCAAGTATGGAAAATTACTTTTGCGTGGCGTAAGAATAATTTACTTGAGAATATGGACAGCTTTTTCCCGCAGTATGTATTCTTTCACGTTTTTGCGTAAACGTACACGCTGCGTGAAATGCAATTATCTTAACCATATATATGTATGTGTACGGATGGATGGATGGATGGATGGATGGATGGACAGACGGATGGATGGATGGATGGATTGATGGATGGATGTGCATTTAAAAGTGTCACATAATAGTCGCCTGTGTAAGAACATTTGCCAGAACTTCTAGTGTACGGATGAAAATCTATACAAGAGGAATGTGTTATTAGTAGCAGTATTGCGTCTACATCACTATCAAATGATCTTCAAACGAAATATTGGGATATTTTCTATATTGTACGGTATTCAACATCATCAATTTCACAAAATTGGTCGGTAGTTTCCTTACTTTGAAATCTTTGAATCTTTCCACTGACTATTGGATCCCCTCTGGAGTTGAATTTGATGAAGCCTTTAAGACCAGTGAAGGTTGTACTCAAAGTAGCACTGTATATCAAGTCTGCTATTTCCTTGTCATTGTAATCAAAGTTTTCCAGACGTCTTTTGCCTTCTGTAGATAGAATTTCAGATAATATAATTGTATAGTTGAATCGAAACTAGTTCTGTATCCCGAACATATTTTTACCTTAAACTTTAATTTAAAAACAGTCACGGTAATCGGTCTGCAAAATTGGAAGATTAAGCTATGCATTTACATCCATAGCGTTATTTCTACTGACATGTGTGTTGGATACCTGCTACCCTTTGTTTGAAAACCAGTAATGATAAATAATTAATGGCTGAAAAACATAGCATAGAGAAAATACAGGGTAAAAATGCCTTCAGTTAAAAAGCCTACATCGTAAAAATATCTTACATCAATATATCATACCGGCTTTAATTAATTATAAGTTCACTTCAAAAGCAGTAGCAATTGAGAACCCATTATAAAACTTATCCCCTTTATGTTATAAGATATGATAAACCGGTTTGGATAAAATATAAAAGCACGTGCATCCACAACGGGATACGATACCAACGAAGCATTTACAATTGACGATCATTACCCACTTTCTAAGATTTCCTGAACATCGAGAATAAAAAAAAGCGCCACTTACTGAAAAAAAAATAGTGGCAAGAGAATCAGGCTACAGATCCAACTAGTATAAGGAGAATCTAGTCTGCCGTGAGGAATATGCCAACATTTCCTCGAATCAGACACAGGGTCACACAAAAACAGAAAACTAGAGGGCTGCGTCAACAGCCCTGTTCCACAAAATCAAAGTTGCAACTGAATAGAACTGATGTTGAGCTTTAGCTGAGTATATATGGCAATTAGAAGTATTTCCAAGATGGACGGCTGAGCCGCCTGAAAGTCAGCAGAGCTAAAAATTACAACGCGACCTGGTGACAAAATTACAAACTTGGGGCCCCGCAAGTGTTCCTGCGTGATATCAAAGCTATCGGGAAATCAATAGGGAAGTGCATATAAGGATAAGTACCGTCATTGAAAAAAAAATAGTTAAAAATCAGAAATCCTCAGGAGTGCCACCACGGAACAACTTTGACCTTTCAACAAGGAACATATCCATCAAGTCTCAGCTTAATCTGACTGACGGTTCTGGAGAAGAAGTCGAAATTGGGAAAACACATGAATGATCATGAAAAAAAAATGAAAAAAAAAATGCAGCACCGCCTGGTGAACAAATTAGGTAATAGGAGTCACTCGGAGTCTTCCTGTGTGATATCGAAGCAGTTGGGTGATTGGTTTTGGAGAAGATTTTCTTTTAGATTTGCCCTCCCCCCCCCAAGAAAAACAAACAAAAAAACCCCAAAAAATCATAACAAATCCAACAATTACAGGAGCGTGACATGGTAGAGACCCATCCAAGGTACATCCCCACCAAGTTTGAAGTGAATCTGGCTGACGGCTTTGAGAAGAAGTCGAAAATGTGGGTTGTGAACGTAAGGGGGCCGGACGACTCTGCCTCCTACAAGCTCAGCCTGACCAGCAAGTCACCTGAGCGAGAAATGCAGGGTACACTCTTAACCAGATGAACTGTTAACCAAATGAATGTATGCTGGTAAAGATAGGTGTCCCTATGCAATTTTGGAGCCATTAACTAAACGAATACACCTGTCAGAGACCTATGAAAAGGATATCTTCACAGTGTGTGAAGTAACTCTGGACGATTCTTCAGAAAACTATGTCTACGTTCATGCTCGTATCCAAGTATGAACAATGGTCAACTCCAAGAAAATCATGAAAAATAAACTTTATCACTAGAGGGCGACCACTGAAGAGAATTGCTGTGTGTCTGTGGTTGAATAGAGCCACCCATCGGGAAGGGCAACAGTTAAGTGGTGCTACAGAAAACGTCAAATTGTGAACGAAGCGCTTACGGAAAATACCCGGAAGGTGACAGAAATTCACATGCGTGCCAGTAAGTGATAAAAATGACTTAACATAAAAACATAGATACATCATCGTTTAATCCATTCGCCAGAAACTGAATCGAAGTAAATCAAATTTTATGGAATAGTCTTTTATTCCTCCCGTTGATATATGTATATACTAGAATACGACATAATTAATGAGAAGGTTACATTTAAAAGCGTGAAACGTTTCTCATATCTATATGAAGAACATAAAACAAAAACTAAAACACAAGTAGTGCTTTGTGACCAGATATACTTACTTAATGCCAGTTTACTTGCTGTCGTGTTCAGAGCCAAAGCCATAGCCCATATGGAATCGTAGGCCTGAGCTCCCATTTGTGATCCTGACGATGAAGCATTTGCATGTTTAAGCCGAAATCTGTACTCCCGCTTGAATTCAGCGGCCGTTATATTTGCTACTCCTCTCTTTTCAACTGGATTGATATAAAATTCTCCAATCGTAAAATGACCATCTATAGACTGTCTCATTTGGTTTTCCGTGCAACCGGTCCCTTTTAGATTCTTTGCTCGCCACCACTTTGAGTCATAGAACCCAACAAGTATCCACACGTACTTATCACCATAAAGGCCCTTATGGAAAATCTTGGAAACCAAAGAACATTTTGGGCAATTATCACAAAGCAAAATGTCATTAAAACACACATTAACATACTTTTTGGTAGCCATCACAAATATTGCATTTAATGTTTTTGACCACCGCGTGTTTCAAGTGGTAACTTTCGGCAGCTTTAGCCCTGCACTTTGTAAAAATGGGAAACAAACATATTCGCCCGGTAAATTGTGCTATTTTCAATTTTATGGAAAAATTGACATTTGTTGTTAGGTGTGGGCATTTTGTAACAAAGGTTATTAAAATGTCATAAAATAATAATCGTGCCAAAGAATCTCTTAATACTATTTTCTTTGAAATTCATTTCTACGACAAGTGCTCCTTGAAAGTTTAATTGAAGTTCCCTAATGAAATTAATTTTCCTTGGCTCAGTCTCCCTTTTCTCTTCCTAAATTTATTATTATTATTAATTGTTTTAACAATTTTAGTAAATAGTAACAGCTGGGAAAACGGCTTCTTTTTTAACCTTTTTGTTCCTGCCATATAGGGGGATAATGGACAACACGTTCCATCACAGAACGTTTTTATGTGTTGATACTTAGTGAACATATGTTGGTGTTTTTGAAAAAAAATCTCTTCTTGAAATATATCTGACATTCCTTTTAGAAATGAAAATTTGGTACACTTGGTATGTGCGTTTCCTAATTTCGGCTAGATGATTGGTGCCGAACGTTACCGGCTCCAGACCCAGCACGTCCGTGGTCAAAAAAACATTTAAATGGTATTTATTGATACTTCCGTACAATTGTTACATTTTATTACATTTTCAGCTTAGTTTTATTAAAAATAAGAATCAGCTAATTCATTACATTTCCTGCCAAATATCATTACAAATTTTATAGTATATGATATAAATAATATTATATTTTGCTCGCAGCTTCTTACAATTTCCCGCAGTATCACAAATTTCTGCTAGTTTTTTAATTGCAAATTGAAAGATACGACAAATCGCCGCAGTGTTACAAATTGCCACATTACAAGGCTCAGTATAATTAGCTGTAGAGAACAAAATATTCACCTCACAAAACACACTAGCTGCTGGGCCTTTGGCATCAAGGAAAAACCCAAAAATGATTCGTGCATTATATTCCTTTAAAATAAAATGATAAATTCATTAGGTGACCAGGTCACAGAACACCGTTTGCAATCGACCACACTACCTGTTACCCGGTGCCCACTTTCAGCTATTTCACGTGTTCTGCCCAACAGTGCGTCAACAAGACTTTAAGAACATTCTACAGATACAAATTACGATGAAACTATATGTCAAATAACATTTTTGATATTTTTCCTTACATTACACGTTATGTGATTGGCATTGTTTCCGTAGTGGAATCCAAACAACGTTCGTGAAATAAATTTATGCTTTGCGATGAAATATTCCGTGCCGTAGAATATATATCACACCTCAACAACGAATCTTAAAACGATTATTCTTAGTGTTTTAATACCTTTAAATTGGGACGTTACGTTGTGTTATACCCAGAAAAACTGTTATCACAACATTCCCTGCTCACATACATACATACATACATACATACATACATACATACATACATACATACATACATACATACTGTAAGGGGCTTGGAGTTTTCCTCCATGACAAGCAGTCTAATGGAAGAGTTTAGTCAAATGATGAAATGTCTATGATAAACGAAAAATATCAATTGGAATCAACCGGTTTATTTATGACATTATAATTTGTCATGCAACCGATATTTAGAAGCACCTGCTTCTTTATAAGAATTTCCAACTGTCTTATTAGTGTCATTTTAAACAGTCTCAAATTCGGCAACCACGCTTTTCCTAAAAATATATTAATCTTGAATGCATATGATAATGTTATCTAGCATATTTTATGAAACCCTGCAAAATATGAGTGTGTAATGCAGAGGTGTCATTCTTCCATTACAACAGTCCCTGGCGTAGTTGTGGAAGCTAACACATGTAACCTGTTGTTGCAGCAAGACTAATTTTGTGACACCTGTTGCTGATCAAGTCTTCATCTCTGGCAGATTTTGACTTACTGCCTTTATGACAGGTGCTGTTTTCCTGCAGTCCTGCAGCTACCATCCAACCACCTGTTCTCAGATGGTCAATGACCAGCCAGTATTGCAGACAACACTTCCCTGCCTACAAAATCAACTGCTCACATGACTCCGGCTGCTCCCTCAACAGACTCGCTGTCCACTCTGCCGATAGCCAAGACCACTCCTGAAAGCTAGTCAGCACTGCTCCTTGTACAAACCCTTGTTTGTTCCACTGCCATAACCAACTGTCCCCAGCTAGTCTACACAGCTCTTTTGGATAACTAAACCCAGCTGTCCTCAGCTAGCCAGCTCTATGTCTGTTCTTCCGGTAAGTATGACCAGCTGTCGGCAACCGGTCAGTTTTATGGGTAGTCCCTTGGCTGCTCCACAGGTAGGTACGACCAGCTGTCCTCAACCAGTCAGCTCTCAGACCAGACCTTTTTCCGTTCTACAGGCAGGCAAGATCTCCTGTCTTCAGCCAGTCAGCTCTCAAAACTGACCCTTCTCTGATCTACAAGCAGGTAAGATCTGCTGTCTTCAGCTCTCAGAACAGTCCCTTGTCTGTTCTATAGGTAGGTAAGATCAGCTGTCCTCAGCCAGTCAGTTCTGATAACAGACCCTTGTTTGCTCCACAGGCAGGTGAGACCAGCCGTCCTCGGCCAGTTAGCTCTCAGAACAGACCCTTGTGTGTTCCACAGGCAGGTAACACAAGGTGTCCTCAGCAAGCAAGTTCTCACAAGTACGGGCATGGGTAGTTGTCTTTATCCTTACCAATATTGACACTCTTTTTTAAATTATATTTTATTGAGCAAACGCATACAAAGGAAAACACATATTAGGTAATGCTCTATTGTCAAGTAGATCAAAAGTGTATTGATAAATGATCAGTTGGATAGACTGCTATTGTTGTTGACTGACACCAGTACTCTGCATTTATCTTAAGCCCCAATCGCTTAAAATTAACCACACATCATAGTTAGACTCCGCATTTGTACCTTGCAAATAAGGACACTTCTTTGTCGTCATTATCAAATATTACTGCATTCCTGTACGATCATAGGCACTTTTTGTAGAAGATTACGAAGAACAGAAGTAAATCTTTCCGTGCGTATAACACGTTACCTGTAAACAAACTAAATAAAACAACAGTATCATCCAAATTTACCATTTTTCCTGTGAGTGACACAATTAAATGTTTTACTTGCATTCTGAAATTCTCAACAACAACAAATCACAAAATAAATGAGATAATGTTCTTCTTCACTGGTACAGAAGGGGCACTTGGTATATTCGACAATTTTGAGTTTGTACAAACAGGATTTAATGGCAAGATACGATGAGTTATTTTCCTTGTCAGACCTTTTTCCGTTCTACAGGCAGGCAAGGCAGGCCGTCCGCAGGCAACTACTTGTTTGATGCAGAGGACCACACTTCAGTGAAATCTATCTTCGGAAACACCCACTCAGTACTTGGCTGCTGGTAGACGTGTGTAATTATTGTTGGATACAAAATCTTAGTTGTGGTAGTGTGTAAACAAAACTGGGGCTGAGCTGTTGATAAATTATCCAGGCTTTGAATGACTAAATCATAGATCTTGGGTCTACACACGCTGAATGCAGCATAAGATTAGAAGTCAATTAAACTTTATATTGGCGATCGCTATGACCGGTCCAGTAGGCTGTGAAATGCACACAACGTTTATGAGTTCCATTAAAAGTCCTTCAAATGAACTACACTTAAACCTTCATTTTTTTCTGAAATAAACATACACACCACGTACTGACCACCATGTTCAAACTGGCATTAATGACAGGCGTATTGGCGATCGCAATGACCTATCCAGTAAGCCTTGAAATACATGCAACGTTTATGAGAACCATACAGCAAGTCCTTCGAAAGAACTAGACCTAAACCTCCCTTTTTTTCCTGAATATACACCACGCTCTGACCACCACATTCAAACTGGCATTAATGACAGGCGTATTGGCGGACGTTAGGACCGACCCAGTGGCCTTGGAAATACATCAAACATTTATGAGTTCCTTACAAAAAGTCCTTCAAGCCAGCTCGACTTAAACCTTCAATATTTTTCTGAAAAATACACCACGCTCTGACAAACACATTCAAACTGGCATTAATAACATGTGTCTACCTATGGTATATTGACTCAGGTGAAGTACTTGTTGTGGGGCTGTTACTTCTTATCTGCACACTGTAGCATTTTCCAGCAGTACGACTATAATGTTATGCCATATTTGATGGTGTGACCTGGGAATTTATCATCAGCAAAATATGTATCAGAATAAAGTTTGAAATTAACCCACTTTTCACAGTTTGTAATGAAATATATACTCTATAAAGCTGTATTTTGATGCAACTCATGCTCATGTTACAATTATAACTTAATTATGATCACAAATTATTGGCCTGTAATGGTGCACCATTAATCAAGAATTAAGGTCAGAAATCTGACACAAGAGTGTGCACATTTCATGTAACAAGAAAATCCCAATAAAATTATTACAAGCAAAAATATCTTATATTTCGTTCTCTGTCGGGGCAAGGTTACATTAATCCAAAATTATTATGTTTTTACTCATTTTGATATTATCAGACCAAGATAAGAAAATAAAGTATAAGCAGGGATATATATATATATTCGTACGCAGAAGGTACAACGTTGAGTAAAATAAGACATAAAATAAATACAACAGCCAAGTACAAGTACAAAAGACGCTGCTCGTATACTAGGCAAACTGAAGAGCATAAAAGTGCTGTCCCTTCACTTAGTATATATGCACATATGCCTATAATGATAATAATAATAATAATAATAATAATAATGATGATGATGATGATGATGATGATAATAATAATAATAATAATAATAACAATAATAATAACAATAATAATAATAATAATAATAATAATAATAATAATAATAATAATAATAATAATAATAATAATTTTATTAACCCCATGAATGAGGAAAGTAAAACAACAACCATGGAAATAAAGGGTGCAACCACTGAAAATATGCCCAAGTTAAGCAGTAGCTGCTGACACACCTGTGTGGCTGAAAATAGGCGTATGTGGCATTTATGCCCTTGTGTGCTCATGTGGCTTGACCATAAACTAACAATTTAGTTGGGGGGGGAGGGGGGAAGAGCTACAATTATGATTTACTCTTGGTTAGTACAGAGCAAGGACACAGATAACATGATTTACTGAATTAAACACATGTAAATATATCCCGATCCCATTCAACGCATCTACAATAATAACTGTAAATGTAGCAAATAAGTTACATCTGATAGCAGTAAACAAAATATGCAAAAACATTAGCGTACATGAAGCAAGATTTTATTTTTGTAATACATACATACATACATACATACATACATACATACATACATACATACATACATACATGCATACATGCATACATACATACATACATACGCACGTACGTATGTACGTACATACATATAACCTACAAATGTCGGAAATATCACACTTCTAAAGTATTTTCTGTGAATTAAAATTGCTAGAAACTACATAATCTGTCTGAGGTAGTACCTTGTAATACAGCATAATTATACTGATAAAGGAAACGTGTTTTGCCTACCAATAGCATATTTAGCTGTATAGATGCACTTTTGCTGAAGACGGAACTGGAGACCAGGTCCATGCTGTTCGTGCCTATTGCCGTCTCTAAATCAGTTTTGGACTGAAAAAAATGGTAGAGCAATGGATGCATCATTTAAAGCGGCAACTGTCTTTCAATAACAAGCTATACCAAATTTTTGTCACATGAGGACCTTATAGTGGACCAGTTTTTTTTAGTGAAAACCAGCTTCCTCTCATAATTTTTGAACTTTTTATGAAACTTTTAATGTATAGCGTGAACCCTGAAGACGTTACCGCGATATCTCAAAATGTACTGACCGCAACTTTACCAAATTTTTGTCAGAGATGTATCTCATAAGGGACCGGGGTCCCTTTTAAAACCAGCTTCCTCTGATAATTTTTAAACTTTTAATAACACTTTTAACATATCTATTTGAGTGGCGTCAATCTTGACGACGTTACCGCGATATCTCAGATAATACTGACCACAGCTTTGCCAAATTTGTAAAGCCGAAGTTTGTTATTAAGACAAAGTATAATACAGCAGACAGGAGAGTCTTTTTGCTTTAAAACTATGAATCCTTACCTTTTGGAAAAAACTTTTAGACTGGGACAGTATAGCCACTCGCTTCCATTTAAAGCTTTTGAGAAATTCCACTCTGGCATCATTAAATTCAGCATCCGGGGCGCTCACACGGAAGAACCAGGGGAATTTTTCTTTATCGCTCAAAGATGGACCAACGCTGGCATAAGAAATCTGTAAATAAATAGAACTGTCGACGTATGGGTGAAGCCAGATGTAAGCACAAACCTACAGAAAACTGAATCCACATCCAATACATATTGATAGTGTAATTACAAAATCCATGGGAACATCCATTCAAGGCACTGGTCCTGGAAACCCACTTTCAAACGTCTGGTCCTGATGTTAAACTTATTGTTGTCTCTTTTAATTTTTTTCTTTATTTTTATTTATTTATTGTGTGTGTGTGTGTGTGTGTGTGTGTGTGTGTGTGTGTGTGTGTGTCTTATTTTTGTTATCGTTACCGGTGTCAAAGCTGTTAACATTATCATTATTACTCTTATTAGTATTCGCACATTTACATTTGCAATGAAAATGTACAGAGTAACACTATATTAAGGCACACGTGCACATATTGGTGTGCCATCAGTGGTTGCACATTTTGGTGTGCCATCAGTGGTTGCACATTTTGGTGTGTCATCAGTGGTTGCACGTATTAACGTGCCATGAGTGGTTGCAACATGATAAAGAGTCACATAAGTCACCATACCATTCCTATCACATGCTGAAAACTCAATTTTAATTTGTGTAGTGTGATGCCAAGCATGTTTATAATTTACCGGTCAAATGGCTATTATGCTACTTTGCAGAGAATTATGGCTTCCCATTACGATCTATTTGTATGAAAGGCGATTTATACAAACTGGGAATCTCGCTGCATTGTGCCAGAATGTTGTGATAATGACACTAGATCAGATGGTGACATTGTCATTGCATGTTCCTGGTTCCAGTGTGACACATCTTGACCTGTGAGTTACATGCGGCTGACAAAGCCTTTTGAGTGGCCAATAAGGAAAGCCAACTGCTGAGTAACTAATTTATACAACCTGTGCACTGAGAAAATGCCAGTGGACACGGCACTGACGGTACAGTTTTATGACATACCTGTACAACCCTGTGTGCTGAGGAAATGACAGCCGTAACCTCGCTGACGTCAGAATTCACGCCTCCAATCACTCCCAATTTGGGAGGCCCAGTGACCAATGCATTGTACAGCTTTTTAGAAGCAATTCGTGCGGACGTCTGGAAAGATCAATGTAAAAGATGTCCTTTTATATTGATATTTTGATAAATTATATTGACAAGCAAAACGAATGATTTGCAAAAGTCAAAACGCTTTTGATAAACTAGTCATTGTGCCTACAACCAAGAAACGGAAAAGCGGTTCTTGCGCTAAAATTTTACAGGTGAAGTCAGTAAATCTAATACCTGTGACACAGAGTATCTACCTGTAGGTGAACAGCATGATGTAGGAATTCCAACATCTATATGTTGTGTTAGTGATTGAATTCTGGCAGATACACTCATGAAATAATGGAAGTCAAACTCAATTCAAACTATATTATGTGTAAATATAAGTGTGTGCGTGTGGTTGTCGGTGGCGGGCGGACTCGTGTGAAATCTATACAGACATACATACGTAAACTAAGATACAGCCTGTCTGAGAAAGAGCCGAAATAGTATTACCTAGCGGGAGCACATTGTCGTCATGGTTAATCAAAATGCCATAGTTTGTATTCTGATAAAAATGTTTATTATCTTCCATGATTAAGCAATCCAACATGAAAAACTGATTGGCGTAATCAAGCTTATTTGGATTATTTAATTGAACGTGTTTGTAAGTTTTGAAGTGTACATGTAACTACGCAAGCCGAGAACGCAACAGGCATTGGTCTTAATTGCTCTGGTTTCATACATTAGACGAATACTATGTAATCTGTGTATGGAACACCCGCAGTAATTTCAATTGATCTCTGTGTAGTCAATAATTAAAATTTCAATTCAGATAAAGATGCGACTAAGTAGCCATTGCTGCTGTGAAGATAATTTGATGGAGATAGATGTGAACTGTCTGTATCGAGTCACCTGTTCGGAAGATACAACTGCAAAAGGATGAATATTGCTCGTTAATAAGGGAATAGAACTGGTCGATATCCATCAAAAATTCATGCTTATATGGATATTGTCTTATCAATTTTCTCTCGCGCGGTTGTACATGGTACCAATAAACATGCAGACAAAGCCAATTAAACTCAGTCAGAATCTGGGATTTCTTTCTTTTGCCAAAATGCTCGGATATCCTGGCTGATGAGCCAAGCAAATAGTGAGGCGTATTTATTCAAGGATATTTCCCTAAGTTATATTCTACAAAGTGTTGAGTGCTATTCGTAGTCATGTACACCTAACACACTAATTCTGTGCTCAAATATTACGTATGGAGCAAGCAAATCTTGTGAGATTTTATCCCCCTGAATTAATATAAAGGAGTTTTTACCAATCTAGTTGTAGAAATACATGTTCTTGAAATACGACGAACTGTTGTATTTAACAAACTTTTATCTGAGGCTGGTTTTTAACTGCTGTTACGATCCAAGAGAACATGCACAGCAGGACACAAATGATTAACACCTTTTATGGTTGGGGGATTTAACCCTTAATGTATGTGTATGAAGTGTTCGAGGAAGTATAGTGGTATTTAATATACATTTAGAAGTTGCGTAGAATACTGTGCGTTCCTGTTTTGTCTGTCAGGGGGTTGCTTGGTTTCCGGTTTTCTATAATATTCATAGGATTTCAGATATGCACAAAAGCAATTTGAAAATCTAGATCATTTATAATTTTGAATGTATAACGTCCAGTGGGCGTACGTTTACACATTAAACCATTTATAAAGTGCATATGTAAGGCTTAAAAAGCTACCAATATTATTTGGACTTCAAACAAGTTAAAGTCCTTTTTGTCTCACATGATGGTTTTAAATCAGACATAATGAGGGGTGTAATTTAGATGGCTTATAGATATTTAATACGCGCAGCTGCAACTGGTTAGAAAAAAAATATGTTTTCTCCAAATCGGAAAAAGAAGCAGATCAAGGAATAAGTTGTCCCATATTTCTCTTCGCCTGTCAACTCTGTTAACCAGTTTACCAGCGGTGGCACTGTCGGGCCGATTTAGTTATTTCGATTGTGGCTATTATTTCCCGTTTTCTCGTCCATGTCCATGTCAGTGTGTACTATCTATATGTTATCCATACACCTCTGCCATCTGAATACAACATAAACCGTATGTTATGTTTCTCAGTGGTTATAGTAAAAGTAGTAGTACTAGTAGCAGTAGAAGTAGTAGCATATATTGCCTGTGATGCAGGTTGGCCTGAATATGAATATCTGAATATTAGTTTTGCTGCGTTTTAGTATGGGTGCTCCAAAAGATCGGTCTTCGTGTTTACTCGTATATATTATGATTTGTACACATACACGCACACACCTAGTACATATATATATATATATATATATATATATATATATATATATGGTGCAAAGTGGAAGATTGTACCTACGTGCAAAACATAAAGCTATGTGTAAATGTTTTTTTTTCTCAATGGGCGCACGCAGTTTGAGATTGGTCTTTTATCATGTTCTGTATGCAAAGCCAACTGGAATAATTCGGAAGCAAAGATACAGATTGCTTAACATTACACGCTATTTATGCCATATGCACAAATTGCTGTGTAATTGACAGGCAATTGTAGAAGCATCTGTGGAAGGCGCTCTTGAAGCTCAAAATTGTGCAGTTAGTTTCTAGAAGCCCATTTACCACTATTTTGTGCGCATCGCTTGGAAATGTTTTGTTCCTTGGGCAGAGGCTAATTATGCTGGATTAAAGCACCTGTATACGATATCAACCCTGAATCAAGTGTCTGTGAGACAATCTTGGGCAAGAGGCATTTTGGACTGTAGTAGATGACCCAGTCAGCATATATCTTTTTATCTCTTTGACGAGTATCTTGATTATCTGGGGAATGATAAGGATAAATTGTCAAAATTGTGCATGTGATATGTGGACACGGTTGACTTTTTTAGGCTTGTTGTGAGCTTTGAGAGAAGGAAACTGTGCCCAAAGCCACAGCCAGGGGCATGAATGTCTCAACAGCATTCAGCAGCAATGTAATTGTAAGACCAAATATTATGATATCATTATGGCATTTAGAGGGTTGATTGTTGAATGTATGAAAATGTGTAGTGTTACACTTCCAACAATTTGAGCAAATCATGACTGAAATTGGAAACTTGACACAATTATGGCTACGTGGAAATTTTATTTCAGAAGGCCAAATGACCTTGAACTCTGCCCTTTTTAGGTCAAATGTAAAAAGGTGCATTTTCATAATTGCTACAATTTGTGCCCAACATGATTAAACTCGAATTAAAATTAAGGCCCGCAAATAATTTACATGGGCCAGTGCCCCTGACATTGTAACTTTAGAGGTTACATGTAAATAACAAAGATGTGTTTTGGTACAACTCTGAAGCTTCAGCCCAACATTATTGAAATCATATGAAAGATACCTGAATTTGACGAGGTGGACATTCTCGCTGGTCAAATGACTTTGACCTTTCACCTGACGAGGTCACAAGCTATCAACAGAAATTACCACATGTCTTTATATATCCCCAGTGGTGATTACTATGAAACATATTATCCAGTATTAAAGCCCTGCATGCTCCAGTTTCGGAGAAAAATGTCACCCCAAAGTTTGTGTTCAATGCTAATTAAAATACAGTATGATCAATGAAGAATGGCAGTGATGGCCAATATTTCTAGTGAGGATTACTTTAAACCATCCACCTCGATATACAAGCACTAGCTAGTCGTTTGGATGGAATACTGCCACTCCGAAGTTTTTGGTAGATAGGCAGACGGACGGAAAGTGAGTGCTAAAGTTAGTTTCGTCAAGAGTTAACGCTGGCTGGACAAATATAATCTAATCTTTCATCATTTGATTCTATGGTTCCGTGTGCATTTGTATACGACCGTTATGCACGCTATCCGCTGATTGTCGTACAGAAATTGCAAATAAGACAAATTGAAACCCTGAAACGCATGAGCACTCAGCTGGGGGTAAATTTGCACGGTTTACAGTGCATTTGCAAGTCACCAAAAATCATGCTGTTGAAGAGCCAGGAAATAAAGAAAATAAGTACTCCTGGTGAAGCCATAGGTTTTATCTGTGTGCAGTTACAATGTAATCTTTGACTGCAGGGTTCATGAGTATTTGTCTTTGCCAACTTTAAAATAAGGGTTCATCGTGACAGATCTGATCCCGATCATGGCGGTTTCGGCAGCCAAGAATTAAAAACAATTTACAAAGCGTATGTTTTGACTTTTGAAAATGTGTTTATCTAGAATACGAAGTAACTATTATATTTATCGCAGGATGTCTTTATATGCATATATATATATATATATATATATATATATATATATATATATATATATATATATATATATATATATATATGTATATATATATATATATATATATATATATATATATATATATATATATATATATATATATATATATATATATATATATATATATATATATATATATATATAACTTTGAAGTGGTTAATTATCCTTTCCCGGACAGTAATAATTCGGAAACTATTGGATATAATCCGTTTTTGTCACAGATTTTGAGATTTGGTCGTATTTGTTCTTAATTTCAGGACTTTGCATCTAGAACCAAATTTATTTACAATAAACTTGAGTCAAGAGGATTCAAAGATGTACTTTTGATCAAATATTTCTACACATTTTGCTGTAAATAGAGATTTTAGACGTGCCTGTTTTGCTACCTAATTTTATCTTTTGGCATCATTCTGTCTTAATGTTCACCTTTCAGACATTTTAGGCTAGCTTGTTTTCTGTTAGGTTCAACCCACAGAGGCTATAGGTAGCAAGCAGCTACTGACGACAGTTACAAGCTTGCCTAATTGTACTCAATATCTGGTTAAGAAACATTATATTTTCATTACATTTTCTTGACTTAGATACAAATCACTCTCATTCTTTTCTGACTTGCCCTTTAATTTTGCTGTTAATATCCAAATATTATTAGAAAGTTTGGCTATAATAATTTTACAGCTTTAGACTTGTCTGTTTTGCTACTTAACTTTATCTTTTGGCATAATTCTGTTTTAATATTCACTTTCAGACATGTTAGGCTTACATGTTTTCTGTCAGGTTAAACCCCCTGTTGGGTTATTGGTAGCAAGCAGCCGCCTACGACAGTAACAAGTTTGCCCATTTTTTGTTAACCTGGTTTTGGCATAAATGCTAATGACTTTCATTCTTTTCTGACATGCCGAAATGCACATTCACTCAATATAAAAATTTACTTAAAATTAACTGTATTTTCTCAAATGTCACAAACCTGGCACATTATGTTGAAACAATGACTCAGGGCGGACAGCGAAATAGAGCTTTATTGCTTGGAGACTTCCAAAGTGAGGTGAAGGTGTCATCATGGAGTTTGTTTTACATTTCTGGTGCAGGATGTCCGTTGTTGCGGTCCTTGTTAGGATTTCCCTTGGTTTGTACAGGTGGTGGAGCTACAACTGTTTATTTTACAACTGCTGAGACTGAAGTTAATTCCCCAGTTTGTTTCTACTTCAGTTTTACACTGGCAGGTGGTTTAACTAGGATAAGCTATCCAGCGAGGAAGGGTACATACTGTTGCAGGGGTAAGTCAAGTTGTCCTTATCTGAACCTGTACTATACAAATTTAGTTATTATGGTTTGTTTGACAGGTATTCTTCTTTCATAATGAAGCTGTGCATTTATAAGCAAAACTTTACGTATTCACTTAATTCATCACTTGCCACGTTCATATTCATTCATTATTATGTGGGTTTTCTTTGCTGAAAATTTAGCTTAGACAAGGAGCAGCTACCAGAGAGACATGTACGGGTACAGGCTCCACTTACCTTTATCACCCATATCCCAGAACTAAAACAGCCATATCCATTACTTCCTCATTCATATTTTTGTATTTTCCACAACTATAATTAAATTTGTGAAGGACATTTCTTCAAATAATTAAAGAACGTAATTTAGTCCAAGACTGATTACCAAATAAAATCTGACAACTTTCACTGTATTTCATTTTACTTTTACTTTCCATTAATTGATTCTTGTACAGCTATGATATTTTTTAACGTGGATGAGTGCACATAACACAATTTATTTTTAAAACAGAAATTCTATTTTTTGGGGTTTTTTTGGCTGGATTTACAGAAATTGGTGACTTTTTGTCTCCATTTCTGGATGTCAGTACCTGGCAGGTCCACATATCTACAATTTTGCTTGAGTGGAAACACTCAATCCATGCAAAACCCTGTAAACAGACCCAGCTGAGTGGAAACACTCAACTCAGCTCGTATAAGAAATCGAAAACGAGGTCCGCATGAGGGAAAACACTCATTAAGACCTGGTCTGTATCTATTTTAAAGCGATCGGATGAGTGGAAACAATCAGTTAGCACCACTATAGTCCCAAATCAGTTCCAAACGAGGAAACACGCTCAACTTTTGAAATACACACAGCTCTGTACGAAATCCTACCGAGTTGAGTTAATACACTCAAATGATTCAAACATGTTATTTATTATCCAAATGAATTGAATGACTTTAGAACACATTTGTCGAAAAAAAAACTAAAGCCAACAAAAAACAAAACCAAAGAAAAAACTGAACAAGCAAACAAAAGCAAAAATAAAAAAAAATATCGGACAATACATCGCAACTTGTGTAAATACCATATTCAATGCGTGCTTGGTCTAAATAGTAGCCCACCATGTTCTATGAGTGTGAAGACGCCCAACCAGTGAATACAGAACAAGCTTTTCATTCCTCTTGGTAAGGCCGAGAGTATTTTGTTTGGCACCAAAAGATATTTAAAAAAAAAAAATTATTTGTCGGTGAAGGTTAATGATACAACTGTGACCCATAAGAATTCCAAAAAATACCTGGAGGTGTCCCTTAAGCAGGATTTATCAGGTTCATCTCATGGTAAATCCCTCATTCAAAAAGTGAACTGAAGCATGATTTTTATAGGAAAAACTTTTTATGGCACCCAAATTCGGCAAATGCTATGCTCTACTTTGTTTTCACCTATTTTTGATTATGGTTGTAACTCATGGTGCAGGGACCTAACACGTGGCCTTAAATATAAATTAAAACGACCCAAAACAAAGTCATTAGTCCAGTTCTTGGTGTCCATTTACGTTATCATATTAGTTTTCAACATTTTAAGCACCTGGGATGGTTTAATATTCAGAGGTGAGTGGACCTCTTTGCCTTATTACATATGTATAACTTTTTCAAGGGAAGGATCCAGCATAGATTTTACAAAATGTCAATCTAATGTAGACTTTTCATCACGTTCAAACTCGAGGCAGTTTTGTGAATTTTGTCGTGCCACAGGTTAGGTCTCAAGAACAGGATTCATTTATGGAATGAACTCTCTTATGATATTAAATCCTGTGAGTCTTTAAGAATTTTCAAATACAAAGCAATGAAGTTTTATATGGCGAGGATGCCAGTACTAGAAAGCAGGCGTTTCACAACTTCCTGGACTCTTGCTACATTATGAGTTGTTTTTAATCCCTTATAATTTATAGTGCAGATTATTGTATTTTCAAGGATTTCATACATATTTTCCTGATTACATATTTCTGTAGAAGTCAAAATTTCTAGTTTTCCATATATCCATTTGGTGCTTCATTCTTCCTTGCTTTCCATCCTTTGCCGTATTGTATCCGTGGTGGTCCAGTCTGGAAATATGCGATTGGTTATAGGACTTCCTCTTTCTAGTGCTCCCATTTCATGGTACGCGGTTCAAAAATGGAGTCATCTGATCGTTTTGTATTTTATTTGTAAAAAGCCTTTTGTGCTCTCTCAGGTGTTAATTGCTATTTTTATGCATAAATGAATATAGATTGTATTTTATAAACTATGTGCATATAAATAAAATAAAATCAATCAATCAATCAATCACACTATTGACACGGGTTGTATGGAAGGCGAAGGAACTGTCATGATAGTGTTGGTTTTTTCCATGAGAAATTCATGACCCGGAGGCATAACTGGGTATTTTTTTATTTGTTATCTGTGGCAAGGGATTTTTCTTAACACTTTTCTGGCCGCAGAATTTTGAATTATTATTACCAATGGTTCCAGATTAATTTTAAATGTTGAAAAACAAATTACACAGTTTGTCACAGTGGCAATCGAATGAAATACTTAGGAAACGATATCAAAATGGTCAGTACCCCCAATCTGAGAAGAATTAAAAGTAAATACAAAAAGATGACTAAATAACAGGTTAAACTGGAAATTCCCCATATCTTTTGTAACATGGTATAGTATTTGAATTTTCAAAACTTTTGGGATACAGGATCTACAAATTTAATTTGTTTTTTAAACTGCATTATTCATTAATCTATCCATATTTAAGTTGCTGCAATACGTTTTGGACATCCATATACATAACTAGATTGCATCCTTACATTATATTGCAGAACATAATCGAATGTTTGATTTAGATGCACATACGGACGTCTCTTTTATCATTTAGACCCCATGATATTTCTATTCATCTGCAGAGCATTACCTGTAAACTTGCCAACGCATGGTGCCTATCCCAAAGTGCCTCTTGATTGTTTTGTCATAATCCCCTCGATGTGCATTGCGTCTAAAGCACAATAAGATTGCCTTTTAAACTACCCACAGTTTGAATTCCGAGGACACCCGTTAATGCATGGGTGAACAAATACATGTCACAAGAACATTTGCCAGAAATTGACATGGGAATTGCGTACCTGACTCGCTATTTCTGTACTGATTAAGACACATGACAGCACACCTATTACCTGTAACAAAGCAAACACGTGACGTATACTTTTGTGAGTCTGATGGTACGTTATGGCATACATCCAAATACAGACGATTTTTTTTTTTTTTTTTTTTTTTTTTTTTTTTTTTTTTTTTTTTTATTTTTTTTTTTTTTTTTTTTTTTTTATTTTTTTTTTTTTTTTTTTTTTTTTTGGTCAAATACAGATACCTACTGGGCGATAGATAGGGATCTACGACAAACAATGCTGTACCATATTCAGCGGGAACAAACCGAATTGAATTCACTTTCAAAGCGTTAGAAAATTACAAAGGATCATGCAAACGACACACCTTAGATGATAAGTAAATCCCTGAAGGCATTCTAACCAGATTGAGCTCGTACGTGGTAAATTTGCGTGAAGCTCCAAACAACCCAGGACAAATCTGTGTTAAGCCTTGTGCAACACAGCAGCAGCATCTGTCGCTAAAATTACATATTACAAGCGTAGATTCGCCAAACAAACGTTATTCCCGGCTGTACCTTGAAGTTATCTTGCCATGGATATTTTCCTGAACATGTTCTTGCATGTTAATTAAACTGCCCAAGCAAATAATAGTATTCTTGTGCTACAGACAATGACCTGACGTGTATACTCTCTTGCTTTGCTTTGAATTTTGCGTGGGCTAACTGTTATCTCGGACCATGTCACAAGCACATATCGATCAGCATTTTGTACTTCCATAGCACTATGACAAGCGACAGCACTCTATTAAGTATGCCTGGTAAGAAGGAGACAATTGTTCAAACGCAGCTTTTCTTCTTTTTTTTTTTTTGGTTTTTTTTTTTTTTTTTTTTTTTTTTTTTTGGTTTTTGTTGTTGTTGTTTGTTTGTTTGTTTGTTTGTTTTGGGGGGTGGGTGGGGTCTTTTATTTTTTTGTTTTTTGGTTTTTTGGGGGGGGTTTTTTTGGTTTTTTGGTTTTTTGGTTTTTTTTGTGCATTTTAGGTTTTCCAATACTGCATTTCTCACACCGTATTACAGAATCCAGATATTTTCGTATTACAGAATCCAGATATTTTACGCAGAAATACACGAATTTCCGTGAAGATATTACATTACAGTTTGTATTAAAGCGGACATTAGGAAGCACTTGATCCCGCATGGAACATCTCGACATAAAACGACGAGTCTTAATATATTATTTGACGACCACTTAAAAACCAAAAAAAACAAAAAAACAAATTAATTAGTTAGTCCTGTAAAAATAGAAACGGCAAATGCTTGGGAAATGCTATCATTGCTGCCGGAGTGACGCAAACTTGATATTAATCCTACTTGGTCATTTTAATATTTAGTTTGACTATCGCATCCATCTGGAAGGTTTAGCAATTTATTACGAAAGGAAATACATAAAATTTTCCATTCACCTATATATATACTGCATTACCCTGTTGATATGGCATTCGCACATAACTACCTACATAGAACCATTCTTTTTAGGAATGGGGATTTGGTCGAGCGGATATGTGCGTTTCCCATTTCAGCTGGGCGACTGGTGCCAAAGGTTGGTGGTTCGAGTCCCGCTCGTTCAGAACATTATATATATATATATATATATATATATATATATATATATATATATATATATATATATATATATAATGTTTGGGTCGATTTCAGTACAATAACAGGCTTGTATAAATACCGTATCGTAGGCCTAAAAGCTACAGTGCCGCGGTATGATGTATCGGTACTCCTCCGGTGGTATCGGCACTCTGTCGGTGGTATGGGTACTCTTCAGGTTTCATCGGTAGTTGTGTTGGTAAGGAGTATAACTTGAATCAACTCGCACTGGATACCATATAGCAGAACTTGTTCGCTTCGCTCACTCGTTCTGCTATTTGGCATCCAGTGCTCGTTGATATACTTCATATCGTCAGCAAAGCATGCTTTAATCTATAATATATATATATATATATATATATATATATATATATATATATATATATATATATATATGTATATATATATATATATATATATGGCGGTTTCAGAGCGGATAGTGCGGGTTACCTCCGTGTCGAACTCTGGCTGAATAACCTGAAACGATCTTAGAATATGATATAAATGCGTATCATGTACGAAAAGACCCTATCTTGAGAAATCGTAGCAATATGAAGCTATGGAATGCTGTTTCTTTTTCATCGGGACTGTTTACGTTTTATATCTAGCTTCATAGAAGTGGATTCGCTTAGTGGGTAAATAATCTCTGCCTCATTGATTGGCTACTGGCTGTCCAACAGCAGTGGTTCCACACGTAGTATAGTTCAGCAGGAAGTGGTGTCACATGAATTGATCTCCCCACATGTGCTCTGTTCAAAGTTGATGTTGCAAAATATAGTGGAAAAGGCATCAAACCCAGGATTCTTTGTCATGTATCAAAACTGTTCGTGCGCGATGCGCGTACGGATTAACAATGAAAATGACGCCTGTCTGAAACATCTGAATCACTGGCTTGAGTAGAGTTCAATTGTAGTCCAGACGGTTCAACTGATATCTTCTGAGCAAAACGACATGAAACGAGACGTTTAACAGATGATACATTTTTACTAGTGGCTCCCTCTTCTGGTTCAGCTGTTGAAATCTTAAACGTAGTCGGCCTAGCCCACGAAAATCACTTTCCTGTCTCTAGTTTTGCCATCTTTTTCCACGCCTGAAAACGTGGTGCGTGTATTTAAGTGGAACAAGTGATTAACTTGTATCAGATGACGTTGTTTTGACATGCCTTTTTTCGTGGGACACACAGCTGCGCAGTGAGCGTAAAAAGACTCGACAGCATTAAACGTTCAGCTTCCTATCCGGCCTACCGGCATATTGGTGAAAACGCAAACTTGTCACAATTAAGCAAATCTGATGACGACTGAATGAGCTACTGAACATCACAGACACTATCTTCTGTGTTATTTCTAATTCAACAAATACGAAAACAATATACATATGATTTATATGACTATATAAGAAGTTAATTGCATTTCTTTTTTATGTATAAACCGACGAATGTATGCCTTCAGACTTGTGTCAGAAGAGTCTTTGCAATGGACTTTTTTTTTTGCTTTCACAACAAGTAGGGGGAAATGAAATTATTGGTGAAAACGCAAACTTGTCACAATTAAGCAAATCTGATGACGACTGAATGAGCTACTGAACATCACAGACACTATCTTCTGTGTTATTTCTAATTCAACGAATACGAAAACAATATACATATGATTTATATGACTATATAAGAAGTTAATTGCATTTCTTTTTTATGTATAAACCGACGAATGTATGCCTTCAGACTTGTGTCAGAAGAGTCTTTGCAATGGACATTTTTTTTTTTTTGCTTTCACAACAAGTAGGGGGCAATGAAATTGTGCAAGATGTGCATTCGTGCTTCACTGACTTAATTGCGGGTAAAGAATAAAGTGCCAATTTGGGCAATGTATACTCATAAATTTTAAATTGTGATGATAGTTTTGCAAGCGAAGTTATGTTTCCAAATACCGTTGCAAATAATGTAGTATACGTTTGATGTGAGATGGTGAAAAGTAATTCTAATGATATCAACGGATATGCTTTAGCAATCACCAGGCCGAAAAAATTCCATTCTTTGTATCAAGCTTTTTATTTTGCAATTGTTTTCCAACAATGCCTCATGTGCAGGAAAGATAAAAATAATCAGTTACTAGACTTTACCAATTATGAAATATTCACGCACGGATACTAAAAATTTATGTTACCCTTTGTAAGACGGTATTAACGGAATGTAAAAAACCGATAAGCAGAAAATGGTATGAAATTACCCTTGAAGCGTATTAACGCAAACAATAAGCAATATGTTGTAGGTGTTGAATATGCGGTGGCACAATCAACGGGCATAATGGCCTGACAATATTTTATATTAAAACACACCCGAGATGTGATTTTAACACAAAGAACACTTCTAAACTAAAACTCCAAAAGTTTACTTTCGGGCTGTGGTGCATCCAAAATCATTCCCAACGTATTACAAGAAACGGTAAAATGAGACTTTTGCTAGATTACCTTGATAAAGAAATCAAAAGGTTGACTGTGGTAGAACCCACTCGCGAATTGTAAGCACAATTGACACACTCTATTATAAAGATAAGAGTATATTAAGTACATCAATATTTCATTCACTATCCATTATTCATACATTCGACTCACTTTTTTTCTCAAGCGTCTTTTTTTCTCCTAGTTGCTTTACAAAGACTGAAGAGACAAACCATACAGATTTTCCAAACGACCGCTGGTTTAAATATCATCGATTATATGTAGAGAGGTAACAGAATGTTGGCCTTTTTAGCCTGTTTACATGGATTCACTTGTTGCTGCTGATTATTATTATCTGCCTTTTCCCAAGAGAATGGTCATAAAAGTATTACTTTATTCCAAATGCATTTCTATGAATATTTCTGTATTACAAACATATCTGTCGACAGTTATCAAACCCCATGATTACTGTAGACGCAGAATAATAAGAATGATGTATACCCAGCATATGCCGCATTATGTTTGAAATAAATTTCATTAATATTACAACTATACACGTGTCACATTTAAACCCCTCTGTGTATTCAAGCCCCAGCAAGATACATATTCGTGTTCTTTGGCAGTTGTATTCCCCTAGTGGAGCTTCAGGTAGAAATCCCCGTGTTTGGTTTGCATGCGTATACTTAAATTGTCATTAATGAAGCCATATGCAGCCGAGGGACTAAACCGCTACGCATTTGTTATTTCTCCTGTCGTTCATGCAAGAATACACCGTGGAATAAAGCGTTAGCTTTGAACACCTTGCCTATGCACTTGTGGGCCGGCACGAGGATGACAATCAGCACACAAACCAAGCTAGAGAGAATATTAATCTCTGCAATCTCCGTCTTACAAATGTTAGAATAAAATGCAATTTAAATCTGCCACTTAGCGCTTTGGTGCAAGTGTGGAGGGCATGCCTTGGCTGGTATACCGTGCAATTGCCAAGTGAGCTAGCACGTTCTAAATTGAATGGCTTCCCCCAAATACTGTGCGGTAGGTGTAGCTATCAAACATATGCTTGTCGTGTTCTGCTCTTCAAATTATCATCAATGAATTGGATTAAGATGTAACATCTTAGATACACGATACGTTTTCATTGATATTATACGGTTTACCTTGTTGCTGTACCTAAAAGGCATACTTCCGTATACCATATATTCTTGTCACGACACCGGTATAACCCAAATTATGGATATCAAAAGTATCTTGTCGAATTAATTAACATCCCTGTGGGGTGCCAATGTGTAGACATATTGATCACAAAAAGCACCGCACGTTTGTCAGCACTTTCACTCATTGGTGATACGTGCTCCATGCTCCCTACAATCAAACTGAAGTGATTATATTTTTGCATATATTGCCTGATACATGGAATGCATATTTCTCGTGACCGGGCATCAGGAAGAACGGCCCTATTCCAAGCACAAAAAGACCTTTCGTTCATTTAAATGTTGAGGGTACCAATAGTTTGTAATGAAAAGACAGTTTTTACCTTCGCTGAAATATTTTGTTTTGTATTTTATGATTTCCAGTAAACGAAGCACAAACTCTTGAATTCCCGGGTTCATTGGTTTTTATGACAGAAATATGTCTGAAGCATATATATATATATATATATATATATATATATTGTATAGCTGGTCTTTTACATTTAATTTATGTTTTCAGTTATTCAAAAGAAGCAATAGGCAGCAAGACAAGCAAGCATGGTTTAAAGTGGCATGCACATATTCATATTCTAGTTTATCAATTTACCAACATGAGCTTTCGTATTTGAAATGTTGAATTTCTTGTGCAATGTACGATAAGGTTATAACTAAAGCGTCAGCGACGGAAAACACGAAAATATTAGCAAATATTATAAACATTAGCACGTGGGATCATAGGAGGACTTCCCTGGTAGCCGAGCTTCTGCTTCTAGCTTGGCATGCGATAAAAACGGTTACCACAACAACAAATCGTTTTATTTGGCACACAATTTAGGTTCCTCTTCACATTGGCGTCGCATTGATGCACATCTTCGTTTTAACAGGGCGTGTATGTGAAACTTCCGGACAGACGATATGGACAAAATGTAAACACAACGGATCATTTGTGGATGACCATTCTTATCTGATCATCGCAGATCGTGCGCTTTATCTGAGCTTCTAAGCAACCTTGCCTTTTTCACTCACCTCAGCGCTACAAAAAGGAAAGCCCAGGGGGGGCAGCTGACGAAGCAAGCGGGCCATGAAAATGCTTGAATAATTTATCTGTATATACATTCTGAACAAAACAAATTTCAGTTATGCTGATCTCATGATACTTTGGAGACAGGGATCAGATATGTAAGGACCAGAATACGATACCTATCGTTACTTCTTACAATGGACTTTGCAACAGCAGTATTGCCCATTTTTGCCCAAACGGAACACACTCAGTAGTGACGGCCTACAGATATGTGACAAGGTCCCTCTATTACGCTTTTGGCCCCTGACTTTCGTTCCTGGGCCCGATGGGGGGGGGGGGGTGGGTGGGTTAAATCTACAAAATGAGTCATACTAGATGTACAGTACATGTGTTCATAAACATACATAGTTTTGAATTCACTTGAACAAAATTGAGAACCGATGACTTATGCTGAGGATAACGTCAAAATGATTGTCATGATGTATACCGAAATACATTCAATACTAATTCCTCGGTATACATGTATGGATGCGTTGGATGGAATTTCTCTTAATGACATATTAAACGGCACAGATCGATGCCTCCAAAACACTATTCCTCAAGTGTTTTGCAGGCAAACAGATTATCAAACAGGGGGAATCATTCGCCACTTGAGTATGGCAGAGTGAGCCACTTTTCTCACCATGAGTCATATTATATGCACGCGGTCATACAAACATACCTACGTGCATAAAAACATGCATACACATGCATAATTACATACAAACATATATAAGTACATACGCACATACATGTATACAAACAAACATACATACGTACGTACATACATGTATACAAACATACATACACACGTACGTACATACAGACAGACAAACATACAGACAGACAAACATACAGACCGAAATACATGCAAACATAAATACGTACATACATACACATGTACATACATACATGTGTACGTACATACATACATATGTACATACACACACACATACATACATACATACATACATACATAACGTGCCAGCCAGACAGACTTGATTGATGTTGTTGTCAAAGCGATGCTAAATTGTATAAAGTAAGACCATTTAATGAGTAGGTTGCACGAGGCTTAATTTAAAGAGACGCCACCGATAAACATGGAAAGGGTTTGCTTCATAGCAAAGCTGTCTGTGTGTCGTGAAATTTTGTATCACTAAAATTGCTCCGACGCATTGTTCGTATACGTTGAAGATGGAATAGTACCTCTTTGTATAATAGCTCAGACATATAATTGGAATTAGATGGCTTGTCTGTGATAGATTCTTAATATATCTTTTAAAATATTCAGCATGTAAATTGTTTAAGTGTTCCTTATCACCATAAATCAAATGCCAAACATAAATTAGCAGTTTATGCCTAGAGCACAAACTTATGACCTGAAGTTGGAATGAAACCTACTTTTATTTGAAATACTTTCGAAGATGTTCAACGCTAAAACCTTCCAAATGTCCATAATTAAAGTTCTACAGCTTTTGTTTGTGGTTCACTGGATACGTCTACAACACTTATCTATGAATTAAAGTATAAATGGCACCTCCGCCTGTAATTATTTTAAAATTATTCAAAATTTAAACATTTTAAGTGACTCTGATTAGCATGAAACTAATACCTTGCAACTTTTGTTTGTTGTTGATTGGATAAGATTACATGAAAAACACATGACATAAACTTGGAATGGTATTTCCACGTATCATAGTTTGCAGATTTTCAAGATTTAAGTGTTTTAAGTGTTCTTAATGAGCATAAATTAAAACCCTACTACATTTTTTGCAGTTTATTGAGACGGCTATAGCACAAGCCTGTGATATAAATTTGGAATGAAACCTCTACGTAGGTCAGTTATGAAGATATTCAACATTTACACTTTTCAAGTGCCCTTCGATCGGCCAATGCACAGTGTCTCCAAAGGGAAGGGCGCCACTGCTTGCATTACCTATATGCTGCTAGCCAAACAGACATGTAGGCGTATTCTCGCCTTCCATATTGCAAGACGTTTTGACATTTAATCATTCATATGGATGTCCAGATTACTCTTTTTATCAATAAGCAATCTTTGGTGTCAAAAATTATTCATGCATATCCAGAAATAATTAATGGAATAGAAAATTGATTTTTTAATATCAATACATAATTTTGGGATTATAAACAATCATTTTTTGGTAATTGAAACTAATTTTGGACATTCAAAATTGATTTTTGAATATATAAAATTGATATTCTGATGTTAACAAATCCCTTTTCGGTATCCAAAGAGGGTTTTTCTATATCCACAATTGATTTTATTAACATAAGATAATTAATAATGGATATCAAAAAAATCAATTTTTAGATATACAAAAATGTTTTTGCTATCACAAAAAATAGTTCCCCCCCTGTCTGAATTCTTAATACCATAACTGACTTATGCATATCTAAATATTAGGTTAGAATATCATTAAATAAATTATCGGTATCATAGAGTCACGGCTTAATGTTGGTCTTTGAAATAAGTTATGCTCTTGATACAAAGGAGCCAAATTGACTCCTTATGCGTGATGCACGTGTGAAGGAGGATTTTTGCAAGTACAGGTCATTATGATGTCCTGAGTAATCATGTAAACTATCCTTAACAAAAGGGCCTGTATATATTACCAATCATATATATATATATATATATATATATATATATATATATATATATATATATATATATATATATATATATATATATATATATATATATATATATATATGTATATATATATATACATATGTATATACATATATATATATATATATATATGTGTGTGTGTTTGTGTGTGTGTGTGTGTGTGTGTGTGTGTTCTTTTACCCTCCCCCATCCTACCCGCTCTCCGTGCTGTAACACCACAAAGTGAGCATCCGTCGGGTGCACAACCTTTATATGTCAAATATGCTCATTCCCCAATATAAATATACGGTGCGCACAGAAACATTAAATTCTGGAAAATCGCTTCAAAATTATGCACTTAACTTGGGCATCGTATGCAGCTGTTTCTACAGTCATGGGCTTGCTAGACTATTGTCCTATTAGTTCTGTTTGGTGCCTTTTCTGGCAATGGGTCTTCTGCGTGTACAATGTTTACAATATAAACACCACGATACATATTGTAATTCTGTATGTTGCACTTACATGTATATCTTAAAGTATTAAGACTGTTGCATTTTGTCCCTTCGCTGCACGCACTTTGCTTTTTTGAAATATGCAACGACAGGTGCTATATTGTGAACCTTGCATATTTGATTACACCACCCATGCACCGGATGCATACATGGAACTTGCGGCCTCTTAAACAAACAAATTTAGTGAAGTTAAACATGTCAATTCAGCTAAGGTGTGTTGACGACGATGAAAATCTGTCTATGTACGTACCACCATAGATTGATTTATGTACGCACCACATTTTCAAATCAATACAGTGTCATTACCACTCCCGAGGTATCAGTCAAGTAAAATATATCGATGTCAATGCCGGCCAAAGATTGTGTAACTTGGTAAAAATGTTACAGTTCCGGTACTATTTGGATTTAAATGAAAGATTCCAAAATTGTGCATTCAAAGGTCTAGGGGAAAAGATAATCGTAAGTTTTCTCAAAATGACGTATTTTACAAATAAGCCTAATTGAGTAAATGCGTTATAACAGCACCACCCATGTCTGCAGAGAACAACCAGTTCTGTGTCGTGGTGTCAGAAACTGCAGTGACATTAGCCCTACGGTATAGAATTTCAGACCGTAGATTAAAAAAGTACTCAATAAACAAGAATTCCGTTTAAGTTTAAGTCCCTGGTTTAAGTACTTAACTCAAGAATAGTCAATATCCACAGATGTTCACATCAAAACATAAGGGTAAAAAGTGCAGCATACTTTATGAAAGTGTACCAAAATATCAACTACATTACAAACTTAAAAGCTTATTAATCACAACATGGAGTGACCTGAATTAATGTAGGTCTACATTAAAAATGACACAGCAGTTAAACAAAAAGTACAGGGAGGGTCAATAAGTCTAGCACAGTGGCAGAAAGCAACGAGGATGCTAAACTATCAAAGAGCTTGATGAAAAGTGAAGCACAGGAACAGAAACAGTGCACTCCATTGTTAAAGGTGCAGCGTAGGTGCCAACAAGAGCCGGACAGTGGTATAAGATGTAATGTTGGGGCCACAATGTGCAATCAGTTGTAAAACGTGCAGGGGGTGGGGCGTGGGGGCAAAGTTCTATTGGAAAGAGTGCAGGGAGTCAAACGTGCAGGGCAGTGGTTAGAAGTGCATAAATACTGAAATTTACGAAAATATTTTCTGCGAGTCAGTTATTTTAATTAGCCGCTGGACCTGACATTGGAATCGAATCTGTATAAATCAACAAAAGTTTGACCAAGGTATAAAGAATAGCCAAGCCATCATAAGAAGTCCTGTGGCTTCGAACTATGATTTTTAGCATGTCTCCTGCAGAAAACTTGGTGAATCAATCCCAGAGCCCGCCGTGTGGCAGCCTCAAAAAGGCCATATGACACTAATGATGTGTTTATATATTTTGTAACATCAAAATTTTTAATTGCGAGAGAGATATAAAGAGTTTGTTTATTCTTCATTCTCACGAGATTCGTGGAGTCTCGTTTATTATTGTTTGTACCTTTCGCAGTTTGACATGGTCTCATTGTTTCAAGTTTCCCGCGGTGTGACGTAGTTCCCTTTGTCAGAATCACTTGGACATTTTTTGTTGAACTGGCACCAGCTATAAGGCTGTTCTGGAGAATCTTTTCAGACATTTTGATTCGTCAAATTGTGACTGAATATGAACAGTGATGGTCCATATTATTGGATCCAAGTCTAAGGACTATATTTCTTGCATTCGATTGGGACTTTTGGTGCTATTTATTGGATTAATATGCGATGATTTTCGAGGATCAAATCTCGCACTGCCGATGGGTTCTAGATCAGGTTTGAGAAGATTGCCTCCAGTAGACTATCTCAAGTTACATACCGGCCAATCAGACAGCGAATTGTTGAGTGAACCAGCAAAATCTGAACCCCCAAAACGAAAAGATTCTCCAGAACAGCCTTATAGCTGGTGCCAGTTCAACAAAAAATGTCCAAGTGATTCTGACAAAGGGAACTACGTCACACCGCGGGAAACTTGAAACAATGAGACCATGTCAAACTGCGAAAGGTACAAACAATAATAAACGAGACTCCACGAATCTCGTGAGAATGAAGAATAAACAAACTCTTTATATCTCTCTCGCAATTAAAAATTTTTTGGAGGCTTCAACTTTGTGTTGCCATTGTTGTGAGCAACTAGATCACCTAATCCAAGAGTGTGGTAAAACCGGTCATCACTGCCACCTTCACCTTGTGCCAGGATTATGCGCTGTCAAAGGCCTTCAGACATCTGCATTTCATCTTCAGTGATTAAAGAAAAGAAGGAGTTCTCTGTCTATATCATGAAATTGTATGGCATGTTCTTAACACTGAAGCCAGGTCACCTTACTGGCAATGCCATATTGGCTAATGTGATGATGAATTATGCTAACACCAATACACAGAATTATAGGAGGGTGAATACAGAGACCCTCAACTACTATCAGACAAGTTGATGTGGATGTTCCCAACCATCTGAAAGATTTGCCAGAGAGACCAGGTTTGGCGTCACCTGAACAGGATTCGGCTAAACTTCATAGTCTCGTGCTGGTGCAGATTTTTTTCACAGGGACACGTAGCATGTCTTCTAACCATTAAACACCACAGTAATACAAGGTATGCTGCACGGGTCAAGGAGTATATGAGAATGAGCCTCTCCTCCTGTGTTGGTGAGGAAAAAAGACGGGTCAGTGCACTGGTGTATTGATTATAGGGAATTAAATAAAATTACAGTCAAGGATGCACATATGCTTCCCATAATTGATGAATGTATCAACATGCTCAATGAGAATGCCAATTATAGTATTTAAACAGAGATAAATCTAGTTTTTTCAAGTATGGCTTTTGCAAGCATAATTGGATGGCATTTGGCTTAATGGGGGTACATCTCAGCGCATGACCACTTTTGTGATTTGAGGCCTAACATGGCAAGACAGTTTTGACCTACCTCAATGACCGGATTTTCCTAGGTAATGTTGTGGAAGACCATTTGCAGAGCCTCAACGGACGTTCCCTGCAACTTTGCCAGCATGATCTGAAACTGAAGCCTAAAAGTCTCCCCTGTTCCAGAAGGAGCTCATGTTCCTGGGAAAAGTAGTTTCAGATGATAAAATCGCTGTTAATCCTGACAAAATCAAAGGAGTTGCCAATTGGCTAGAGCCTACATCAGTTCATGATGTGGAATCCTCCCTGGGCTTTGAACATTATCATCCACACTACATATGTAACTTAAATTGAAGTTCCCAGTACATTAAAATAGTTTGCACGATCCACGGCTATCTTGTGCTGGCAAGACAATCATAAGATAGCCTTCAAAGATATCAAGTGGCCGCTGATTAGTGCCCCAGTAATGCCACTCCTACCATGCGATTACAGGTTGAATTTGGATTGTGGTGACAGCAGTTTTTGCAATGGTATCGAGATTTTACAAAAACAAGGATGGTTAAGAGTAACCCTTCTGCAACGGCAGCTATAGACTGGAAAGTATTAATTCTAAGTGAAGTTCAGTTGCTCCCAAAACCATCAAGGAAGAAGTCATGAGATTTAATCATGACGTAAATTCCGTGGGACATCTTGGTCACCCAAGATTTTGAAAAAGGTATATTGATCATACTTTGGTATCAGATGGCCAAGGATGTGACAGATTATGTCAAGGCTTATACTGTTGGCAACAAGAACAATAAGCCATGAATTACTATGCTGGATCCCCAATGGACAGAGTCTACATTAAACATTAGGACTTATCCCCAAAGTCATTATGGTAACCAATATATTTGGATGGCCATAGACTAATTTTACCAATGGTTGGAATGCTATGCCACCCAGACCAGACACCAAACGTAATAACAGAGAACACTGTACACAAGTGCTTTTCCAGGTTTTAACATCAGCTACAGGTTCTTTAGATGAAGGAAAAACATGGATTGGTAGTTGACTGAAGCTATTTGCGGTGTTTTGCAAGCACTGAAGATATTGCGAGTCCCTGCAGACCATGTTCCAATGGTCAGATGAAATGGTACAACAGTCTGCTTCTCCACACAATAAAGTGTTGCTTGCATGGTAATCTAATCACCTGGGAAGACCTTCTTCCCTTTTGGCTGGGGCCGTCTGAAGCATGTTGCACAGGCACCCAGGTTATTCCATGAACCTTCTGATGTTGGGGAGAGAGGTGATGAAGCCAGTTGATCTACTGTTTGGGACTACTGCAGTGGAACCAACTGATTCCGGCCCTGAATATGCAATGCAGCTCAGAGAACACTTCAACAGAGTTCAGACCATTGCGTGTGAAAACATTAAGGCTGCTCAGTGTCAACAGAAAAAAAATCACCTAAAGTCAGCAGAATACCGTTTGAAAGGGCTGATCTTTTGTAAAAGAGAGAGTATTGTCACATGCAGCCAGAACAGGCAGCACTGTAAATATTATATGTTTGATGTTTGTATATGGCTAGTTGTCACGAAATGTGAACAATTGGGTTTTAAGTCTCTAGTATCATTAATTTAGCTATTATGATTGTATAAGTACCGTTATCTTATGTCCCACGATGAGATCTTTCGGGGGATATATGGTTTTGTATATCTAAAATCGAAACTTGTTTCTAATTTTGTTAAAACTGTGCCAAAATTTGGCGTTTTTTGTGTCATTTCTATTCAATTATTTTCTAAAATTATGATTTACCTATAATATCTCCAGGTTATAATGAAATTATAATTGCCTGTGTTTTGTGAATAAAGAAACAGCAAAGTTTACATATATGATGGAGATCGTAGATTTTGGAAAATAGCTTTATGCTGGTGTACTTTTTTGAAACCATGAGTATGCGCTAATTCAGGCATACCTATCTAGGAAAGAAATGAATTCACAAATACTTTACGACATTGAATATTAGGAGCTTGATAGAGGCACATGAAACGATCGCGTTTTGCAATTGTAAAGATGTTAGTATTCGCAATTTTTGGATATAAATGATGTGGGGTAGTTTTTAGTGAAGCCATGGGTATGCTGTTTCGTTCTACACAGTGAGCAGCAATTTATATATTAGTGGCAGATATTACATACAGTTTACCGTCTAACTGCGCCTTAGGAATATGCCAAACCTTGAAAACAGAGATCCATTTTCCCTCCATTTATTAACCATTTCCCTCAATTCTGAAATCGTGGGTATACTGAAGCCATGAGTATGGAATAACAGGTATGTCAAATATCGACTGTGGTCGCCATCTATATCGAAACTATTCGGATGTAGCAGCAGCAAATCAGCAAAAACGTGATGCAGCAACAAAACCACAATGCATATATGCGTAAGTAACTTTCTTTTCCTAACAGTTATGCAAGTTTTTGGTGAAATTACGTTTGATCAGTAAACAGCAAAGAGGAGACTAAGGTCCATGGCAGTACTTTTGATGGGCATTAGTTAATAATCGTTTTATAGTGATGTAGAATTGGTGTGCCAAAATAGACGTGGGTGATAAAAGCACAAGTTCAGTCTACCTACTTCATGTAAATTAGCACAAGTAAAGTGCATACTCATGGTGTCATGCATACTCATGGCTTCATTTGTTTATCAAATCACATTCAGAGAGATTATATCTTCATGGATTGGTCGTTTTCATACTATTATTGCAAATAGTGTTGGAAAATACTCATGCAACACATTTTGGGGCAATTTGTAAATCAGTATGCAGTATTTAATACTTTTCATCCAATAACATTTAATTTGATATAAAGAAGCATACTATAATCTTCAAAAAATTAAGCCCAAATGAAAGTGCATGTGCCAGATTAACATGATTTACATTCAAAAGCGTAAAAGCCATATGTTGAGCAATAATTTGATGATAAAATCTTTATGGGGTTAGAAATACTGATGCATTCTCATGGTTTCACGCATGCTCATGGTTTCTATTAAATATGGAATCAAAATTCAGAGAGGTTATATCTTTCTACAATTGATCGTTTGATATTATCATTTCAAGAATTTGATAAGGGCACTTACATATTACATTTTAGGGATGATTTATGAAATATTGCTTTTATGAAATAACAGATTGCTCTATTAATATTTTTTAAAATCTAATCAAACCTGACAAAACACTAAAATGATAATAAAACTAAAGGCTGAGGTGCCAAATCAGCATTATTTACGTTCAAATAATAAAAAAATAGACATGGCCAAAAAGTTTTGTTTTAAGGCTTAACTGGTCATAAATATATCAGTATATACTCATGATTGCATGTAGCAAATCACAATAAAATGTAATAAAGTTGTCAAGTAGAGTGGTACCTGCTGTAAGTATCCACTGCCGTGAGCAGCTGCATTGTTTTTGTAGTAGCTAGGCTTGGACATAGGAGTCATTTTTTTGGTAAAATGTACCTGTGGTGACAGGTCACCTGCTGTATGTGGCCACTTTTTCTTGGCAAAAGGGGTGCCCACACACAGCAGGTACCACTGTATATCGAAAATTAATAGCCTGAAACCTAACACATTTATTTCTTTTGCCTTTTGCAATCTTCCCCAAAGTGTGAATATTTAAAATAGAATTTAATTTTACATGGCTATTGCTCATGGATTTTTATTATTACATTCTTTATTTCCGGCATGATCGTCAAGATACCTTTAACAAACTGTACACTGAGTGAAAAGGAAGCCATGACAAGTGTATCTGAAGATAAAGATATGCTTCCAAAGAGACGAGCAAAAGTCTATGACTATATTTTGGTGAAGATCATGCCAGTAAAAGCAAAGAAGCCCCTGCATTATGTTGGAAAAATTATTGAACCTTAATCAAATGATGATTTAATGCTTTCCCTTTTATCGGCAAAGCCGAAAGGAGAAAGGAACGTTAGTTGAACCTGGAGTTGAAAACATTGCTCCAATATAATAGCAAAATGATATTGTCATGTTTCTTTCTCGACAAAAGAGTGTGGGTAGCACATGAAGAGTTGACAGAGGTTTGCATTTCAATGTCGACCTCGCCCAATACAACTGTCATTAGAACTCAAATTCAAATGCACTAGTTTAAAATCTGATTATGCCCTGGAAATAATGGAAATTGGTGCTGTAGTCTGTTAGTCATTGAAAACATGATAAGAAGCAGGGGGCTCAACTTTGCATGTAATCTTTGAGGGACACGGCGATTTGTGGTTCCATCAAGAACTAATAGGTGTTTTTGCAGATTTCTTTTTGCGGGTTTTGCAATGTTAGTTACGATTAACTTTAATTATGATATTTTATATGAAAGACACCAATGCTAGAGGCCAAATCCTTATGAGACATATGGTTTGAATAAAGTGCATTTAGTTAAATGTCTGAAAAAATATTTGAGAGAAAAGGCTCAGTGAGCCATTTTTTGTACTCAGTTTACCATTAAAATTCTACACTTCTAAACAAGTCATGTTATTCTACCGATAGGTACACTGATAGAGTTATACTTTAACAATATGAAACCGTGGGTATGCATGAAGCCCTGAGTATGCGTTGTTTTCTTCATTCTTGAAAACATTTTTGAAGGCATGAATCCGTGTACTATACCCACATATCTTGTGCACATTGTCCAGGTTAAATGTAAGACCTATATGTACAATATAATTATTTCTAAACCTTTTTATTTCTATCATGGCAGAAAATGTGAAACCATGAGTATGCCAGCTTATCCTAGCAAAAAATGAAAAGCATTACGAAAATGAACAGTTTAATCACCAGAGGAGGCAAGCGAGAATGCTCATTAAAAACCAAAACTCTGAATAAAATGTTCTTGAAAGTCATGTTCCTGATTTTGGGGTCACGTAATTCCAGAGACGAATGCTAAAGTTTATTTTAATGAAACCGTGGATATGCATTATTAAATTGCTTTATAGTTTAAATATATGAAACATATGTCGACAGTGCATATCCCTATAGATTTGTATGCTTTTCCAGATACTCTGTGATTCACTTTGTCCATAAATCATGGACTAGCATAATAGTGACAAGAAGTGTAAGATAGTCATGTTTATTAGAGTGACAATTTTCAATGATACCAATTATTATCACATTACATCTTTTAATTTAGAAATAAGATATTTGTCCATAATGCAGTCTATAATAAAGTACATGATATACAGAGATTCAAAATATATCAAGAAATGTCTTGTAGAATTTTTCATCATAATCACTTCATACTAAAATAAATAAGTCGTGTGCATACTCATGGTTTCAAGTAGTTTGTATCTTAATTTACAATGCATCCATACAGTTCTAATTTTGGGAATTAATTTACCCACATTTTTCCACAACCTCCCTAACATGTGTACATTATATACGCAAAAGATAGTAATCCTAGCATAAGGTTTAAAAAACCCATGTCTGAACCCCAATTGTTGACTTTTCGTGACAACTGGCCATATAATGTTTTTAATTCTCACACTTTTATAGGGTAAACATGCCCAAGACTTGTAAGTATCAATCTCAGTGGGTGTTGATACATTATGGTTCTAAAAGAAGAGTAGATCTTATCCAGTCTGGGATGATAGTAAGATACATGCAATGATGCATGTATTGAAGACACATATTCCTTCTTACATGGCCCCAGGAAGCCTGCTGGTCTTGTGGAGTACAAGAGGCATAGATGGAGAGAGAGAGAGAGAGAGGGAGAGAGAGAGAGAGAGAGAGAGAGAGAGAGAGAGAGAGAGAGAGAGAGAAGAGAGATTAAGTCAGAAATGTATGTTTGTCATAACAGGCTATCACAGCGTAACTGGAATATGTAGCCTGAATTGAGGTGCGTTCCCTGACAGGGACGAGTTGGTATTGGGACGAGCTGGAATTTGGATGTCTTGACCTAGGGCCGACTTGACCTTGGGCCGACTTGACCTTGCGCCGACTTGACAATGGGGCGAGTTGGTAACGGAACGACTTAGCACTGGGGCGAGATAGTTTGGAGACGACTTGATATCAGAACAAGATCATTGGGGACGAGTTGACATGAGACAACCTCGTTTTGGGACGACTTGACCTGTTACAGACGACTTGATCTTGGGACGAGATCGTTGGGGACGAGTTGACATGGGACAATCTCGTTTTGGGACGACTTGACCTGTTACCATAGGCGGGACATGTTAAAAAGATATGAGAAACGCCTTCTGTCCCGTTGCCATATACATCGCATTTTCTCATCCCAGGGACCCTAGCGTCGATGATCTGCAGTGAAACCTGAAGTGCCGGCCCATTCTCTGGATTTGTATTGCAGCCCCCGTAAGTCCCGGAAATTGAATATGTACATTTCACTTTAAAGCTTCTTTCTCAAAACAACTATATATATTTTTATCTAAAGTACTGTTAGTGTCCATTTGTTGAAAACAAATCCAAATTCAAAGATCACAACTTAATTTCGAATATATAGAAAGCCAAATTTGCAGTACTGTACGTGCAATATCATATTACACAGATCTCATGTACTTCTCGCTTGTGGCCTTGGAACTTGTGGAATCACTACAAACATGGAGGGTCTTCCCACTTTGTGGTGCAGGTAGTTTCGAAGTGAGACTCTATTTTAGAATGCCTAGCCAAAATACTAGTTACATAGTCTCTATATCTTTAAACTTCAGGGACAAGCAATTTCTCGACATGAGCGACATGAGCAACATCAGTGATAGTCTTAGAAAGTAACATCCCAAGATATTTCTAGCAATTTGTTTCTTCAATTGAGATATCACCTAAAGCGCATAGTTTCCCCGGACTTTTTTTGTTTTTTGCTAATGACCATAACTCTCGATTCTACACAATTAAACTGAAAACCCTGTATTCCGGCCAAAATGTCCAAAGCACCCAATATCATGATCAGTTGTCCATCATTTTGGGCCATATGCACATTGTCGTCAGCATACAACAATGCATGTAGTAACAAATGTACACACTTAACACCAATTCTTTTCCTTATTTAATATTGCTACGAGATACGTCATTACTGTAATAAAGAGCGCAGGTGAGTGGATACAAGCTTGTTTGACGCCATTTAGACCTCAAACCATGAAGTTCCAATTAAACCAAAAACTTTATTTTCCACTTTAGTATATAGATTTCTAATCACCGTCTAGGTTTTATCTTGTACTCCAAGATCCCATCAATTAATAAAACGACCATCCCTAGAATTAGTATCGAATGCCTTCGATATTTCTAAAAATACTTGCCAGGTCTTTTTATGATCGTCTCTCCTCATGCAATTAATACCTTTTATTAAAAAAATATAGTGCTGAAGTCTGAGTCCTCTCGTGACGGCCCCATGTAGTTCACCCAAAATGCCATTATTTTCCAAATAACACATAAATGGACTTTTAATCACTAATGCAAACAACTTGCACATGCTGTATGTGATCGTTATACCCATGAATTTATCAAGATTTTCTCTGTTACCATCTGTATGAAGTGGTTTTACAATACCATGGAACCAGTAATTAGGAAATTGTGCATATAATTTGAATACGTTAAATAATTTTAGCAGAGATGCAGTCCGTGTAGCACCACCCTATTTCAAAAATATATTACGCATTTCTGCAAGCCTTTCTGCTTTACAGTTCTTAATACCGACAACAAATACTCAAATTCAAACAACAAAAAACAAACAAAAAAATAAAAAAAGGGAATTCTGTCGTTTCACATGTGAAACCTTCCAATTCTGCCACTTTTTGTTCAAGAATATCTTTGATTACTCTTTGGATCATTATTTTGCATTGGTCCCGTGGGTCTGCAACCTTAATTGGGTTGTTATTATTGTCATTCAGTCGTCATAACATATTCCAAAATGAGTTCGAGTTTTTGGAGCCTTATGTTGAATTAAAGACAATAGCTTTAACTTTCTGGTCCATTTTCTATTGTCAAATTAACTCTTTTCTTTCGTTGTATTTATATATTCAACAAATTATGGACTACGTCCGGATCTTCAAACCCCTTATTTCCCCAGCACCTAAAAGAAAACTATTTGTGATCTTTCTACCTATAATAATATTGCTAGTTTCCTTGTCCCAAATTTGACTGGGTGTTTTTCGTGTAAAGTTTGAATCAATTCACTCTTTTCCGGCCTTATATGCTTCCCTATATTGTTTTTTATTATACGGAAGCCCACAACATCCACCTTTGTGCCTGCAGAATAATTATGTAAACGTGTTTTTTCCCTTTTTGTAAACCTCTCTCTCTCTCCTTCTCTCTCTGTCTCTCTCTCTCTCTCTCTCTCTCTCTCTCTCTCTCTCTCTCTCTCTCTCTCTCACTATATATATATATATACATACATATATATTATACTCTTCCAACTCTCCCTTGCCTCTTCCAAGGAGTTAATAATAGCTCAGACACCAGAAACCTTTGCATGGGCGATTTTTAGGTTTTAATGGTTTTCACAAGATAAATCCTTTCTAAATTTCAAATCCCTAACTAAAATAGAAATATGAAAAAAAAAATAAAAGCAAAAACACAAAAAAACAAAAAAAAAAAAAAACAAACAAAAAAAAAAACAAAAACAAAAAAAAAAACAAAACAAAACAGGCATGTGGACATCTGAACGTCCATGTGGAATTCTTTTAGTTTTCTGCTGCCTAGCGGAACAATGCCACCCGTCAATCATACTTAACATTCGGTCACGTGGCTACAGGTAGCAACGGCCCAAAACGCGACATTAAATGTTCAAGAACAGCGGGAATCGTCAGACAATGTCCCATAAAAGGCCGTGCCGCGATGGATTACCCCAGTACCAGTGGCCCTGCACACCACGGACAGGCTTTAAAAAATAGAACTTCAATCAACAATACCCATGTACATAATGGTATTTTTGTTGTCCCCCCAAGGGTGAGGAAACAAAAGTATAAATAAATACATTGAAATAAGCCTAACCGTGAACACAAGCAAAAACATACAAAGTAGCGATACAAAAGCCGGGTTGAAAAGAGAAGTGAAACTCATTGAGAAAAATTTATGACAACCTAACGTAAGTAAAGTATACAGACAAGTATAACGAGCTAAGTAAAGTATACATACAGGAGTACACACAATAAAACACTATCCCAAAAAAACGAGATGAAGGGGTGGAGGGCGGAGGACCAGACCCGCCACTCGTCTACTGGCCATGAGCGATGAAATCTTCGGTTCTCGTAGAAGATATGAAACTGGCCGGATATACATTGACATCGCATGGAGTAACATAGATTAGTGGGATTTTATACCTAAACCTTAGCATTGATTTAATGATCCACCGTGAAAAGGAATTTCAACCAGAGAGGTCGATCGGCACAAAGTCTACAAGGCATTTGCAGTGCCGAAACTGTTGAAGAAAGAACATGAACGACAGGACAGGACAGTGACAAAACTGAGCAAGTGAGCCATCTTTGATCTGTTCTCAAACCAAGTTAACGGTCAACTCCCGTTGCCAGGCATGAGGTCACGGTCCCGAAGGCCCCGCCTCCATGACGTCACGCTGTGAAACCAGTTTGTCGATGTTGCCGTTTGACACATCGCTGAAGAATGCTTTCCGTACTTCAAAGGTTCTTTTATTCATATGAATGGCCAATAATTGATTGACAACCTCACCAAATGTTAAGGGACAATGTTTGCTCCGTTTTGTGAAATATAGGCTCAACTAGAGCAAACGGTATTGTCTCAGACTCAAATGATCAACATCAAAAGCCTTTCAAGCTCGTTTTCCCAGAAAGGATAATAGAATGAGAGCCCCACCTAAGAATGGTTATTCCAAGAAAACGACTGGGCGAAATTTAATCAAGTAAACGGCATTTACTTCTGTCATGTCTGAACTGCAAAAATAATTCATTTGGGGGGGGGGTTGAGTTTACTCATTCTTTTGATATGAAATCAAAAAAAAAAAAATAACATCCTGGAAATCAAAAGGAAAAAGTGAAATGTCAAACTTTCAGGATGGGCAACAGAAAAACTAAGGCAAACATAAAAGAATCGCATGATCGATTTTCGTTGCCAATATGCCTTCGTTAAGATAAAGTTTCATAACGATGTTATCACAATTAATTTGCGATTTATATCAACATTCATGGGGTGGAGGGTTTGCCGTCAACCTTCGATTATTTATTCAACAATTAACATCATAGATACCCAAAGACGGAATATATATGTTCCTTTTAGTATGACGATTACACACATATATGATTTGTTATCCTGACGCAAATACATTTTGAGCCATGGTCAATTAAAGTGGGATTTTGTTTTGGTGTCTTAGCTGTCCTTTGAACATTTCACAGTCCCATTTATTTTACTTTTAGCCGACGCGAATCTGAAAAAAGCGCCCAGTTTATCTTTATGTTTATGTTCCCCTTAATGCTTTTAATGACCTTAGGTGCACTCAGATTAGGTACGAGATCATGTTTTGTAGCAATCATGTGTAGCCACAAAGCATTGTGCCAAGTACCAGTGTCGAAACAACCGTGTTCATCTGCCACAAGCTTTATCATGCTTTGTCACGATCTGCTGCAATGCAGGAGAGACGAAAAGGTAATCAATACGAGACATCCATATTAATTCCCGCCACATCTGCATACCTAATTGCCTAGTCTCGCTCGTGAGATATGGCGAGATACGGGTCGGTACCTGTGTAGACAAGCCGGTTATTACTAATATTTTGGAAATAAGAATACTTATTAAAGGCAGATGGTTTTTTGTCCCATATGGCTCGGTAAGTAATATGTGAATGTGAATCCAGTTGGTATTTGTGAACTTAAATTTCTCAAAAAAACCCAAATTTTGTGAGAAATGAGCATATGGCTGTGATGTGACACGCCCGTCCATCATGATCTCCAGGCGTCAAAACCGTGCTCTGTGACGGGACTTTAAAATGCAGCTTATTGCTGACTGTACAACACCTGTAGACCGCATGGTTTTCCTTTCACACTAAGCCGACCCGTTCAAAACAAGTACACCAGGGGCTTCGATCAGCTGTTCAAGGAGGTCACCATTCAGACTGTGTTGGTTTAATTTTCAATCTTTTGGAAGTTTTCCATTAAATCCGCGAAAAGAGGGCAAGGCGATCCTAATCTATGAAGTGCTGAAATATTGTCTATGAGTTCGTTGGCCATATATTCACTTGCTTGTTTGTCAACAATATTGTTTGGAAAATAAACAACACAAATGCTTACTGGCAAAGAGCCGATAGAAACTGAAAGCCACTGTAGCCCGTAATCGTCATTTTGAGAGTTTACCACATTATCATGCAGTACATTTATTTCATTGCATTTACAAATTAGAAACCAATACCATCATCAGCTTTCTTGTCACCCAGATTTCTACATTTGCCAATCCATGTGTAGTGTGCACTCAAATACACTGCTCTCATTAATCTGGCTCCACTGATTTTTTTTTATATTACAATAAGCTAGGACATGCCCAGCGTCACTGTTTGTGATTGATGAAATCCTTGATTTATTTTTATTCTTGCCACCTATGCGATGACGCGTGTAATGGTTAGCACAATGACCCTTTGCGACCCCACCTTCTTTGCCTGCTTCCTATGCTGAGGATACACTGTTATAGTCTTGGAAAGTAACACATCTATTTTGTTTGTGACCTTTTTGTCCACGGCCATAGCAAAAATGGATAACTGTGTCTACAAGTACTTTTGCAGGTAACCAGGTATCCCGCAGCTCCAGCACACAACTTCAGCAGGCCTTGACTTCATTGCCACGCCAGACTTATCACTCTGGTAAGAATATGTATTTCTACAATTCCATTTTTTGTGTCCAGCTACGCCACAGGTCTAGCAGACTGGCCCTCTGTCGCCTGCTTGGTCAGGCCTTTGTCTTTCAGCACCTTTAATTTATTGCCTTTTTGATAAAGCCACGGAGCATTGCCTTTAAACTTCCCAAAGCTGGCCCTTGTTTGAGAATTTTGATTGTTTATTGGTTTGGCTTGCTTAGTATTTGTCTCCAATAGGATAACCTTCATCAGTTTGTCTGTTCCGTTGTTCTTTATTCCATCCGTTTACCTGGGGAGGAGCGTTCTTAAATGTGAATTTGGTCGCATAACCATGGGCCCTGGTAGTCCCAACTTCTCAATTAACTTCTTGCTATCAAAGAATGACACATGGATACCATCTTTCAGAAGAGCACTATCATTGATACTCATGTCAGCAAGTCTGAATTTCAAATCGTTGTTGATATACGTGAAGGACATTTGTTCACAAAGATTCTGCAGAGCCTTGTTTAGAATTTCGATTCTGTCATGTGTATTGGGATCATCAGTACTCAGACAGAGGCTGGATATGGTCACACCGTTGGTAATGTGTTTAACATCGCTGCTTAAGAATTTATAATCTTCGTTGATTTCCTCTACATTTCCTGTTTTAGAGCGGACATTAGTTGCAACATGTAAAAGCACTCTGTGGTGCTTAGTTTACTCCTCAGTCAACATTTTGTGCACACCACTTTTGTGACCCCACTTACCGCTCTCACTACTAGACCAGGGATTTCACTATTAATTGTTTGGTAAGGATTTGGCCAAAGTGGGCATACGGGGAGGCCGAAAGTGTAGAGGTTGGTGGGCATACCAGGAGTTTAGGTTAACCCCTTGGGAGTATAAAATGGCCTGTCTCCAAAAAAATAATTGATGCTATGACCCCAGCTTGGGGGGTCAAGTTGTGACACCTCAAGATGGCCGCCAGGCTACACATGTGGGGAGCGTAGAGAGTCTTCAGGGTGTGTATTTCTTCATATCATACTTAAAATGAAAAATAAAAATGATGTATACCTGCCTAGCTCACCATTGTCTCTACATAGGTACTTGATTCTATTAGGTAAATAATGTTCAGTACGAATTTAGATACACTGCTGATGTAGCAAATGGAAGCCACCCCTACAAAACAATGGACCACTATGGGCAAACTATATTTAGTGCATGAGGTACCGGTAGCTTGAATAGATACAAACAAACGGAACATGGGAACAGAATCACAAGTCCGTATTCAAAATGTGCCATTGTTTTCCCCACTCAGTAAATATTATAATGACATGCATGACATTTGGCTCAGGAAGAGGGCTATTATATCATGGTTTATCTCTATAGATAAGATCTGCTTTCTAAGATATATTCACGCAAGACACACTAGTAAAAGTATAAAAATCTCTCTCTGAATTGACCTACTGTTACAAATAATGAATTACAGGTATATACAAACAATCTATCATAATTGTTTAAAAGCACCAAACCTACATCAAGGGAAGCAGTTAATTTGGAACATAGTAATGGTTTTTTTCTGTAATAGTAGACTATCTCGATTTGTTTCCTGGATTTGTTTTGTTTTCTGTAATAGTAGACTATCTCGATTTGTTTCCTGGATTTGTTTTGTGAAAATGTCAACCCAATAAAACAGAAACTTGTGTGTATAGTGAATCAATTAATCAATTAATCAATCAGTCAATCAATCAATCAATCAACCGATCAATCAAACAAACAATCAATGAAATAATCAATCAACAATCAACCCACCATTCCATTACGCATGAACATTATCAATGGGGATTACCCGTACTGAATGTGTAAATGGAAAATGTGTGTATAGTGAACCAACCAACCAATCAACCAATAAATCAACCAATCTATCAGTCATTTAATGAATGAATGAATCAATCAATCAATCAACCAACCAACCAACCAATCAATCGTTCCATTATCCATACAGTAGCAATTATTCATACTGAATGGAGAAAAGTACATGTAGCATAAAGTAATATTGTACCATGGTGTTATCTGCTACAAAGGCAACACCTTTTGGAACACCAAATATATAATAAACACTGAATACTCGTATTTTTTGTGACACAAGACCACCTCAATCATCTAGCCACTTTTTGGTGTCAGACGAGTGCATGTGCTTAGAAGGTAATATTGTATTGTGTGAAGGACTTGGCATTAGTAACCACCAGTTGTTCGCTGATAATACTAGCATACTCGAAATTGTGAATAACCCTGTTCAATCCTCACGCAACCTGAACACCGATCTGTCTCTAATACATTACTGGGGCAGGCTATGGCGAGTGTTATTCAATGCCACCAAATCACTATCTGTTATATTTTCTGTGAAACGAGTAAAACCTCATCATCCGCCAGTTTTCTTGCGTGGGTCTCCGATTCCTGAGGCAGACATTCATACACATCTCGGAATCACTTTGAGTGGTGACTTATCTTGGCAAGCCCATATCACACGGATTACCGATAAAGCTGGTCAAAGAATTTCCTTACTGCGTAGGTTCAACTATAAACTGTCACGCAAATCCCTGGTCAAACTATATTGTTCTATGATCCGTCCAATCCTTGAGTACGGCTGTGTTTTATTCGACAACTGTGGTAAAGTCCTGTCTGATCGATTGGAATCGATTCAGTATAATGCCGCTAAAATTTGTACAGGTGCCTTGAAACATACATCACATGTTAATTCACTTCGTGAACTTGGCTGGTCAACTCTTGCAGACAGACGTAAATACTTTGAGTTTGTCCTCTTTTACAAAATGTACCACAAACTGACTCCTTCTTATCTATCTAATCTAGTACCCCCTCCTCCTGCTGGTCGTGCTCTCCGACATTCAATGTCAGTGCGCCCCGTTAGATGTAGAACATCGCGTCTGTCGAACTCTTTCCTCCCAGATGCTATCAAACAGTGGAATAACCTGCCTTCCGACATCGGAGATTCGCTTTCTCTACATATATTCAAATCGAAACTTAAAACTACTCTTTTAGCCACAGACACTGTTCCCGAGTTCTATCTCCATGGTGACAGATTTACTAATATTTGTCCATGCAATTATGCCTAGGATTCTCTAGATCTCCGACCTTCACAAAATTAACATCCTTCCTGACCCATCCTGTGCCTGTTCTTATCCCACTGAAGACTCCAAGCATTTCCTACTCTTCTGTCCCTATTACATCGTTCCGAGAAACAGATTACTGAATACTGTTATTCCTTTGGTTGCTCCGGGGGTTAGCCCGCATCTTATAATTCATATTGGTAGTGATAGGTTAGTTGAAATATTTCTCCGTGGCAGTAACGAACTTTCGAACTGCCTGAATATCCAGATCTGTGATGCTCTCCATCAGTACATTATTGATACCAGGCGCTTTAACGACTAAATGTTTCCGTTACTGTTACTGTCATATTCATCGGTTAGACTATGCAAATTTATTTGTATCATACCTTTTTTCTTTAATGGGTAAATATTGAACTCAATTCATATTGGTTTAACTTGTATCTTACAAGTAATCAAACTTTGATATTCGAACAGAGTTGACATAGATATAATATATTGGTAACATTTGTTTTGTCATGTGTGTCTTGTATATACTTACTGTGTGTCTCCATATTCTGGAGAACCCATGTATTAGTCATCTCGATGTACTATAGGGCTATCCAGACTAAATAAATACGTTTAAACTAAAAGTAGATATAAATTACATGGTGTATTATCTACTTTACATAGTTACATTGGAAATACTTTTTACTCATTCACCAACTGTCTATAATTTTTGTACATGCTTTTGTACAGATATGACATCGTTTTGTGAAGACAGACTGACACACTTCATGACAAATGGCTACATGTGATTATCTGTGGCCATCAATACATTATTGTACATTACTCTTGGCCTATGTGCACTCACAGACTAAGTTTACAATATGTCAATTTCTCACTTCTATGATGTGATATATTTTATATATGATGTAATGCTGCATCAAAGATGCCTTTATAGTTTTTACTGAGTCTGACACTTGAAAAATCGCATGCTCCAATGATATCAGACAACATAAAATCCTGCATATTCTTTATGAGAGTTCATCATATGGCCATGCCTTTTTCTTTACTGCATTGTTTGTTATTTATACACAGATTGAAAAAATATCTTCAATCAAATATTTTCTTTGTACTGTGATAAACGATGTGTTTACTTTATGAGAAGTTCATCATCTGGTCCTGTATTTTTCTAAAATGTATTGTTTGTTATTCATACACAGATTGAAAAAATATCTTCAATGATGATATTTTCTCGGTAAGGTTCTGTGATAAAAACTGTGTGCGATGTGCATAAGTTATGAGTACTTCATCATCTGGCCATATATTTTTATTATAGATATTACTTGTTAATCATACACAGATTGACAATATCTTCAATCATAATATTTTCTTGGATCTGTGATAAAAAGTACTTTTCCATTAATCCAAGTTATTTCACTTCTCCCGAGTAATATATGGTTGTTTACTATTTCATAATTCAAAGTTGTTTTAGTAGTCCATTGGACTTAAAAGCTGTTAGGTTTTTGCACTTGACATCCACACAACATAAAACAATGTACTATGTCAAATTTTGTGTCTCCAATTGTTGAATATGTAACTTTCATTTAGAAACAACTAAAGATACATTACCCAATTATAGTATAGATGGTAAATAGATATTGTATTAGCAAGTATCGCACACAGATCTGCTTTTTAAAGTTAAAATGTAATTATTTATAGAATATATTTACAAGGTTAGTTATCTTGTGCCTTCGGTCCTCATTTAATTAAATACGTGTATTATTAATAATTATATACTTGCATTAAGTATGTCAGGCAAGGATACTGTTTCACACATGTAAGTTGTGTCATTCAAATGTTTAAATTATAGGACGTTAAAGAGTTAGGTTCTGTATGATATTATATATATATATATATATATATATATATATATATATATATATATATGCAGGATAGATGGGAGATGGTGGCAATGGCCATGCATTAATTGGATTGGTTATTGTTGAGGGCTGACAAGAGGATAACACTATTTGCATCTGTATTTGATTCGTGTGCTTTATGCCTATTTCTTGCAGTACAAGTAGACATTGTTTGCATAATCATGATGATAGTTTATTTTCTAGTCTTATACATTTTGTTACCGTTTAGTATCATTGCAATACATCAAGATATATCATGCAGATTATTGGTAGTGTACAATGTTTAAACATGTTTCATATAGACTTGCATTACAAGTTCTATATATTATATAAGATGTTTATGTTGATTTTATATATATATATACATGCTTTAATCCAACATGATTATCAAACAACGCTTGAAATGAGTCTACAGCAACACACCCTTCGTCTTTAACCACACCAAATGGTTATTTGCATTTTCTAAGTGACTATATATATATATATATATATATATATATATATATATATATATATATATATATATATATATATATGGTTATTTGCATTTTCTAAGTGACTATATAAATGATATTAATTGAACTTAATTTGCATTACATCATAGATATAATTACCTTTTGTTGATTGGTGGCAACAAGATACTGTTCTGCATACGATTATGGGCAGCAATTTTGTAATTTGTTTTTCTGGCATATATTTTATGCATTTCAATATAAGGGGATAAGTCTTTTAATGATATTTATGATATTAAGTAACTTTAAACAATTAAAATTTTTATTCAAACGATTTTTTTTCTGAAATGACATTGCGTCGTTAAATTTCACTGTGTTTTTGCTATATTTTGTTGGGAAATAAAGTAAATATATCTGCTCCAGAAATGTTGTATCAGTTCTTTGAATGCAAGTCATTCTTCCTGGACAAAAACTGGGCCCAGCACCTATGTTACTTTGAAGGTCTTTAGTGCAGGCAAGTACACAAAGATATCAGGGAGACAGGAATTTTCAAACCCCCCCAGTATATGTGCTATGGTTGTGACATAGTCGTTAAGCTCTACACTTTCGGCCTCCCCAACATGAATTTTAGTGCCTTTTCTTGAAATCCTTACCAGACTATAATGTCTCTCAAAAGGGAGTCCCTGATAATAAGGGGAAGGAGGTTACTAGTATTCTTCTCTATATCATTAGAGAAGTTTTGTAATCTTTTGCGTAGAGGTATGTTCTCCTTCAGTAACTCTTGGCATTCTGATGTTTCAGCAGACAATTTTTTTGGTTTGGTCCATATCATCATAACCAGTCATCCAATTTACGCTCTGATCACATCCTGTCTTCAATCCGTACTTTTAGCAAAAATATGTGGTTATTGAACACACTTCTACAACGTTAGTTAGGCGGGCATGAGCACTATACTTGGACAGTTTGATTCCCCTACTTTGGACATATATTGTAGAACGGATTGAGAGTTAAAAGCCGCTTATTAAAAGCAACTAAAATTGGCGAGGCCAGCAATGAGCCCAGCTTAGCCAAACTGTAGACGAAGCTGTGCATATTTCACATGTGCATAGATAGGAAAAAAGAACGATGGACATTTAAATGTCTTTGTTACCCTTGTAATGCCTTAGTGAACAAGTAGCATCTAGCAGCATGCGTGCAGACACTGGTGGGCTCTTTGCATCCTCTTTAAAAGGCGATGTGCAAAGTAATGAATAAATTTGTACGCATAAAAGCCATACTTTCTTCGTTAATTCCGAATTTTACCGGCTCACAGCTGAGCTCGGTTATAGTGATGTACATGCAACTGCATTCGGTTGATCAGCTGAACATTTATCAATCATCGGCTTCCATTTTTAGGTTGGGCACCATCAACACTTATTCATAATGAACATTTATAATATATATTTATATAATAGAAATAATTACAGGGCTAATTCATGAATTTATTCTGCATTAGAAGATAAAGAATATATCATTTGATCTCTTGAACAGCCTTAATTTGCGTTAGTTTGAAAATAAGTAATGAGTTCGCTTTATAACACCAACAAAGCCCACTTACGGCTAAATTTAGGCAATCACATAACTACTGCCTTTGAAACCAAACAATGCGATGAAATTGAAGAAAATGTATTTAGTAATCTCTTCCACGTAAAATACTTGTACGCTCTGTTTATTTACACTAATTTTACAATAGAGTAATATAGCATTTAAGGGAATTGAGGGAAAGAGGAATGACTCTATCAGCGAAAACATTGCCCTAAAATGTGTGATTTTTCCCTTTAAAATATATACAAGTAAGCAATTTGCTGGATCCAGTAAGGCGACAGATATTTTAAAGAAACGGGAGGCTTATGCTTTAAATTACCTGACTTATCACTACAGAAGACGAATATTGTGAAATGAAAGTTCAGGTCGCCCTGTACAAAATAAACAGTGCGATGTTGTCATTTATACCAATTTGACAGTTTCGTCCCTTTCAGAAACAGGGCAACCTGACATTTTATGTCGCAATGCAATTGGCGAATGTCTCAACTAAAGTAGACGTGCTTTTATCAATAACATATATGCATAGATTAAAAAGGCGCATATTACATATATATATATATATATATATATATATATATATATATACATACATACATACATACATACATACATACATACATACATACATGCATACATATCATTGTTTTCAAGATTTGAACGTTTAAATTTTGAATACTACTTGATCAGCATTTTCTTGATGTACGTGTGTAACCAAAGGGAATGGTCTTACTACAACGGTAGTAACAACAATAGAACGTGTCCAAATTACATTGTCTATAATATGACCAAACAATAGCAGTACCGAGATGCCACAGACGATAATGCAGTACAGCATTAACAGTATTCACGATTCATGGTATTGGTATTTGAAAATAAAGATATTTTACCATTTGACGAGAGTGACGGTATTGACAAATAAAGTGCATTACTGCCCAAAATCAGAGCTAAATACTTGATATTCGTATTTGATTCTCAACTCAGAACAAGAAATTTACAGTGCTAAAGTGTCAAATATAACAATACATAGTATATAAAACCCTCTTTACAAAGCTCAGTTCAGTTATCAGATGGTAACGGAAAAGGTTAATATAGCAAAATATAATCACTGAATCCTACCAAACTATGTTACTATGCGCGAATCTAAAAATGACACCAACACAAGCCAAACTGAGAGCAGTGTCTTTTATGTAGAAATCCATTAAACCCTTACCCTCCATGGCTTAGGTGAGTGACAGAATAAGCTATCACATTCTGTGCCTGGGACCTGTCACCTCTCCTGACTGCTGGATTAACTGAATTTTAATCTGCATCGTAATCTGTTGCTACACTATTAAATGTTCCAATTGGCGCATTGCTTATCGGGTGAGTAAATCACAATTATCACGAACGTACAAATGGAAGTCACAATGGTCTCTCCATCCATCATACTTTTTCAAATATTTAACCAGTTATTGAACAATTAAAGTCCTGATTGCTCGTAATGAACATGAATTTAAAGACTAGGGCTTGGGTCATACAGTTAGTGGATTAGCTTATATCACGGCCACATAATAGAAAATTGGGATGGCATCTTCATCCATAATACTTTAGAAGATATTGAAAATAAAATTCTTTAAATGCCACTGATTAACATATCCAAAAACGGTCACTTGGTATTTTAATCATTTGATCTGCAATTGACATAAAAAATATGGGGAGTCGTTTACATTTTGTCTTATCTTTTGAACAATATGACATTCAAAATCTTATTTGCATATAATTGGCATAATTTTAGACATCTTCAAATTTTAATACAGTTGCATAAGAACATATACAGCGCTAAACCTTTGTCAAATTTGGGGTAACTAGGTAGCAAATCATCCGAAAAAAAAAACTCCAGACAAGATGTACGCTGAAAGAAACAAAAAAGAAAGAAGAAAGAAAGAATTGCTTCAGAGTTACACGGGGTCACTTCTAGGGACTCTAGAAATTAAAAGTTAAGTTGTTCAACTGGTGGCAATGATATATATATATATATATATATATATATATATATATATATATATATATATATATATATATATATATATATATATATATATATATATATGTATGTATATATATGCATATATATATATATATATATATATATATATATATATATATATACATATATTTATACTGTATAGCTGGTCTTTTATATTTAATTTATTTTTATTATTTTTTTGTTTGTTTGTCTTTTGGTTTTTTGTTTTTTTTTTTTTTTTGTTTTTTTTTTTTTTGTTTTTTGTTTTTTTTTTTTTGTTGTTTTTTTTGTTTTTGGTTTTTTTTTGTCCAGAATCACTTGCTGGTAGTCATTACCCTATTGTGCTGTCCGAACTCCTTACTCTCCATGACCTAATCTGTCACTGTCTAACCTATACATATGGAAGCACTATTGTTCATATTGCTCATGTTCGTCTGTAGAAATTTGACATAGTTTGTAAGATAAGCTGTTGCAGCTGGAGCACCTGTACAAACCGAGGGAAGTCCTACCCAGTGCTGCAACAGTGGACATTTTGCAACAGAAATGTAAAACAAACCCCATGATGACACCTGTTCCTCAATTTGAAAGTTTCCAAAACCATAAAGCTGTGTTTCGCTGCCTCGATTGAGTTAATGTTTCAACTTAATTGGTCAAATTTGTGACATTTGAGTAAATACTGTCAAATTTGAGTAATTGTTTGACCTTGAGTAAATGTGCACTTAGACATGTCAGGAAAAAAATGAAAGTCACAGACATTTAAGTCAAAAACAGGTTAAAAAACACATCAAAACATACTTTTTTTCTTAACCAGATTTTAAGTATAATTAGGCAGACTTGTAACCGGTGTAGGCAGCCACTTGCTACCTATAGCCTCGGGGGGGGGGGGGGACATGGAAGCTGTAAATGTAACTATGGTTAAAGATAAAATAAAGTAGCGAATTAGGCAAGTCTAAAATCTTAAAGTAACTATTGCAGCCAGACATTCTGATAATCTCTGGATATTAACAGCAAATTCTGTAAGGCATCTCTGAAAAAAAATGAAAATCATTAGCTTTTAAGTCAAGAAAATATAATCAAATAATAATTTTTCTTAACAAGATTTCAAGTAAAATTAAGCAAGTTTGGAACTCTCGTAGACCGCTGCTTGCTGCCGATAGCCCGTCGGGGTTGAACCTCACAGAAAATTAGGTAGCCTATAATGCTTGAGAGGTGAATATTGAAGCAGAGTGATGCCAAAAGTTAAAATAAGTTAGCAAAACAGGCAAGTCTAAAATCTCTAAAATGATTGAATCCAAGTATACTAACTCTCTCTGGATATTTACAACAAGCTTAGTAGAAATATTTGATCAAAAGTATATTTTTAAATCCTGTTGACTCAAGCTTACTGTAAATTAATTTGGTTCTAGATGCAACGTCCTGAAATTTAGAATAAATAGGACAAAATCTCAAAATTGGTGACAGAAATTTATTGTATCCGATAGTTTCCCAAATATTACTCTCAGGGAATGGATAGTTCACTACTTCAAAGTTAAACTCATCTATCTTACGATAGACTTTGATGCAAAACCTGTCATTAGTGACCCAAATATCCAAGTCCAAAACCTCACATCCAACCCTTTGAATTGCTACCTTCCAAAGGGATAAATGTTGGGTAAATGTATTAAGCAGTTTTACTGCAACTTGCATTTTACACGAGCAATGTCATCACTTTATCTTGCGTTCTTTGATAATTTTGAAGCCATTCTAAAGTCCTCTTTCATCAATTTATCCATGTACTAAAATTCAAGCCAGGTTTAATATATGCTAGCAAGTAATGGGGAGCAGTTGCTAGCCATTGGAATGTCTTTTATTTGTTGAAAAACCAATGGTCCGCATTGAAGAAAAGTATTCTCCAAAAGAAATTTTACAGAATCTATCAAATGTTCAAATGCGTAAGATTTAATAATAAATTTTTTGAGCATTCATTCAGCGAAGAATATACTTTCTTTGAATATGAATAAATATTTATATATGGTTTACCTATATGTTTAAACAGTTTACCGATTAATTCTGGAAAATACATTTTTTACTCTTTCTATGCATTGATTTGTGTACAGTGGGGAAAACTCAAAACATCTGACATTTTTTGCTTTTGAATCTTTGAGTTTCAATACAAACTGAGAATAATTGCTAAAACACCAAAAGCAATTTATTTCACAGTCTCTAGAAACTGCATTACACTATTTATGGAAATGATTCCTAATTGCAGTAAAACATAGTGTAACTTCCTTTCATAGTTGCTTGTTGTAAATTTTGAAGAATAACCTATGAATCTTGATTTTAAAGGGTTCTGGGTATCCAGAACAAAAGAGAGACAGAGGGATCCTCCTCAGAAATTTTGATATTTTAAATATTCCTTTTAATCTCATCTTTACGTGTATCTATCAAATTATCAATGAATTGTTTGTGTAATTTATAAAAGGCATTACCTCTTATATCTGAAATATTGTTTATGCCATGTCCATTTTTCAGAACATCCAGAAAATTATTTCTGCAGAACATCCCAAATTTATTACATGCCTTATCAATGTTAGTGATTGCAAATCTCTTTTGTAGTTCTTTGACTGCTTTTGAAACAGTAAGCAGCTTTGAATTTACCATATTCAAACTCTAAATGTGGGATTTTTAACGATAAATTTTATTTCTAAAGACTCTTTTCAAGTTAGATAACTATCCTTCAAATTTCTGAAATTCTATTTGTTTTTTTTTTATATTTGCCCATTTCATACAGTAGGAATCACATGTATCCTGAAAAAATAGTGTCAATGCTCAACTTACCACAAGTAAGATAAGAGCGACCCAAATAGTCATTGATTCTGGTTACATCTCGATATGATAGTGCTTGTAGACGTGTAAGTAATTGTATATATTTTGTGACCTTTCACATCCATGAAACCGCCTCTCAGATTGTGATGAAACTTATCCAAAATGTGTCCTGTCGTAGGGACAAGTAAAATTGTTCACTAATTGGTGTATCTCTATTTGAACATTTTGTGCCCATACGGCTTTTTGCCCAATAGGCATGCCTTCCTACTGATTTCAACACAAGTCCACGGGCCTGAGATAGTAATTCACTTTTTGGACTTCTCGAGGCCGTCAACCGGATACACTTCAAACTTGGTAGAGACGTGCCTTGGTTATCTCTTCACTAAGGTTGTTCATGTGGTCACTCTCTTATAATTATGTATCTATCGATATAACTCTCAGTCTCTCTCTCTCTCTTTCTCTCTCTCTCTCTCTCTCTCTCTCTCTCTCTCTCTCTCTCTATATATATATATATATATATATATATATATATATCTTCTCCAAAACCACCGGGCCAATTGTTGTCGAAAGTGTATAGGCGCAGTTGCGGGATCTCCCAAACCAGGGTGGGATTCATGATGAGTGAAATGTCAGGCGTCTTGTTTGTATATCTGCTGAAGTATTGTATGACTGTTTCTACCCATTCATAAAATAGTTGATTTTTTAGGTGATACTGCTATGCATCTTCACGCTTTAGCTATTTTTTTATAACCCTTAAAGTCCAAATGTTGGTAATGTCGAAATAATGCGAATAACATTTTACTAAACCGGTATTTCTTTACTTTTTATAAATACATAGAATCGACAATTTCAAAACTTAAATACTTCACTGAAAACTGGAAAATAATTTTGATTCAAACAAGACCACTGAATGGCTCCTGTTTCTTAATCACCGCTTATAGGCATATCGCTATCTGATGCCAGTATAAAGGGTTTGATCCGGACAATTATAAATAGTGCGAGCCCTTGACTAAATTGTAGTAGAAAATTCCAGATTTTGTGTCCTCACAATCTCATTAAATATCGAGTAGCCTCCTGTTTTCTGTATCTACAGCGTGCAACTGATCGAATCAATTACTGGATCATAGGGTGCACAGAAACATCTTTCGGTCCAAGGAGACGTTCTCTGTGCAATAAAGCAGGACCAGAAAGAACAGCTGAGACATATTATTGGCAACGTTTTGCAACACTACAGGGGTTTTAGCACCCGTGTTTCAGATGCGTAAATGTCGTCAGCAAGCACCACGGTCTCTGTTGTTGCACCACTCCTTGGTGACTTTGAAATTATTGTTGTCCAAATAATAATAATAATAATAATAATAATAATAATAATAATAATAATAATAATAATAATAATAATAATAATAATAATAATAATAGATATATACATATTCGTACTCAACATGTACATGTGGAAAAAAGAAAGGAGGCAGTGAGATTCATGCATGTACAAATGTATGATACTATAATATAATATTTTGTTTCTTAAATGTTTTAGCGGCCTCCGTGTAGCATGCTTAAAACAACAGTTCACACTTACATATTTTCAAGTCTAGTTTGACAGCATAGTGTATACCAAATGAATGCAGTCAGAGACTTCTTGCCCTGGAGAAATGGTGCCTAATTTACCGTAAGAAAGAAACGCAAAGTTCGCTGACAAACTGTGCAATACATAAATTATTCACAGCACTGCCATATTCTGAAGTTACACTCTTGTGGATGCACTTTAAACAAAAACCGTACCTTACTTCTTCGGCCTGTATTTGTTCATTTTATATTTTGAAGAAACCAAAATATTGGAATTGCATTTGGCTTATCTACTTCTATCAATAGCGAGCTGCCCACATATAACAACAATATTAGTCTTGCTATTCACAACCACATGGACAAACTTCTTAAATCTTTTGTGTGATTGAATATGGACCGGTACGTCTTACAAATCAATGGCAGTAATGCATTGTGAGACCCGTCGGGAAGTTGTCAAATAAATCAAATTGCTTCTTTCCAGGCAACATAACAAAATTCTATTTCTTTTTTCGATGACAATAACAACAACAACAACAACAATAATAATAATAATAATAATAATAATAATAATAATAATAATAATAATAATAATGATGATGATGATGATGATAATGATGATAACAATAACAATAATAATAACTATAATAATAATAATAATAATAATAATAATAATAATAATAATAATAATAATAATAATAATAATAATAATAATAATAATAATAGTAATAATAATAATAACAATAATAATAGTAATAATAATAATAATAATAATAATAATAATAATAATAATAACAATAATTGTTGTCTTTTCAGCATAGTGTTGTCCTGGAAAGCATGCCAAATTGTACGACTCTACCCCTACAGACACTGTCGATACACACTGAACAAAATGGAAGTTTTGCCAAAACTTTGAAAGTGTTCGTCAAAAATGACACACCCATAATGGCAAAAGACGTCACATCTGTCTTCGTTAGTTAGGAACTAAAAGGAGTTGTTTCTAAAATGTATTTTTCATGCTGCAATGCTTTCGTTCCATGTATGCTTTCCTAGCAGGTGTCTCGTGGGTGTCAGTGACACTTGCCAAACATGTGTGTATTGTAGCTTGGCTTGTTTGATGTGCAGCTCTAGTAACTTGCATTGTGCGACTGTTGCTATGTAAAAATCAAAATATTATCACAAGATATAATTTACAAAAAGAAATCAAAACTGTCCCATAATATGTCTTTTTCTAAACTGATGTATTTTTTTCGCATGACTTTGGTTTGGTTTAAACATATTTTATTAACACAAATGGCCGACAGGCTCACCAGCCTATATGAGGGCCTCTTGTACAAAGAAGACAAGACTACACAGATATTCTAAACACCAATTCACAGATAGGTCACGACAGGACCACAAATATGAAAGCGGAAGGGAAAAGATATGATGCATGAGCATTGGCACAAATAAAAGGAGTCGTACTCCATGAACACAGTTACCAAAATGGGGATCGCGTTTTAAATCTGCCAGATAATTTTATGTACTTATGTACTGCTTCAAAAATTCCCTCATTTTGACTTTTGGAAAATCCTCTTCTTTCTATTCCGAACAATAAGGTTTTCAAGTTGGAATTACCAAGAGTGAGTACTTTACACTACAATTCGTTTTGCAGGGTTACATATTTATCACATTCAAGGAAAAAATGGTAAATAGATTCTTGACTGGCTCCGCATGAGCATGCTTGAGACTCTACAACACCTATTTTGTACAAGTCGCTGTTCAGCTGTCTGCAGCCCATTCTCATTCTAGAATGAATTATGGCAATTTTCCTTTCTCCAAAATAGTACAATTCATAACGTTTTGGATTGTTTCTGTTAAGCTCTCGTTTAAAATCGTCTGAATGCTCAATGGTCCTTACTGATCGGGGCAATAAGTTCCATTCGCGTATAGTTGACGGCAAAAAGGAATTATAAAATATAGTTTTCTTGGCCGCAATTGTTCGTATTTGCTTAGTCCGTGTGGAAACTGTTCCCGGTAATAACCTGGAAAGATATTCTGGGGCTATCGCGGTAACTATTTTGAACAGAAGTACCAATTTTTGCTTTCTTCTACGCTCTGGTAATTTTTCCCAGCCAGTATCCTCGTATATACGTTGCAGACCGGTGTGGGCAAAGGCCCCAGTCACCACCTGGGCTGCGGCCAGCTGAACAGTTTCAAGTCGGTCCCTGTCGGGTTTTGTGCATCCATCCCAGACCACACTAGCATACTCCAGGCAAGGACGTACAAAAGAGAAGTAAAGAGATTCAAGAGTTTTTCTGTTCAGTTTGTACTGTAGGCGTTTAAGAACATCAACGAACTTCTTTGATTTTGCAATAATATTATTGATGTGGGCTGACCATGAAAGATTTGCGGAAAGCCAAAGGCCAAGATGTTTATATACCTCTACATTGTCAAGAGTATTGTTGTTAAAAATCAAATTAGGATGGTCTACAGGAGTGCTTTTTCTGCTTACTATCAGAGATTCGGCTTTTTTAGGATTAAAGGAGACAAGCTATTGATCTGACCTTTGGGATATTGATTCCAAGTCGTGATTTAGTGTATCAGCTGCTTCAGTCGAATTGTCAACTGTAATATAAAGAGTCTTATCGTCAGCAAAAAGACGTATTTCTGATCTGACAATCTCCACAATATCATTAACATACACGAGAAATAGTAATGGCCCCAAAACTGAACCTTGCGGGACCCCTGCTTTGTCTCTCCCCCAAGATGAAGCCTGAACCCGGATGACCACTCTTTGTGTTCTTGCGTGAAGGTAATCCTCCAACCAAGAAATAAGTGGACCTCGGACGCCCGCGGTTTTTAAGTTTGTGTATTAACCCTGAATGATGTACCCTGTCAAAGGCTTTGGTAATATAACAGAATATTACACGTACGTCCTTCTGGAGATCGACCGCTTTTGAAAATTCATGGTAAAGATAAACAAGCTGATTGACAGTTCCGTCACGGGGTAGAAAGCCGGATTGATTTTCAGATAGTATAAAATTGTCACGTAGAAAATTGAAAATATGCTTGAACACTGCACGTTCAAATACCTTTCCTACAGAACTTATTAAAGAGATGGGTCTATAATTGTTGCACAATTCTGCCGCACCAGTTTGTGAATTTGTGTTACATGTGCTTTTTCCATTCGGTTGGAAACGTACAGTTAGAAAGAGACATGTTCAGTAATTTCGTAAGGGAAGATGTTATACTGGGGGCTGCCTCCCTTAAAGGCAGGGGGCTAATACCGTCGGGTCCACATGCTTTATCAGTCTCCAGGGATTTCAAGATGTCAAAGATACTATCTTCGTCTAGTACAAAGACTTCCAGTAGATTTGGCGGGTCTTGACCTTCGCTAGGTAAGGTAAAGGTAGATGAGTCAACGTCGGAATGTTTGAGAAAATATTTATTAAAGGCTTCAGCTTTGGATGCACTATCAGACAGAACCAAATTGTTTGATAGTATGCAAGGTATCGAGCTGTTAGAATTACCAGACATAAAGTACTTAACCATTTTCCACCATTTCTTGCTTTTAAATTGCCATCGTTTACAAGGTTACATTGTTTATCATGGTACTCGTCTTCAGCTTTCCTTAAATCGCTTATGTATTGATTTCGTAGCTCTCGAAAATACTTCCAAATATGGGGGTTTCTTTTGAAGCCTTCGCCTTCCTGTGGATTCTATGTAATTTCCGTTTTTGAGACCGCAATTTAGATGTGTACCAGGGGGAATCATTTTGTCTTATCCAGACACTTTTGTTCGGTAAACAATGTCGGGCAACATTAAAAAAATTCGTTATCCAAGCATGACAGTCCGCATCGACGTCAACAGAGTCAAAGCAGGCATCCCAGTTAACTTCACTTAAGTTTTCCCTGAAATAGTCAAAATCAGCTTTTGAGTACTGCCATATAAACCTTTCGTATGACCTGTCCGTTTTAACTCGAAAAAGTAAGTTCGCAGACACAGTACAGTCATCGTTTTGAGCCACTGGAGGCAATACAGAATTGTCTCGCACATATTGTGGAATGTTGCTTAGTATTTGATGTAGACATGTTGAAGTATGTTCGGTTATTCTGGTGGGATCCTTTATGTGAATGGTAAAGTTATTGTGGAGACCAAAGTTTGTCAAATGAACTCCATGATGAGTTTTGGGATCCGCATTTAAGTCACCCGTAATTACAATTTTTTTCTGTACCAGAGCTAACAGCTTGGTCTACATTAGTCTGTAAGTCATCACAAAAAGATACCCCTAAATTTGGAGGCCTATAGACAACTGCTAATAAAACACAGTTGTTGTGGAGCCGAACTTCCACCCACAAAATTTCAAGAGCTGTATTCTCTAAGTCGGTACGTCTTTTCACGACAAAAGTCCGGGATGCATAAAGCGCTACTCCACCACCATGACCACTAGCGCGATCACGGCGTATTATTGGGTGGAAACCAAAGTCAAAGTCAAAGTCAAAGTAAGCTTTATTTCATGTCAGTCGTTTTTTACAATAAACATTAGCTGTGAAGAGCTATTTTCCGATGTGAGTATAAGTTGTAAGATACATAGGTGACTAAAAACAACAGTGTTTATATACATACAATAAATATGGGACGAGGTTTAAATATATTTTTCATGGTGATCAATAATCTGTACTAATAAAAATATGTGTAAAACACTAGTCAGCAACTTTGGCACAGATAGGTGTCTGTGACATGCACTTCAGAGGCATCTATCTACATGACATGCAGTTGCAGGTGTCACCATTCCTGTTGCTGACTAGTTTTTGAAATTGATTAAAGCTGGAGGCATTTCTAAAATAATCTGATAGTTCATTCCACAATTTGGCTGCACCATACCGGAAAGATTTCAAACCATACTTGGTTGTTCTAACCCTTGGTACAATGGCAGTGTTGGTGTATCTAAAAGAATATTTTGAGTCTTTTACCATCAGCAGGTCATATAAATACGAAGGGCCTTGTTCATTAAGAATTTTGTATGCCTCGATCGCCATGGTCTTCATCCTTCTAATGTGTAAGGATGGGAATTTTGATTTTTCCAAAAGGTCTTCATATGGAGAAACCAGGTATATTAAGATTAGCGCTATCCTTGTAAGGTGAAAGAAAGGTTTCAGAGAGGTCTATTAAGTCATATGACTGTGCTAGCGAAGATCTAATGCATAAAAGTTTGTCATGCGTAAGACTTCTAATATTCGCATGACAAGCGCTCAAATAACCTGATGCATCATTGGGGCCCGGGTTTGGATGCACATCCCCCGCCAGGGTCAGCAGCAGGAAATGCAAAATAGCAAGACTGCCAATACCTATTCTCAAAAAAAGCGATGATAGTGTACAATACATAAAATTTGCTGGAAGGTCAAACCTCTCTCTAAGTTGTTACCGTGTACTTTCCTCGTAGTAAATAAGAAATCGACCGTGCATAGCACTGGAATACTGTACATCAAGATCACGTAGTAAATTGATGGTAGTTCGAGCAACATAGAGAGCAGAAGTGAATATAACTCCATACCATATAATAATAAATGTACGCACCCATTGTATACAAGTGAACCTACAATAATGGTAGCAAAGCGGGCAAACAACATAGTGGTTGCTGTATGTCTTAGCAAAAAGATTACAAATATTCTTATGAAATAAAAGTACACATGTGTAAAAAAAAGTTAGGTGAAAACATAAGTTTCCAAAGTTCCCATAATACCCCGTAATTTTCACCCAATGTACGCCCGTTTGTACAGTATGTGACAAAGCCTACAATTGCATACATGAAATACGAAATGATGTGGAAGTACCACAGATGATGCATCACTTTCACTGTATGAATACCATATTTGTAAATTGTGTTTACCATCTTACACATCTTGGACAATAGTTTCTTTACTATAAGTATCATGGTCGCATGACTTTGGACGGATAGTCTTTGACATGATGACACCAGGCCTACAGGTACAAGATGTAAGAGTATGGATGCTGGTAATTTTTGCTTGGGAACTTTGGACGTTTTGTTGTGATCTTGCAAATGCGTTACTCTATGCGCTCTCAGCTCACAATCTTCGATTCAGACAGTATATTGGCTTTTGCCAAAGGAACCTAATTTGTTAAAATGGAGCTGCACAAAATTTGCATTGCATTGAATTGAAAGGGGATCTGACTAAAGTCATATTAAGGTATCTATGATTGGAATTTACATTAATAGAAAGACAAGGCAAGTGTTGATGGTGGAAGTAGATGTGCCAAAGTATGCCCAAAGTGAGGAACCCCAATGCTGGAGACAATAGAGAAAGCTTGCCGTCAGCAATTAAGCAAGTCTCCCGACAAAGTTGCCAACGATGTGTGCAAGGACATATTTATCGATGATGGGAAATGCGACGCCCTTTAGTAAGCATCTCGATACGATTTACGCTAGAACTGAAGCTGTGAGTGAAGCATTTGACACCTGGCAGCTGAATGTGTTTGATCCAGAGAGCCAGGAGTGGAGGTCAATATTTTCATTTGATTGTTTGTTTGTTTGCTTGCTTAGTTTGTTTGTTTATTGTAGACTGGAAGAAGAAAGGGACGTAAAAAGTTAGAAAAATTGTGAAAAATTGTGTATGATATATCAGCTCAGAAACACACGAGGGTTTTTAAATTGTGTCATGGAAATACGTAAACCTTGGTGCTGCGGTGTCGGGTTCAGATAGACGCAGCAGCACGGAGGCATGCTTCCAGTGACTCTGTGCTTCAGCGACTCGTTTCATACAGATCAGATTCTCCGTGTCATAAGGTGTTTAATGTGAAAACCTAAAGTAGAATAAGAGCGAGTAAAGATTATCCAGATGCTGTTCCTACTGTAAAGAAACATATCCAAGTGAAGAAACCATAATGTATGTTAAAAAGTGCAATCGCATTCATGTAGTATTGTAACAGTCACTGACTGACTGTTAAATTAGAAATCTATTTTGGAAATCAACAGGGTGAAATCTCTTTATTGTATTGTGTTGTCATGGTTACTGTTGACTTGATACCCGTTCAGTTTTATGTTGCATGCAGTACAGCATGTGACAAATTACTGTATGTTATCAATTCATGTACACAAGTCATAAGCCAGCCACATAAAATGATGAATTATTTGAGACTTTGTAAATTAATTTTGAATTCAGAGAACTATGATTTCCCTAGAAATGTTAAATAAAACACAGGAGTATGAATTAGGTAGAGTTAGATCTGAACAAGTGATGAAACTTGTCGATTCAGTGAGAATAAGACAGGTGTATTCTGTAAACAAATGAATTAACTGTGTGTGTAATAGGTATGAAATTGAATGCACAATGGGTGTCTCCATTGTCATGGCACATCTAGTATTGTTGTAAATTGTACAAGTACTGTCTTTCGTGGTGTGAATTGCTGAGCATGCTATGTACATGTTGGTCATAAAACATTGTTAAATTGTTAAATAAACTTGTTGCATTGAAGTTTAAATGATCGGATTTGCCTAATATTTTACCAGATAGATACATGTGATCAGGCAATGAATCTGTGCTCTTATTCACACTACCAATAACACCCACAAGAGCACAGGTTAAATATATTGTCTTTTCATTTGTGATTTATGCAGTTAGAAATATGTAATTTTCCCAGCCCAATATCTTGCTCGGTTAGTGCTGTTCTATTAAAGCCCTGGCCTAGGGAGCATTTGGTGTTTCCCAGGCAAAACTACATCTAATAGGACAGTGGTGTTACAGTATTTCCAGCTGAACTTATTGTAGTGGGACAAGTCGTTCAGCACAAATTTTCGAAATGGGCGAATCTTTTGTAATTGTCTTCTTACGTAGACACGGTGATGGGACCCGAAGTAAATCCAAGAAAGCCTTCTATTTTGTGCAATACTCCTCATAGTTATGTAGTTAACAATTTAACTATTTAACTGTTGGCGCAAAAGGGCGGAGGGAGGGGGGCACCGAGGAATGTGAATGACTATATATAAATATTAACCTCATGTTTGGGTCGATTTTAGCACTATAGCAGGCTTGTATAAAAAAAAACGTATGATAGACCTAAAAGCTACAGAGCCGCGATGTGATGTATCGGTACTCTTACGGTGGTATCGGTAATTGTGTTGATGCGGAATAAAACTTTCTGCAAATGTTGTTCTTATTTTTGCTTTGTGTATTGAAATGTACAAATCGACCCAACCATGAGATAAAACTTTTATAGCATGCTTTGCAGACGATATGAAGTAATCAACTCGCACTGGATGCCATATAGCAGAACTCGTTTGCTTCGCCAACTCGTTCTGCTATATGGCATCCAGTGTTCGTTGATATACTTCATATCGTTAACAAAGCATGCTATAATCTAATATATACATATATATATATATATATATATATATATATATATATATATATATATATATATATATATATATATATATATATATATATATATATATATATATACATATATATATACCTATATATATATATATATATACATTTATATATCAAAATAAAGGCATTCAGTGCATTCAGTGCACGTGACAGTCAAACAAAATGTCATTCACCTCAGTGAAGGACAACGAAGCAAAATTTTCATAGTTCCGTAAACTAATCAGTTCTGAAATTATATCAGCAGAAACCTTTGTCGTCCTGTTCAACACTCCATGCTTTATGTACAGTATTAAACATCCCCAAGAGCCTCTATGGTTACAGTACAGTACTTAGGGAAGTTGTACTTAGTACATATAAAGTTCAGGCTATTTGAGGTACTTCCACTTAGCGCTAGCTTGCTCCAAAGGTACAATTTCTTTTCATCAGAATTCCGACTTTCTAAGTTCAATCAATTCTTCTTTGTGATATTTGGTAAACAAAATTTGCAAATGCAGTCCACCCTATTTAATTATTTTACTTGTCGTGAAAAAAACCCTAACATTATTAAAAACCGGTCCAACGTACCCTCACCATTTGGGAGGTATAAAACACACCAAAAAACGAAGAATGAGGAGACAAAGACCTTTCTGTATGAACAATTTTACAAACTTGACGTATTACACACGATTTAAGGCCTTATCAGCATCCATTATTAGTGAGTATACATCCCCCCCTCCCTCTTCCCAATTGCAGTAATACAGTATTATCCTATGAGCAGTGCAAACACACTGCACTGTCGAGTGTTTGCTTTCATATGCAAATTGTAAGTCTCTGGTTCTAAGTATGTCCCGATTATTGTTGATGATTTCCCAATTCATTACCTGTCCAATACCACTTCTTCAGACTTCAGTGTATTAGCCAGTTTCTCCATCTGACTTGTTACATTTAAGAGTCTGTATATGATTGGCGTCTATAATTTCTTGAACGGATAAAATGTTTATTGTAGTACTTATCTTGCTCGTAGCACATTGACCGTATGCCTTTGTTAATATCGAGAAGTAATGCTGACATCGCAATGCTATGGTAATAAACACTATAGTATGAAACGTCGCCTTTTTCTTCGGAAAACATTCCCCATCATTTAGTTCGTCGTACGAAGCTCGCTGCTACTGGAAAGTATCAGGCGGATTCCGAGGCTAATACACATGTGCTACATTAACAGACAATTGCTAAGATAATCCATTACGATCCAAATGATTGTCGCTATCATGTATTGACTTGTAACTAGCAGTCTCCGGAAGCAAATTATATCTGGGAACAAAATAATCAATAATGGACTTTCTATGAGATATCTTACCATCACCATTGTAATCATCAGAAGACATATTGTCATCAGCCACACGTACAGGACTTTCTTGTTTTAGGAACGCGTGTAAAAATGCTATAGACAGAATTAGGACGGCGACGATCTATTTTGAAGTCGCCACTTATGATTAAGTGGTAAACATTGTGCTCACTTGAAAGCTGTCCAATTTCATTCAATATTTCTTTGTACAGTGTAAGACTATTGTCAATATAGGTAGTATCACCTGGCACACCCGATGTGTACATGAAAGAGTAGATACATAGTGCCATTACAAATGATGCCCACAGCACAAAGTCTCCAAGAGACCATTATTGGAATAACATTACTTGCAACAGAATTTCTGCACAAGATCGCGCACCCACCAAATGGTCTGATGCTTAATAGCTGATTTTCAGCCATGCTAGATACACCGTGAATATTTACATTGTCTATTGATTTATTGAAAATGTCAAAGGTTTCCATGCAAAAACCAGTGTTCCTGCAGGAATACAAAGTCATATGTATTTAATGAATCAATATACTTTAACATGTCAGGATTATGTGCAGTACAGTTATATGAAGCAAGTTAAAGGCATGACATCATGAACAGTTTCACAAGTACAAGATACAGCGAGCAATATTTGCTCTTTTAAAACACCGATCGCCACATTTGGTCGAATAAAAGCACTTCAAATTGTAAGCATGTTGATCTTAAGTTTTACATCTAGAACTTCCGAGTCCTGGCTGTCATTCGTAAACTCGCTCATTTATTGGAACCAAAAGATATTGTTATTTTATATGATTGGTGATCCGGCCTTTGCACTTTCATGTGAAACTTGTGTTTTCAGACATGTTTAGACTAAGATTCAAGGACACAAGCCATAACAGTCGGTTATAAGCATGTCACTTTAACGTTGTATCCCTTTTATTTTATTTTATTTTTCAAGTGTCTGTGAATAGGAACCTGTTTTGACTTTTCAAGTGTCTGTTAATGGGAACCTGTTTTGACTTGATCAAACCGGTTTATTCATCATCTGGCGCCGCTGTTATATCCTGTTTAAAAAATGAAAATATGTGATGATAAATAAGTGTGACAGCTTGGCTAGTAGACTGATAGGATCCCCCCCCCCCGGAAGTTCACCTATGGGACAAAACTGTTGAGTCAGAGGGAAACGGTCTCTTTACGGATACAGGCGATTCCAAATACAGAGTTTTACACAAACAATCACGTATAGATCTTTGTTGAGGATGTATTGTTGGTGGTTTCCTACCATCTTTGGTAATTGGTCGTGCTTCAGGATTATTTAAAGGCTGTAATGCATTTCTTCCAAAGGCACGTGCTCGATTGCTTCCAAACAGCAAAGGAAGACGAATACATCAGGGAGCATCTAAATCGGAATTTGTTCCTCACATGATTATACGACTTAATGTGTAAATTGTTTGTTAATATGTGTATGTTTTGTACTTTTCGAGTTCTTCCAAAGTAAAGGTGGGATTGTCTTCAAACTTGTAGATTATGTACCCAAAGCCAATTTGCATTAAGATTGTGCGCAAAGGGTACAATTTTTATTTCCTCATTTATGAGGATTTCTTTAACTTTCTCGTGATCGATAAGAGTGTAAATCGGCATCAGTAGGTTGGGCAAGCAACTTCGAAATTACATATGTACACCTTTGGGTACCCCTAGACATTTGTTTGTTCAACATTTGGTGCTATCGGTTTGTTTGGATGCTTTTTGTGTTTTGTGTCTTATGTGTTTTGAAATTTCGACTTCTGCCCTAAAACGTCATCGCTATCTGTTATAATTGTTGAATTGCTGACGCTGTTGGAATTACGAAAAGACATTTCTTAACTAGAAAAAATGACTTGCTTCAAAGCAAATCTGTCTATGTTCCTAGTAAAAGTAGTATATTTTATTGACTGTAACCACAAATGCATTTATCAAACAGTAGGAGTGACACTCATCTTAAATATACTAAAATATAAATGAAGTTATCGTCCATATGTTAGGAATCAGAGGTATTAACTTCAAACAACAGTGTGCAAAACTTACAGTGAACAAACAAAATGCGTTATCTATGAAATATATCTTACTGGGATAGTTCAACCTGGTAAACTCATCTAACTATCAACTGGTTTGTTAGTCTTAAAAATGAGGAAAAATATATTTAAAAATCATCACTCACCCCCAGAGAATATATGTCTATATTGTTATAGAACTTGCAGTGTAGCCCACCTGTGTCATAATAACTGAAACGCGGACACTAAATGACATTTAAGCATATTCGCTTAACACGCTGTAGCAGTTTAATGTCAATTCTTTCAAATTTACCGAACCTGCATTAAAACAGCTCCGCGACAGAACTGTCTTGTTGCGCTCTAGCAAAATGGTTACGTAAAGCGTCAGTATACGGAAAAGCTAGTAAGACACGCTCTTCACCAGTCTGAACGACGGGACCACACCGGCAGTGGCGCTCCTCCCTCGGCATTCTGACCGTCTTACCGCCTTCAACTTTGAGTCAGTGGGATCTGGAACGTAGGCGATAGAAATATATTCTCGCCCACTCTGGTATGTCGGGGTCCTTGTGAATATTGCGTCGCTCGAGAGAACGGTTTATCTTTACATAAGTTTTATGACTTGTGCTAGAACTTTTTTTAACAGATATTGCCGGCTTGTCGAGGAGAGTGGAAGTATAACTGGTTTGTGCTTCTGATACAGCTTAAAGCACTTCTTCTATCTGGCAATGTTCCGTAATTGCCATATCATTACCTTTTGTATATAGCTACCTTGATAGTTGATTTGGCTTCACAGTTTTTGAAAATACTGTTTCTGTTTTTCACGTACAAAGTTTTTTGGCATCAGGTCTTGCTGGCTCTAAAAGGACAAGAGTTGTGGAGTTTGCTGCCTAACACCAAACAATTCCTTTATATTAGACATATAGGGTGATTCCACTCCCTTTAAGTCAATGGTTAGCCATGTCTCACAACTGTAAATGGAGCTGAGTTCATAACACTGTTCATAGCTAGTTCTTTCACGCCAAAAAGATGCGATGCACTTGATGATATAGTCATATCATTTACCGATAAATACTTTGGAACTCCAATCATAAATGCTGCATCTTTCAAATAGGTCCAGTGCTATAAACAGATGGAAGCAGCTCATGTGGTAACATACATTTTATTCCTTGCAAAGAATAATATTATGATTGGAGCTCCAAAGTATTTATCGCTAAATGATATGACAATATCATCGAGTGCAATGTCTTATGCATCACCGACATTAAGGGAAAGTTGTTGCCTTATACATCCAAATTGAAATTAAAAAAAGCTACAAGAGAGAAAACATAAAATATAAAAAATGCAGCAAAATAAGGTCTCTTATACGAGAACATCTGCAGGTGAAAAGGAAGTGCCGGACAGAAAGAAAGAATCCTTTGTAAAAGAGAATGCCAAGTGTCAGCAAAACTCAATATTAGGTCGGGCGGTGAGGCACTCCTTGTTGTTCTTGTGCACTTTTCATTGCAATTTTGATCCATTTATGAATCATTGTTGCCACTGCAGCGTGAACTGATGACTAATTGGTCAGCATTATGGTAGCACATAAGTGTCATGTGTCTGACTTGGGTGTAAACACTAAATCCTGGTGATACATACATATACATGTAATTGACTGCTGATGACAGATCGTGGCCACTTATATGTTCGGTCTTTCAAGCATATGTACAAGTCTCCTACTGTTGCTGCTAATTTGCATTATTTCAACTTCGGGAACAGCGCCACACACTGTTAAGAGATTATAGGTTTAGATAAATACACATATTAGATTTGAAGATAGGTATTTAACATCTAATTTTTTCAAGTCCCCCCCCCCCCAGTACGTAAAAATCTAAATTCTGCAACTTTTGTTTGTGATTCACTGGGTGCGTCTACAGCACAATTCTATGAATTAAAGCTGGGATGACACCTCTACCTATAATACTTTTGACGATATTCATGGTTTAAATTTTCAAATGTCCCTCATTTGCCTGATTTTCAAAACTGTCATCCCTCTTCATGAAAAAGCCCTACTTTACGTGCGAAACTATACATCATGCCAAGTTAGGGTTTCTACATATAATACTATTCAAATAAAATGACGGATAAATTTGCTGGTAAAGAAAGAAGACAAATTTGCTGGAAAGGAAAGAAAGAAAGAAGGAAGTAATGAAAGAAAGAAAGAAAGAAAGGAAGAAAGACAGAAAGAAAGAAAGAAAGAAAGAAAGAAAGAAAGAAAGAAAGACAGAAAGAGTCGGTAAACAGATACAATGATCAAAACAACTATATGTGAGTATGGTTATTGTAGAGATTATCGAGTAAGGGAATATATACTCTACGTGATGTTCTCCCAAACGGTTGAGAGCACACCTGATATAAACTTGTTGGCTGTGTACCTGGAATGGGTGTCTCTTTTAATCACGCAGTCACGTGGTCACAAGGGCACAGACTCACACCTGATGACAAGCTCACACTCACATAAACAGTATTACACATGCTTGGAATTACCAATCTGCGCATACGAGGTCACCTGAGCACATGACCGTTACAGTCCTCCTGTTCAATCTTGAATAAACGGACCTGTGTTATTCTTTATTTTGTTTATGTACGGTAACTTCATAGAGATCTTGCAAGACTTTTGCTCTTAGAGTTCCTTAAAATATTCCTGCGAGTATATAATGTATAATAAAGAATATATATTTACAGTGTTCATTTAATGTAACCATGTAATTATGCGTGGAGAACATCACATGTAGTATTTCCAGCCAAACGTATTTATCACCTGCATGTTACTGGCCAGATTATTGACCTTTACAGAATAGTGTAATGCCTCCATCTACAGTAGGGAGACTTCTTGACGAATTGTCCAACTAAGCCCATCCGGGTTTAGATCCAGCTATTTTTGTGTAACAAGACATCTGAAAACGTTGGTTAACAAACTTCACAAAAGTAACTCATATCGCAGAGATGAATGTATCAGATTTCTGCATCACTGTACCCTTTAGTCAAGATATGAGAAAGCCAATGTACTCGTGGATTATTCCTCTTTTGATCCATGGAATGTCACAAATAATTATTCACAAATATACATGATGGCACTTCAACTATTCAACACTTTATACAGGTGCCCTGAGAAAAGGCTTTTATTCCTCAGTCAATCTCCCCACCAGGAAAACTATAGTGGTACATTCTGGTTTAAACATACCAGCGTTATGGCGCTACCTCCGACAATCATACGAACTTTATGTACGGTACTACCTCTTATAATAATAAATTGGGGGGGGGGGCACCACTTATGATAAAAACGTCGTGGTTCCACTTCCCATTATTAAAACCATTATGGCACTATTTCCTATCATGATAAGAACGTACCTATACTACCTTATGTAATCATAAGAACGTACCTATACTACCTTATGTAATCATAAGAACGTACCTATACTACCTTATGTAATCATAAGAACGTCATGGCACTGTGTCCTAGAATAGGAACGTTATACTACTACTTTTTATAATCATAGTAACGTTATTATATTATATCCCATAATCATAAGAATGTTTTGGAACTAGGTCCTATAATTATACGACCATTGTGATGCTACCTCATATAATAATGGGAACGTCATGGCGCTACTTCCTTTGATTGTGAAAAGATTATGGTACTGCCTAAAATCATGAGCATTGTGTTGTACTGCACGTTATAGTCATCAAAAGGGTACAGTACATAATAATAGTATAATCACAGGAACGTTATTGTACTACGCCCTATAATAATGGTACCGTTATGCCACATCCTCCAAAAATCATGATAATGTTTCGATACTACCCCCTATAGCCATGATAACGTCCTGGCACCACTTATACTCATAAGTTGTGGTACACACTCATATAAGCCTTGTCCCGTCAAATTAGGGGCCAGCCGAAATCATCAACATTTTCACATTAGTATATGGATTACTATTTCATCGGACCCCCCCCCCCCCTTGAAATTAGTACTTTAAAATGCTGCTTTTTCAAACCAAAATGCAAAGCTATATTGTTTGGCCATATGTTCAGACCATTAAGCTTGTGCATTTAATGTCTATTAAGCTTCTTATGCAAATATTACCATAAAGATTTTCGGCTGGCCGTTACACCCCACCACCTGCATCATTTTCAGTATAAGCTGCTATTCATTTCAACCTGTTTGGCACAGATTGAACATCGAACTTATGCCTTACTACTGATGTGATTTTAAGTGTTAGAATTTTGCTCTTGTGCCTTATACTTTGCTTGAAAAAAATTTGTTATCGTCCATCAAGGCTACACAACGTAATTAAAATAGTAAGCAAAATCTGGCTTACAGGACTAATGTCTAGGTCAAACATTCGGAGCTTGCACATTTATTATTATCTTCATTATTAAATAACACTGAATGTGGTGTACGAGGTTTCTTTTCTGATCGTCCTGGTTAAATTTAAGGAGTAGTTGATCACCATTTGAGGAGAAAAGTATAAAGACATATCAACTCACATTTGTGTCAATCCAGTGAATTTTCAGAGTGTATCCTGGGAGAATGTCCGGTCGGGTATTGATGTCTTCTGTGGCCATCTGGATGGCTGGTTTAATTGCCTCTCCTATTGGGTATGATCCGGTCATAGGTACCAATGCAACTATGTGCAACTCCCGGGTTGTGTTTGAAGCTCCTTTACATTGACCTAATTCGAATAGAATGCTGATGAAAAGAAGAAAAGAAGTCTGTTCATGCTGTTGTGTAAAATAAAACACGTTTGGGATCCCCATCTTCTACTTGCTGATAATTCCAGTGATCGACAGTTGGTTGTGTTTTAGGAAATAATCCCGGGAACCACGACACAGAGAGCTGTCAGGAATGCTCCACCTGAAGGCTTCAGGGAAATTGCGGGACAATCGTGATTTTTGTCGCTTTGAGACCGATCAAGTATCAACTGCCTAGCAATAATTGTCTGGTAGCGTCATCATTGTGGCCATCACACGCACATGAAAAATTTTAATATTTCACAGACTGAGGCCAGTCCTCTTCCCAAGGTGAGACACAGTAAATTTTTGTTGTTTTCAATTTAATCGCGGCTTCCGTTTGCGATGCCACGAACACGTGATGATAGAGATATGGATAGCCAAGCACAACTAAGATGGTCTATGACGTCGTCTAGGTAATGGGGTTGCACAATATGCTGCTCTAAAATATGTGGAATGGCTTCTTAATGTTGATTCTGCAAATATTCCAAATAGGTATCATCGGATAAGACGGTTCAAATACGATTTACTTATCAAACGGAGGGTAATCAATATTGTCGTCGTGTTACCGGTATTGTGTATAATTTGGGATACCAGTCCGTCGAATGTGATATGAACACCATGAAACTTAGAATACTGGATTTGTCCCTTGATCCCATATCCTGGGTGGGGTATTGATTACACATGAGACGATTAAACGCTGTTGCGTTTTTCCGGTAAAATTGCGCTCTGTATCAGATAAAACTAAGCGAGAAAGGTTACAGTCTGCTGATTGCAAAAACCAGAGTCCCGCTTTTATATTGCTTTTCTTTGACAGTCATGTCACAATAAAACAATGTCAGATAACAAACAAATATAAAGCACACCTGCGAAATATTCGATAACTCCAGCGGTTACCAAACAGGCAAGCCGTGGATCACATTCTGCCGCAGGTATATACACTCACATATCTTATTGAATATGAGACCGAAATGTTTGTTAACAAGAGACAACGACATCAGACTTTGACAATGAGCAACGAAGGCAATGCAACTTTCGTCTGTAGACAAAAGATGAGTTCCTTTCCCTTATTTCTATTCTAGTCTTCCCCCAGATTATTTGACATTCAAAACTTGGCACACTTCATCAGGTGTTCTTTTGCTTTCCCAGCCTGAACCTAGTAAATTTGGTTCATTTGTAAGCAATTTCACTTTGTGTTTCGACAAGCTTCTAGGCAATGCCCAGTTTAATTGTATCTAGTATTTTGGACATATTTAGAAAAGAACAGGAATAAACACTACAAATGTGTATCTTTTCTATTTTTAACGGTCGGTAAATATCGAATAATCCTGAAATAAATAAACAATGTGAACATGTTCAACTCTTACCAAAAAAATTGTGTAGCAAAACAGTTTTTTAAATATATATCGAGTTAGCCTTTAAAGAACAACTTAAGTCCAATCTAGTTCAGACTTGATGAGAATTAACTTTAATATGTTTTTTTCGGAACTTTTCCGAATTACAAAAATAAAGTATTTCATTATTTTAATGGGTACAAGCTGAAGTGTTAAGTTAAAAGGAAAATTGAGCACTAACTCCAAAGTGCCACAAAATTGAATTTTCATACTATTTCACACAATTCATGAAAGTTTCTTCGCATAAATATAAAACATAGTTTTAAACTTTGCACAGGATTCGTGTCATTTTGAAATGTACTAGCTAATCAACCTTTATTATGTATCTTTAAGGTATACAACCACGTCACAGTTTGCCTATTCATTGTATATGAAATATCATGCTGCTAGGAATAAAAAAAAACATATGGTCTCTTTGGTAAATTTGAAAAATGAAAGGCATATATTGAAGTGAGGGGTTAGTCTCCTCGATAAAGGAGACCCTTGCCCGGCCGCTCGTTTCAAAATACTCAAAAGCGAGGATCCGTTGACATTACAGGTCTGACCATTTTTTCCTTAAAGATCAACTGCCAAGATACAAACAAATTGAGCAGTTTATAGATGGAAGTTAATCGAAGTACCCAGTACACTTTGGTAACAGGTGACACTGACAAGGCATTTTTTTTTACTGTTATGGGTTAAATGTAATATAGAAACTTAATGTGATATTCCGAAATATGTAATGGCGATACGGAAGTTTTAATAGCATTGAAAGCCCAAGTAACACGTGACATGTGCGCAAACATTCCGACTGCATTACGGATTCACGTTAATTCCCTTCAATTATTCCTGCACACTTTGATATAGATTTTATACCTACGAAATGCACGGTAGGCAATACTTTCTGAAGAGGTAATACCCATTTGGGGAGAATGCGCATCGTTTCATACATCAACAGAATCCCGTCCATTGATCCTTGAATAGCAGTATGTCAATTTCTTTCCAAAAATATAGTGGAGAGATCTTACGGTTTCAAGCAATAAAATGTCCGAGGATTGCTTTATATTTGCACCATGGAGGAATCAAATGATAAAATGGAATAAAAACAGGGAATTAGAATTATAAGTTTGTTTTCAATGTATATTTGTTTTGTGACTTCTGACTTTTTTACTTTGTAATATGTGAGTCTATTTCATACCCTTAGTTGATGTTATCATGAAGATAACTTTATAACCGTCATATATTTAACGTGTGTGCTATTTACAGATTACTCATTTTAATCAAATTGCTGTATAATACATATAATTTGAATGCCAAATTTAATTCCTGGCGCTGTTAAGCTTTGTGTGGCATGAAAGTGCCTAAGTAGAAATGTTTGAGGGTGCAGCAGCAATCATCCAACCGCTCTGGTGAACATTTAAACGTTTTGCGTGATCAGAGTATATAGTTAACTTTGAAGGTTTGCACAGGCACTTGCATCATTTGGCTCCTGTGATAAATTGTACATCGACAACGTGGAAAGTCTTTTGCAATATAGGTGCGTTGTCTTTGGTCACAATTGACGCTGATGCTAGCCTTCTGGCACTTTTGCCGTGAAGTCAAAGTCAAAGTAAGCTTTATTTCATGTCGGTCGTTTTTTACAATAAACATTAGCTCTGGGAGGGCTATTTTCCGACGTGAATATAAGTTGTAAAATTCATACGTGACTAAAAACAACAGTGTTTATATCCATACAAAAATATGGGATGAAGTTAAAATATATCTTTCATGGTGACCAATAATCTGTACCAATAATAATATGTATAAATAACTAGTCAGCAACTTTGGCACAGATAGGTGTCTGTGAAATGCATTTCAGAGGCATCTATCTGCATGACATGCAGTTGCAGGTGTTACCATTCCAGTTGCTGACTAGTTTTTTAAATTGATTAAAACTAGAGGCATTTCTAAAATAATCTTGTAGTTCATTCCACAATTTGGCCGCACCATACCGGAAAAATTTCAAACCATACTTGGTTGTTGTAACCCTTGGTATGGTGGCAGTGTTGGTGTATCTAAAAGAGTATTTTGAGTCTTTTACCATCAGCAGGTCATATATGAAGGGCCTTGTTTATTAAGAATTTTGTATGCCTCGATCGCCATGGTCTTCATCCTTCTAATGCGTAAGGATGGGAATTTTGATTTTTCCAAAATATCTTTATACGAAGAATTTGATCATCATAGATGAATCTGAGAGCTCGCTCCTGAATGCATTCCATTTTCTTTGTACTGTCCTCACCACAAAAGTGCCAAACTAGAGGGTAGTATCCAAAACTTAAAAGAATAAAAGAGTGGTAAATGAGAAGTTTATAGCTTTTATTGAGGTAATGGCCGATTCTTTTCAATTCATTCATCTGCCTGGATGCCTTCTTACACATTTCGGCAATATATTTTTCAAAACTAAGTCGAAAATCAATTGTGACGCCTGGCAGTTTTATTTCATTCTGACAATGAATATCAAATTGGTCCAAATGAAAGGTGATGTCTTTGACTTCGGCCTTGTTACCAAAAAGAATTCCCTGGAACTTTTCAGGATTGGCTCTCATCATATTCATCTCAAACCATTTGAGAAGGTGAATACAGCCAGCTTCCAAAGCTCATTTCAGGGTTAATGTCTTCCGAGAACTTTTCCGTTAGTGATCTTCAGTTTGAGAAAATATCATCAAAGCTATTTTGACAAAGTTATCCATGAGCTCCCAGGAAACAAAAAACATCATGTAATACCCTAGACACATACTGGTCCTCAAAGGGGAAAGGGCTCGACCTTATGGAGAACATACATTCAACGGTCGTACAGCATTCTGAGCATCATCTACGAACAGAGAGAGATTCGTGGTTTCCTCTTTAGATTATTCAGTCAAGACATCATTAAGTTATATTTTGAAATTTTAAATATTCTTATGGAAGGTAGGTTTAAAATGACAAATGTTTCAGGTGAATTTTGGAACTTGAGGTCCATACATTTTTTGCAGATACTAAAAACTATTGGTGCATATTTGCTTACCAAAAATATAATTTCCATTTCATTAACATGTTGGGTTTTGCTTTTTTTTTCGTTCAGGAATTTTTTGGGTACTCGTTTAGAAAACTTGAACATATTATTTAGCGGCAAAATAAATTAAATCAAATATTTGTTCATGGTTACATATATCATATTACAATGAAATCTGTGGTCATGTGTACCAGGATGGTATTGCAAACAAAACACTTTTGAAGATCTTGCCATTTGCAAAAAGCTCTCTCTTAATAAGGTACGTCCGTCTTGAATGCGATGGCGCTCTTTTAACAGCATGCAAGAAAAACATATTGCTGTACATCGATATGCTCAGTTTTAACATCTCCAAAATGTTATGTGCTTGCGCTACCTGGTAGTCTGGATGTAAACCTCACCATTTGTCAAAACCTCTCTCTTTATAAAGTACGTACGTCTTGCATGTGATTGCGCTATTTGACAGCATGCAAGCAAATGAATTACAGTACATCGATATGCTCTGGATTACCACTGCAGCCTGAAACCGTCATGTGCTGGCGCTACCTGGTAGGGTGAATGTGCAGAATTTTTATACTGCGTTATGTGGCGTGGACTGACCTACTATTACAGAGTGCTGCTTGTTGATGCACGTACCCATGGCTCAAACCTTATCAATAACTGTCAGCAGTTACTTTGTTTGGATGTACATTCCTCATATCGTTTAATAAAGAAAAATAATTCCAATTGTGCGAAGGACGCTGATAATTTGGAAAGCTGTGCCAAAGCAAAAGAAATTATGATCCCCGTTGCACCGTGAAACCTCTATGAAACTAATGCTGCTCAGGATATTTTGCAACAGCGGATTTTCTTGTGTGTGAATTGCATAATCATATTTCCCCTAACTTGATAAAAAAAAAAAGGTGGAAACAACTCAACGTTTCAAAAGGCTCTCCAAATTGTTCGACAAAGGAAGTAAAACTCCGATGTATAGAGCTTTTATATTATTCCAGTTCTGTTATTGTGCATCAATTTATTTATTTATTTATTTGTTTATTTATTTATTTATTTATTTATTTATTTATTTATTTATTTATTTATCTATCTATCTATCTATCTATCTATCATTTATTTATTTATTCATTTATCTATCATTTATTTATTTATTTGTTTGTTTGTTTATTTATTTATTTATTTATTTATTTATTTATTTATTCATTCATTCATTTATTTATTTATTTATTTATTTATTTATTTATTTAAGAATTCCTTTGCCCTGGATAGCCCTTTCAGAGCGCAGCTCTGTTCTTCCAAGGGACCCAGCATACAATTAGATGAAATAAGGAGGTAGTGTTACAGATAATTAAACAGTAATCATAATTAAAGAAATCTAAAAGTGTTGATACTAAGAACATATAAAAATAACTAAATCTACACGAATAAAACAATAAGTGAAATCGCCAAATTATCCTTAACATTTGTTTTTCCGTTTATTAACATAGAATGGGACTCATTTGCATTAATTGACAATCTATTGCACTTATAAAAGTGGGCGACTTCATCTAGGACGAGCTGCAGTGTTTTAGTCACTTCATTAACTGATTCTCCTGTTGTATAAAAGATCGAATCATCAGATAATAGAAATTTAGATATTCGTGATCAAAGAACCATAACGTATGGTATCCAATCTTGCAGGTATACAGGAGCAAAAATATAGAATCAACTGCCAGCCAACGTAATGAATACAAAAATTGGTGGCAAGTTCAAAAGACTGTTAAGGACTTGGGGAGGCGCTGGCTGCACATGGAATTTTTAAAAGTCTAATATGGTCCTAAAACGATAAGATTGAATGGCTTTTCCATTTTCAAGATATTTGAATTAATTTTGATATTATTTACTGTGCTGTTGGCAGCGTTAATTGTGCCAGGTTGCAAACCAATTAACTACTCCGGCAAGCACAACAGATTTTATTTTATTTTAATCAGTTTTATTTTATCCTTAAATCAACATGGAACATATGTATACTCTGAAGCTTATATCTCGGAAAAATACATCAAATTATACTGTATTTGCGTCTTCTATCAAAAACCGACAAGGGTAAAAAAAATAATAAATGCTCCCATGAGACACAAAGAAAAAAGTAACAAAACAATATGGGAAATTTTGTTCATGGAGTTTTATTCAATTGTCCAGGTTTACGACTCAAACATGGGCATCAAACAAACTAGAATAAATACCACTAATCCACGGTTTGAGTCTTCTGTTTATTAACCACTTCTTTATACAGACTGTGCGTCGTGACTTCACTTTGGTACAATCAAAATCTGTACAGCAATTGACACTTGTCGGTGATTCTCCAGCGTATCAATGTGCAATATTATTTTTCAGTTTGATCCAATGAATTCTTTTCTGACTAAGCGTGTGGCCCTATTAGTGGCCATTTAGTCTAAAGCATGACAAATTGTCACTTTTGATATTTTAAGGGTGAAATTTTGCAACTTTTTATAATTATCAACCGGATTTAACTTACTAAAATGAACACATGCTGTCATATTTTTTCACCTTTTGGCCGGCCAGTTTCGCTGGAACTGTCCCTACAGATACCCAGTTTAACCCAGCGTGCAAAAAGATGAGGTAAAGCCGGTTAGCCGCACCCCGCCATTGTGATGAAACGTTTCGCTCCAATTGATTACAAACACTAACAAAACCAGCCCCAACATACAGTTAAGTATCCTAAATATCGTTTTAATATTACCACCAAACTGTACTTGTTGTTTTGTTGTCAGTGCCCCCAAATGGATATCTATACCACACCAACATCGGGGAGCATTCTTTAACAGAAACAGGTGATGTTACCTTGGAACGGTATTTTACCATTGGAGAATTACTCCCTATTGATACGCCACACAAATTGAAAAATCTGTATTCTATCCCGATTTTTTATTAGCCAATTACATTTTTTTACCAGACTCCCAGTTTAGTGAAGACTACTGCAGGCAGCCCAGACATCCTAGATAGAAATTGAAACACGATTTTGCATCACATATATGATAATGATAGCGTGGATTTTCAGATGATTATTACTTTATTTAAAATACATAGATTATCCTATACAGAGTTTAGCAGCCTGGCCTGTATCTAAAGACCCTACTGAAACTGCATCCTCCCTCGACCCTATCGGTCTTGACAGGATACAGACTACCTTGCGAGCCATGGGCCTATACATCTAAGTCTACAAGCAGAACACTGTATCTTCCCTAAGATAAACTGTTTGGCCCCTGTCCCCCGATATTTTAATCTATCTGGAAATTAGGTCTAGCGGGCAACCTTTCCAGATGAGAAACATGGTTAACTGCACATCGATGGCGAAAACGCAAAACCTCCTAAGTGAAAAATATACGATTTCCAGTTTCCAATGCACGATTCTTCCTTTCCTTAAGATCGATGTTTCGTGACTATTCCGAAATCCGAATTCCCGTTTTAGTCATAACAGCAGCCACAAGTCGAAAACTCCTATCTGCAGTGCTCTGAATCTCTAAAGCGCAAAACCTCCAATATGCATCGGATAAATCAGTGTCAAAGTGCGTCACTTCAAACACTCTCAAAGTAAATCGTATGTAGTTAACCTGTCGAATCTTGTTATTTGTTCTAACCATTCAGCAAGAGACCAACACAAGGTGGTGTTTGGTAACAGAAATAAACATCTAATAACAGCGGAAAGTCAAATTGATGATAAAATTTACAAGCTGTTGGTAAAATATTTTATTATTACTCATACTAGGCCTAAAAGTGTCTGGAAGTGCTCAAACGCTCACAACAATTGTATTTGCACTTGGTTTTTATACAAACATTGAAAATGAACTCGTTTTTTTTACAAGAAATAACTAAAGTTACAAAAATGCATGGGTCCCTAAGATTAAAATGCACTTCATCCCTGGTTAGATATAGTAGAGCAGCTAAATTTTCAAAAAGGCTTATTAAAAATTTATTTTCAGTCTTTGTTCAACCGGAAAAATACCTGGCTGGATTTGGTATCAATCAAAAGATAAGAACCTGAAGTTTAAAGTTAGGTAGGGTGTATTATCAATTTCATGGTCAATTTGTATTTATTTTGGTTACCAAGGCAACGGAATTAAGTTTTTCATGAGATGAAGGGAAAAACACCTTATAAAGCATAACTTAACACACATACACAACTTTACATTAGCATACCTACCATACAAGCGTTTCATAAGAGACCAGTTCGAGGTAGTAAGTGTCAAAAGTTGTCATGGCAACAGAATATTTGTAAAAATCACTTAAATTTGCAATTAAACATTAGAAACTTATTTATAGTTTTAATTATCAGGAATAATTTTCTTCACATTTGATGTTAAAATGTAAAAATAGTCTTTCTGCATAACAATGAGGTCAATTGAGGGATGAAAGAGTGTTTTGGGTCGCCTAGAAACGTTCTTTCAAATGTATAAATAACTGAAAATGAGTATATTTTTGTCGATATGGCAATTTTATGGCTAGCGCTGCGCGTTGCTGAGAAATGATACATGTGATAATACTGATGGTAAATCTTTCCTTAAACAAAAAAAAATACCTAGCTAAATTGGGTATTAATTGGAAGATAAGAACCTGAAGTTAAAGGTGAGGTAAAGTGTACTATCAATTTAATGGCTGATATATGTTTTTATTGGTTACCATGGTAACGACAATTAGTTTTGGAGTAATCAAGGAAAAACACAGTTTTAACCATTACTTAATAAACAATAGGTGTTGTTGCATTTTATAAAGTTGGTCCATTGGTGACATTGGTAGGCCTAAACTTTCCCGTTTATGCCATTAATGTCAATGATAAAAGTAGGTGATGAATCAATAGGCCATCCTTGAAAATAATGCCAATAATCCTAACTTTTTGGGGGATGGGGGCGCTGGTGGTGGCTTTTGTTCGGAATGATTCTGGTGCACACTCGGTAAGTATTTATTATCCAAAAACATCTGTTCAAGAAATATATATGTTTGAGATTTTGTATGATTGTGCTTGAACCTTTCTTTTGATGAAAATGCAAGTATACAGTACAGGCACGAACAAACGTCCACATGGAGAAAGCCCTCTTAAGAAACTCGACTGGTTCGCATTGAGCCTAGGGGCTACTCTGAGAAACATGTAGTTTTTTCCTTTCTTTTTGGTCATAGCAAGGCTTCTTCAAGGGTGATGCCATCCATTTGTTTGTGCCGTGAAAGTGTATTTTTATTCTGTTTTATTGATTTACGTAAGAAATACAGTCACCCGTTCTATCTGGTACAGACATCCTGATGATGCCTTCAATAACTGCAATAATCATTTAATAAATAATATGACCCTGAACTTATTTCCATGTCTGATATTGCATATAGCTCCCAATTTACATTTTTGTTCTTTAAGTGACCACTTTGCGATCACAAATGCCATTTTTATTTCAAATGGAGATCATTGCTTCCTAGTATACATAAATGCAAAACCTTCTAACTGCCCGTTTAAACCCCTTTTTTTAAAGAACTCTAAAGCTCAAAACCTCCTATCTGCCACATAAATATTGCTGACAGAGCAAAAAAAAACTTTTTTTTCACAAATGTTCGGAAAGGATGGTTTTTGTTAATACTGTGATGAAAATCAATAAAATATGTCCAAAACATTTGAGTATATGCTGTTTTTTATACTATTTTAAGATCTGCAGAACTTCATTTCTCTTTTACTCGAAATTGTAAAAATGCAGATAGGTGGTTTTGCGTTTTCGCCATCGACATGTAAAACTGTTTGCTTACACTTGCCTCACAATAGGCCTGACGTAGCCCTTCTAAGTTCTTATATTGCTCTGGCCTACCCTACGTATATGCACGGACTATTCTCGATACGGCGATAGGTTAAACAAATTGGGTAACATGTGACCTTCTTATACAGCAGATGCATAGTTCATTATTTACCACAAACACAATAATAAAACACTTTTAAACGTCTTGCTTCTGGGTAGGCTTTGTTTCAAATGCTTATATTTTGTCTTAAACTGTGCTTCCAGATGTTTTATCCTTGCAAGTTGTATACTGTTCTTGTTACAAAACACATTAAAGCGTGAAGATTTGGGATCCTTTGAATTTTTGACAAAATTTAATATGATAGGTCTGCTTCAGTAGCCATTTTGTTAAGAGATAGCAGGAGCAGTAGGAAGATCATTGCGTTCTGTGTATCCGTATTCTGGCGATGAACGGGTTTGGAAAAGTCCAAATGAGAATCGCGTTCCAGAAGAGATGTACGTTGTATCTTTACCGGAACAAAGTGTTTTATACACTATCATGTGATACAAATGTAGGTAAAATATGGTATCGTAAAGTATTGTGTAGCCCCCTTAACACTTTATGAGTTGAGTAGTGATGAATTATTACTAATGATATTTGGTGAAGAGTGGCGACGTATGGAGCCACAAGACCTCTTCCACTCAACACTAAACGGATATGTTGAAACGATTTACAACCCCCAAAACGTGCAGAATGTTTTTTGCGATTTCGATCCACTCAAGACCACTGACTAACATTTGTTTCCGCCGAACATAGTAAACACTTTGAATATATGCTTTAACTAAATAGTACCAGAATTGAAAATTCGTTAAAAATCGGGGATCCAAATTAGCGTGATGTAGTGTGAAAGTCTGTTTGACCTTTCCACTTGAGCATTGACGGGTACATAAATTAAATGCCCGGGTACCCGAATTTCGGGTATCGAAATACCCGGGTACCTGATCGTGTTTTACCCTGTTTTTTTAAGCAAAAACGTGACCACCGCGTTCAAGCAGCCTTCTATTCGATCCAGCAGTGTATATACCACCTTAAAGCCAAGCAATAATAACAACAAATAAATTCGTATACACCATTTTAATATGCATTATATACCACTCAATCATGTCAAAATACCATTTCCTGAACAGAATACGTTATTTTTTCAAATTTAACGCCACACGATTTAGTTAATTGATAGCGGTATTACCAGCTCCATGGAAGTAAATTTTTAATGCTGCAATATGCATACATGAGTCTTTTGACTGTTACAGAAAGCACATTTCTCCTGGTGTAGTGCAGAAATATTATCATTTCAACCGTATCTGGCTTCATAGAAGTTTTTTTTTTACTAGTAAATGTGTTTCCTGCGTCCGAAAGGAGACGCTCACATGGAACGCTGGCGGTTGGCGTTGCCAAATACATTCTCGCCAGGCTGGACAACGCGGGGTATCGCTCTCGGTGCTTGTACCACCATTGTAGGTTTTTTTTCATTGATACCCAGAGCGGGTTCTGACAGGTAACGTGGTAACTCTTTCTAGAATCTACTGAATCAGAAACATGTTCTTCTTCAGCCAAAACTGGCCTAAAGAGAATATTGCCCACTGACGGATGGTCTCTGTTGTCTGCCTCGGTAATGTCCCGCTTATCCAGGGAAGGGTAGTCCTCGATCTGAGAAAATATTGCCAGGCTTTGGAAAGATTGCCGCGTACCGTTGCCTGCGCCATATCCCTTCTTTGTCCAAGCGAGCCTCTCTCTTGATTCAAAATTCGCGGCCTTGATACTGTAGATTACTTTATTTTCGCAGTGTTTTTATTTTTGCTTATTTCGCTGATGCCTGAAAACCCGTGGAAGCAGAACCACAGTGAACAAGGTTTTTAACACTGATTTAAAAGGAATAAATTTAAAATAGTGACCTTACGTTTCATTGAAATGAATACAAATTTTGAAACCGACCGCTTCCACGGGTACCCGACAATGCTGCACTTTCCACAGCTAACATATCCACGTTTCACCCCACTGTGATGAACAGATCTGGAGAAAAGTCGAAAATAGCTTTAACACAAAAATCCTTTTAAAAATTACATGGCCACTTCTTAAATATATTCATCTCTTGACGTCCCGAGAAGTATGTGGAAAACAATTCCGAAGCAACTGGCAATGAGGTTTGAAGAAAAAGAGTTTAAAAATTTTGAGAAAAAATTACCACCCCCAACACACACACACACACACACACACACACACACACACATACACACACACACACACACACACACACACACACAAGTGACTAGCGCGTGGTCATTTAAACAAACTTGGTAGTAAACCACCCAATAAACATCCCAATCAGGTCTGAAGTGGATCTAGCTGACGATTTTAAAAAAGATAAACATGTTAATTGTCATTGGAATCCTCATTGACTTTAATACTACATGGTAATCAATTGGAATATGTGTATTATCAAGTAGGTACCCGAAAAAATTGTAAACAAATAAGGGATCCACACTAACGCCAGCTAAGTTTATTGGACTTTCCACAAAGACACTCCCCTACACAAAAATCAGTAAAGAAATCGAAATATCACAACACCGCCTATTGAACAGATTAAGATTTTGTGGACCCCCCGACGTTTCGCTATGCAATTTCTAAACAATTTGCCAAGCAGACTTTTTAAAATTTTGCTAAAAATAAACAACTGAAAAAACTAAAATCTAAAATCAATACAATGTCACCATTTGAAGAACTTGGTAAAGCCCCAGAAAAGATCCTTTCCCATTAAGTTTGAATTGACCTTAAAACGTGGATTACAATTTTAATCCCAATTGACTTACATAGTAATCCGCAGGAATCTATGCATTCACCGACAAGTGCCCAATTGAAAAAAAGTTTTTAAAAATCTCTGGAACATCACCACCATTATTCACTTTTGTTTGAACGTTTCACGACGGCACATTCCCATTCAGTTTCACAGCAGTCCGAGAGACGCTTCTTCATAAGCCAAAAATTACGACGACAGATAAACATTCATGGAAAAGAAACCAAATCGGAGCACGATTTGCTGATTAAATTAAGGTCAATGCTTCCCCAGAAGTGTCTTCATGCAATACAAAAATAATTGGCCCAATGGTATGACAGAAAAGACTTTCTAACTTTTTACAAATTAACAAAAACATCCAAAAAAATGTTTCATGAAAAGTGTATGCGAAAGACTTAAATATATATATATATATCAAGGAATGTTTCAGGAATTCTCAAGGGTGGCCGATGACCTTTTACCAGCAAAGAAATATCCACACAAAATATGCAAGCTTGGGGTCATTTTTCTTATTGCAATTTAAAATCGTATGATCTCCACTCTGCTGCAACAAACAAAAGAAGACAATTTGTGAGCAAAGAGGTTTATATTTAGCCTATTTATGGTGACAGATGCTCATCAGCCATATTGTAAAGCAAAGACGTGCGACAGGTTCCCGTATTCTTACAATTGCAGGAATGAATACACTGATTTGTGTAACTGAAGGTTTTGTGGTATAGCAAATACGGCCCGAACAAGTTAAAACTGTATGGAGTCAAGGATCAAAGTGAAAGTCAGCCAACGTTTATATGACACACCCCGATCCTACGATGTGTCTAAATACTGCATTGAGCACCTGTAGGAGTTTAAAGTATAAGAACAATTGTCCAAACAACAGAAAACTTTATCTGGGTCAAAGGTTACTGTCATAGTGACCCAATTTGGGGGTGCTACACATCTCTTTAATATGAAGTGTTCACACAACAAATGTGGTAGCTGCAGGTTTTTATTTTTTCGAGAATTCTACAGGCAAAAAGGTTCTGCAAGAACTCTTATTCTTGTAAATAAAGGGTCATGGAGGATATGTCTCGAGTTCTATTTGGACAATGAAATGCATCAGACCAAACGGTACAAAACCAGCTTTAATAAGCTAAACCACAGTCCACCAGGAGGCAGTATCAGACCAAAATCAAGCTGATCATCATAATACTTTTCTTTGTACTTAAAATCTTACCTTTTCTTCCCAGACTCTAGGTAGAGTGCAATCGGGTAAATCCAGCGGAAGGGGGGGAGGCGGAGGGGTAAGGGCTTTCCAATTACAGTTTTAACTAATGACAGACAGGACTTCTGCCAAGATAAAATTATGGTGACATGCACGTCAAAGATGAAATGTTAGAGGTTTGGGGTTAAATATATTTGACTCCTCGCCTTTTTTTTTTTTTTTTTTTTTGTTTTGTTTTGTTTTGTTTTGCTTAATACAATTTAGGAAGGGTAGCTATAAAGAGATGTCTCATGGCTTGAATTCTGCCTGCCATGCCCTTGCACGGGTACATCAGCGATTCTGGCAGTGTCATCAAGAATGTTTAAGCCCGTGGGGTTGGCAGTAATAGCTGAAGTAAAATACCTGAACGTTTTTACCCTTTTTATCGTAAAAAGATTTAAACACAAAAATTAACGCTTGTACATATTCTCCTTGTTAAATGTAAACAATTAGATAATGATGAACCTGTGCTCTGCTCTCTGGAATTTGCTTTTACAGCATTGTTGCACATGCACTGTAGTCTGTATACCCATATACATGAACAGTGGTACCAAAGTTTGATACATGTATATCGTAACAGAAGTCGAAAATAAACTAACATACAAAAATTCAAAGAAGAAAATCATGATGATCCTGTGCTCTGCTGAATGGAATCTGCTTTAATAGTACTGCAGCACATGCACTGCCGTGTCTATACCTATATACATGAACAGTGGTACCTGGGTTTAATATATCATTAGAGAAGTCGAAAATGGCCTTAACACACCAAATATCAAAGAAGAGAATCATGATGATTGTGTGCATGTTCTTGTTACGATCCCCTGCTCCCATTTTGTGGTGTGGCGAGTGATACATGTAATTCATATGGCCAGTGACTGCATGTGGTGACCACAGCCTTTGGAATGATCATTATCAAAATATAAGCTTATGTGTTATTGAACTTTAATTTGATCTTGCAAGGTCATGCAAGGTCAAAAGGGACCATATCAAAACAAACCCCACATTGCAATTTCTTATAGATACTGAAAAGGAACAAGTGCAAGAATCCACCATTACCGGGATATATTGTGATGAGCCAACGTGATAGTTTGCCCTTTCAATTTTTTGACCAATCATTTAGTGAAAAGCAACAACAGTAAGGGTCACACGTCCATAGTAACCTATGTTATGTAGAATACGTACAAAATAACATATCCATTTCATTTTTGCAAACTTTCATTGTCTGAAGTTTTATGCAATTCTGTTCAGCGGAAAAATAGCCTTAACACACAAACATTCATAAAAAATAAGAAAATAAGAAAAACTTGCAACATATCTATATCATTTTCGCAAACCTTTATTGTCGAAAGTCAAGCTATATTCTAATAAAATTGCAAGAAACTTCTCAGCCATTCTGGAAAAAGAGTCAAATAAGAAAAACTTGCAACATATCCATATCATTTTCGCAAACTTTTATTGTCTAAAGTCAAGCTATATTCTACTAAAATTACAAGAAATTTCTCAGCCATGCTGGAAAAAGAGTCAAAAATAGCCTTAACACACACAAATTCATAAAAAATAAGAAAAAATTGCATCACCACCTAGTGGTCAAAATAAGAACAAGGTGACCCGAGGTGACCTCATGTGTAATATCAATGCAACTAGACAATTATTTCTTGAGATGAAAAAAAAAAAATAAAAAATCAATGAAAAAATGTATGAAAAAAAAAAATTTTAAATATTGCATCATCATCTCCTTTGCAGACTTGGTAGAGGTCAACCTTGCAAACATCCATGTGAAACATCAAATCATTCGAAGCTCTGACTTTTGAGAAGTCAAAAATGTAAATACAATGACCATATAAACTATGCAGTGGTTGCAATTACCGATGGTGACAAAGTTTGAGTTCCCATAACTTCGTCAGAAAATGCCAAAAAATATCAGTATCATTTTCGCAAACTTAAGTTATCTAAAGTCAAATTATATTCTGAAAACATTTGGAGCAATTCTGAAAATTCAAAAGTAGACTTAACACACCGATATTCCTTAGAAATAAAAGAAAAAATTGCAATGTCACCTGATGGCCAAACTAAGAACTAGGTAGCCCCAGGTGACCCCATATGTAAATATGAAAGCAATTGACTGATTACATCGTGAGATGAAGATTTTTTTCAAAAAATTATAAAAAAAACCATAAAAATTGGATAAATTATTAAATCATCTTCTTTATCGGAAACTTGGTACAGGTCTAACATCCATGTGGAAAACCAATACATTCCATGGAATGGTTTTTCTAGTAGAAGTCGAAAATGCAAAACGTCGAATAGCGGATGGACAACGGACGCAAAGAGATCCCATTAGATCTGCTGACTGACAAGTCAGCAGAGCTATTGGAATCCGTTGGAATCTAAAAATGGACAAATGAACCAGAGAACTGCGTCTAAGCTTAGAAACCAAGAGGAGGGGACTTACAAATGATTCAGTAAATATATTTTAAGACTGTAGAAACAGTTATTGCAATTGCCCTGATGAGGCCTCCAGAACTCTTATTAAGAAATGTCTGAGAAGCTGTATCAATGGTCCTTCACAAATTTTCTAATTATTGCAAATGGCACCCACTAGAGAATGTGGAAAGATGCTTAATTAGCTTAATGGGATTTTTTTGGACTGAAATACGGTTTGAATAATTTGCAGTGTTGCCAAGCCTCCCGAATTACCTAGGAGGCTTCCCCAAATTTATGCTGAAAATTTGTATGATTTTGGTACCATTTTTAGCAGCCTCCACAAATATAGTCGATTCATTTCTCTTAAATATAAATATATTACTGTCCTCAATTTTACTCTCTATCACCCAGTTTTTTTTCAGTTTGGCGACACTACATTAAGACTTGTGTCCTTGAAAGCTTAACGGAAATTGCAATGTCAGCAGTGTTATGTAAAATCATGTGTTACTCTATATATTTTCATCTTGTAAAATTGTATTCCTAATATTACTAGTTACATCATGTATAGTGGCAACATACATGGTGTAACAAGTAATATTGTCAAATACCTTGCATCACAATGTTGTAATGAAAGTGACAATGTATTATGTTTTAATGACTAAAAGAACTTCCGTGTAAATTCGGTGAGAATTTCAGTGTTGTTTGTCCAGTCTAATTGTATTCGGTCACACTGCATCACACTGAAATGTGACAATATTACTTGTTACATCATGTAGCAAGTAATATTAAGAATAAAATTTTGCAAGATGAAAATATATAGAGTATAAAGGTGCCCTTGTGCAAATGAAATGCATTCAATCTCAACTCTTATCACAACTGTGATTACCTACTACAAACAGTGCAGCACCCGAGTGGTCATGATACAAGCATTTGCGCAATGTTGAGATGTACTCTTGATCGACAAGGCCAGGCAAACACTGTGCATGCACAGCTGCCACATATAATACTTACTTATGCCACCAGTATTAACTAAAACCCATTTGGAACACCATCATGCCAATCAATAATTGTACTATGCATCGAACAGCAGTTTTTGCAACAATGGTGCTGATCTGATTGCTCACTTTAGCAAAAACAAAAACACAAACAAAAACAAAAACAAAAAAACCAAAAACAACACAAAAACAGTGAATGCATCCTCTGTCAAAGGATAAATTATTAAATCATCTAGTTCACACATTTGATTGAAGGTACACCTGAGGAAAATGCGGGAAAGCAACTTATTCCACATAACGGTTTTCACAATTTTGCAATATATGGAGCACTGCAATGCTACATTTTTGCATTTCAAATTTGGTGGCCAACTGAATGGCACAAGAAAACGTAATGATCGGAAGTAATTCAGTATATATTATCAGACTAATTGGCCAAGCGAAGTTTTTCAAAAAAGAAGGTGAAAAAAGTGATTGATCATCATTTCCTTCGCAAAGACAGGAACGGTCTACGGGAACAACACCTGCGTAAAATCAAAGCATTCCAAGCAATCAATTTTGCAATATTATAATACATGCATTGTATTGCTGTATATATGTACAGTGAAAGCAGTGACTGACACATGTTATCAAATTTTAATATCCTGTAGCTTTGTCAAAAATTAACATAGCCACTATCACATGCTTTCATTACCTTCAGGAAGAGAACATTCTTATAAACTTACAGACAATTTTTCAATGTCCAGATATTCTGAAGAAGTAAAAAAAATGATCTATCACCTGAAAATTCATTATGAAAAAGGGAGAAATCTCGGCCTCTTACACAATATCAAAGCAATTGGGCAAGTGCTTCTTCGGAAAACATGACTTTCAAAATATTTCAGATATATAGAAAGGTATTTCATAATCTCCACCTGGGGAACCTTATGTGCAAAAACAAAACATTCCTTGCATTTGTTTTGAAAAAAGTTGAAAAGATTACAAATGAATAATCGTAAATAGATTTCATAAGCTCTGGAGACTGACTAGTCAGCGGACCTGAAAATGACCAGAATAATTTAAGTATTTTTCCATTGTCTGTACAATTGTGTTTAAGTAGCCGGGGAATAGCATAGGGGTATTTATAAACAATGTTGACAAGTCTCATTATTATCCGTAGCTCTGCGACTTCTGTAATTGGGAAGAAAAAAATCCTATAGGCAAATGAAGACGCATTGCGATTACACAATCTGTAACAGGATCAGCACCTTTTGCTGAAAAGATACCTACTGGAGTATGGTTGAACAATGCAAGTCATTGTCTCCCTCCACACATCATGGGGGGGGGGGGTAACATTGGCATATCTAAAATATCACAAGACGTAACTCCCATATCTGAATGACATCATCAGTGCCGTGGCATCTGCCGACAGACAGTGTACCCATTCTTTATGTTCCATTAATGAAAACTGTACGCAAAATGAAAACACCTCAGCAAAGTAAATTCAAATATTCACGTGCTGATGAATTGTTTTCTCAGCACCATCAAAATGGCATATCCCTAAGTATTTTTTCGGATTGATTTGATAAAATCGTTCAAATGCTACACTAATAACGACTGATCTGCTTTATTGCTGACAGCAAAATCATATACAATTAGGAACTTTGGTTGAGGTCAGTGGTTAGTTGTGTGGACTTGAAAGATGGATACTGACCGAGGACGAAGAATAAGGCCAGGATTCTTCTTTCAGGTCCATAAAACTAACCAGTGAATGGAGCAAAAGTCAACAATTGTTTTCTTGTATGAGCACGTACCTCTTTTAAGATTACTGTTAACATTATGAAGTAAATAAGACACAAGTCCCGTTTAAAGATGTTTACTTTCAACAAACTACCTTAAAAAAGAATATATAAGTGAGTGTCGATAAGTGAGTGTGAGACGGAGTCCCCAGATGAGCGGAATCGTGATATTGATTGTTGGCGCGGCCAAATCGGTGGTACGTGACTGCTAGTTGAACTTGGAACTATCATTACGTTCAACCAAGTAATATTACAATTCTGCTGAACTGGGGACACCATCTCAAGTCATTTAACTATTTTCAGTCTTGAAATTCTAGCCATGAAACTATTTTTCCACCGTATCACATGAGACATCAAGAAAGAACATCAGATGAATTTTTACTTATAAAGCAATACTGGGTCTGTGTTTTGGACAATATACTCGACGGACGCTTTGTTGCCATGGAAACACATCCAGGCTCCAGTTACAATTTGCGATGTATTACTATTATTCGGAGACATTCAGTTTCGCAAACAATTAGTGACTATGTCTTTTTACTTCCTGTAATAAGTAAATATTCTTTTCCGGTGTTTTTTTTTTTTTGCAGGGGGGGGGGTTATAATGTTTCACCTCTTGGCCTTGACCACCTGAGTCACTATGGCCACCTGAGTACAACTTTTTGCTTACCAGTAGGTTGCAGTCCAGCACATTTACCTTTATTACCAGTCTTTTACCAACTGTTTACACTACGTGTCTAAAACGTGGCCTTGCAATCTTCCTGCCATTTTGGCCATGCAATGTATCAAATTTTATCTGTGCCAGTCACCACGGTGATCTGCTGGCATCACCTGTTGAAAACTTATGCTTGTCACTACCTTGTTGTTCTAGCAATGCGCCATATTTTGCGCTAGAGCATTGAAATATATCATTTTTGTCTTTGGCAGTAAGTAACGCCACGTGTTCCTGTTGAGAACCTAATACTGCACATTACCTTACAGTGCAGTACCTGTTCATTACTGTTGATTATAATTATGATATGCTGCCATTTTTCATGGGCTACTGATTATGTTTATGGTATACATGTGCAATTAGGATTTCTTACCGCTGTATGATTTATATTGTCACGCTCCCGTTATTGTATCCGGGTGTAGCTGGCATAACAGGAAACTGCTTACATTATGCGTTGAAAAATTAATTCTTTATACCAGCTAGCAATTGTGGCCATGTACTGTATTGCATCTTATACTGCTATATTATCACGGAGTCTATCCTTTTTATGGGTTTACGATGTAGAGTATATTTCCATGTCGGCAACCAATTAAGTCAACTCTGCACATGTGCTGTACCTATTTGCTATATTTCTCTGTTCTCTGCCACTTGTACGGACTACATTGTCACAACATTATTGCTTTTTCTAAATACAACATCCTTACCCAGATAGCCTACTCAATATGTACTCAAATATCATAAACTCTCTTTGCCTAACAACTTTCGCACGCTATCTCTGATTTTTCTTTTTGCAATTGTAGGTTACTTTTTAGTTGCCACACTACTGCATCAAATTATATCCCGACGTCTACTCACTGAACCGATTGTACCCTGTCATTGTTTATTACACCTCCATTTCTCGTAAGATGTTAAAGTGTGTTTTAACTCATCTTTCTACTCCCTGCTATTCTTTTCTTCTTTCTTCATACTTTAAGCTGATCAGTATGGGTGCATTTGCCTCCCACAATGTACGAACATATGAGTACTAGCGTTGACCAACACGGCGTGTAATCAGCCTGTTCTATAATAAATATAAGTTTGTATTACATTCATCTTTCTCTACCGGTTGCAATATGGTATTTGAAATTATTGTTTATCTTTCTCTGCCAGGTGCAAAGTGGAATTTGAAATAATTGTCTCCCTCTCTCGTGACAGTAAATGTCATTGTGCCATGACACACGTGTTAACGACATACACGGTTGGTCCTGCTTAAATTCTTCCCGTTTGCCCTCGAAGTGCATCCAAACCCTGGCCCTCCCAATAGTCCTATTGATAAGCATATAAAGCTTTGTCATTCCAATGCTCGTCGCAAAGCAGGTTCAGGTAAAATTGGAGAACTCCAAATACTAACGAACAGTCTTTAGTATTATTTTGTCAGAAATTTGGTTAGATGCATGGTTTTCTTACCAACTCTTTAATATTGACTACTTTCAACCTCCTGTGAGATGTAATTGTTTGACGGGCAGAGGAGGCACTGGTTTTAACATTTGTCAATTCTTCCTCACCATACCTGAGGCACACTAATATGGAATATCTGAAGTCTGAATGTGTCAGGATTGAAATTTCTACCAAACATGGCGCATTAATGATTGGCAATTACAACTGTCCTCTCAGTCAATCTGCTGAAATTTGCGATGCCTTTTTTAGGATCTTCAGCCGCATCCACTTTTTCACCGATTGGGAGTACCCTACAGATTATTTTTACTGCTTATTTTAATAATAAATGATCTGGCAGGAATTTTTCATACCAAGAGAATGAACTTGGTTTGGCTCTACTTAACCTAACAACTCAGCACAGTCTACCCCAGCTCATCAATGAACCCCAAAAACAAACTACAACTAGTGGTGAGACCGTGGCAATATAGAAGTCGAAGATCGGTCCAAGTCTAAAATTGTCTAAATTTTGACAAGTCTATTAACATGAATATAACCAGACACAACAGAAGGCCAGAATAGCCATCAAGCAATACATAATTAATTGAACATGTAAAGACAAAAAGATGTCGTATTGACCAAGTAGAAATAATGACTCTCATGAAAAATAGAAGTTTTCAAGAATGTTAGAGAAGGTGCACCGAATCTTCTTGGTCTCATCATTAGAGACTCTTTTGTTCTTGTGCTTGACAGTGGTGCCCAAACCCTTGTTTTGAACTCTGACCATGTAATAATCTTCTGCTCTTTCTTGCTCTTGCAGGTCAAAGATCGTTCTTGCAAAAGACCGGTGTAAAACTATAATAAAGCTAAAACCTTAACACCACCATCTTAGCAGCCACTCAGGACACTGACCATGAACCTAATGTTAATTTCGATGATGATGTATCATACTGCTCGGATTTGCTTCTCTCTATAGCCAAATAATGTATGCCTTTCAGAGAAGTTGCAGTGAAACCTTAGGGTAAACCATGGATCAATACCAAGATCAAAAATTTCATCTATGATAGAAATCGTGAATGAAAACTGGTTTAAGACTGTCTCTAATGCAACACACACTTTTGGCTTTGATATTCACTTTGTCGTTAAAAAATAAACATTACATCCATTTAAATTTTCAAACAGTATCAAATTAGATGATTGAAAACAAAATCCTAAGCAACAGGAGTGAGACAAGTACGTGTCCATATCAACATATACGTCTCCAAACACAACAGTAAGACCTGAATAACCGTCAAGCAATATTTTAATAATTGATATATAAAGAGGATACGACGTCATATTGACAACGTTGGAAAAAATGACTGCCATTGAACATTTTGTCAGTTAAAATTGTTAGGTTTTCAATTTATTTCATCATTTATATAACATCTCATATCCACTGAATATCTATATAATAAGTTTTCATCTTTACCCAGAAACTTCAGAAATAATCGTTTTGATTTCATTTTCGAATATACCTGTTCCACAAGTTTTTAAAAAAGCATTAATTGACGGGAGTCACAGTTGTCAAAATCAGTGCACACTCTAGCAAAGGCCATTATCCTTGGCACACACACACCATAAGCTGGTCCGACTAGAATATTACTATCAATATGGTAGGAATGTACTATGTCAAATGGCAAATCATCACGTTTGTCGTATAATTGAAATTCAATTCACTAATATCGTTATAAATCATTATTTCTAGATTATTTTTATTCCAAATCAAGGTATATTTGTGAAATACATGCATATTCTCGGAGGTGTTTATCATTGGTGCTTAATATATCTAACTGTCAACTAAAAACATTTATCATGAAATTTTGCTTCTTTTGGCAGCCTTACAAAAAGACGTATGCTCATAGAAAAAAAGAAATATAAATTGGCCAGAAAAGGTGCACAATTGGTTCTCATTGGTATTCCACTTGTGTGTCTTAAGATGGAATCTGCCAAATTGACATAAATGGTATGAATCACATAGTCCAACAACTAAACAAACTGATCATATCCAAATCCAGACTGCCAAATCTATCACATCATTACCAAAATATGCACCTCTTTAAGGTATGCCCATTCTTTAAAAGTATTTTTTTCGCATGTATTTTATGTATGGAAGACTTGATACATTCTTTCATATCATAATGAGGAATAGTTATATATAAAGTGGAGAATTCCCAAGAAAAAAATTTGTTTAAAAGTAAATGACTATCAGTACCATTCAACTGCTCCAAAAAGGTCTTGGAATTAGATAAAATCCAAAACCTGTTGATACCAGAAGATGTTTCTATATGACCACAGCAATTAAACCAAAATTATTGCGAATAATTTGTTGATATCTTGTCTCAATTGGTGTTTACAATGTCAATGTGTACGTTCTTGCCTTGCCTGAGTAATAATCAATGCTGATGAGCAATTAATCTTAGAATAGTTTTTAGAGACATTCCCTACCCTTTTTACTGGGTCAAGAAGCCCAAAAAGCAAAAAAGTAGCCAATTATTTTTCCCGAAATAACTCACAATCTTGTCTACCATTTTTGACATAGCAGTAATTGTATTTGTGTCTTTTTGTCCAAAACCACTTCCTAGCAGTCATTACCCTATTCCGCAGTCCGAACTCTTTACTCTCCATAAGCTAGCCTGTCCCTGTCTAACTTATATACATAGAAGTTCTATTGTCCATATTGCACACGTTCCTCTGTAAAATTTTGACATAGGCTGCATTAGCCCAAATACATTAAAGGGTCTTCAGCGGGTAACTACTCAACATGTTTCGGAGCCTTTTACCCGTACATGTCTCTCTGAGTAGCTGCTCCTTGTCTAAGCTTAATATTCAGCAAAGACAACCCACATAATAATGAATAAATATGAACGTGGCAATGGATGAATTAGCTAAATATGTGAAGTTTTGCTTATAAATGCAGAGCTTCATATCAAAGAAGAATACCTGTCAAACAAACCATAATTACCAAATTTTCATAGTACAGGTTCAGATAAGAACAATTTGACTTACCCCTGAACCAATATGTACCCTTTCTAGCCGGACAGCTTATCCTAGTTAAACCATCTGCCAATGTTTAACTGAAGTGGAAACAAGCTGGGGCATTATATTCAGTCCCAGTGATAGTACAATAAACAGTTGCAGCTAGACCACCTGTACAAACCAAGGGAAATCCTAACAAGGACTGTAACAATGTAAATCCTGCACCAGAGATTTAAAACAAACTCCATGATGACACCTACTCCTCAAACAATTAAGCTCTATTTAACTGCCAACCCTGAGTCAATGTGTCAACTTAATGTGTCAGGTTTGTGACATTGAGAAAAGACTTTTTGAGTAATTTTTTAATACTGAGTAAATGTGCATTTAGGCATATCAGAAAAGAATGAAAGTCATTAGCTTTTATGCCAAAAACATGCTATCAAAACAATTTTTCTTAACAGGATTTTAAGTACAATTAGGCAAACATGCAGCTGTCGTAGGCTGCTTCTTGCTACCTGTAGCCCCTGGGGGTTTACCTAACAGAAAACATGTAAGCCTAAATGTTTGATAGTGAATATTAAAACAGAAAGATGCCAAAAGATAAAGTTAAGCAGCAAAACAGTCAAGTCTAAAAACTGTAAATTATTGTGGCCAAACTTTCTAACAATCTTTGGATGTTAATAGTAGAATTATAGGGCAAGTCAGAAAAGAATTAAAGTCTTTTGTATTTATGTCAACAGAATGCAATGATAATATTAACCAGATATCAAGTACAATTAGGCAAGCTTGTAACTGTCGTAGGCCGCTTCTTGCTACCTGTAGCCCCTGGGGGTAAATCACATTTGTAGATTTGCAACTTAAAATAGATATGTTACCTAGACTCAGTACATGGTACTCGTTCTTGGTGAAGATGAAGAAAATTTGGATTGAGTTTTAAAAATTGGGCTGGCCTGGAACCTGCATCTGCCACAAGTTTGAATATTTGTTTCCTTCATATAATTTCACACATGCAATGTTGAACGTGAACAAAAGATGAACAGTACATTGCTTGAGATTGAACCTGCAACGTTGATGTTGCTGCTGCTACCTGGTAATGCTCAGTCGTTCTAAATGAAGTACACATTGTATCACCATGTAAGTGTAAATATTTGGTGCAGGATTACCGCCCACAAGATAAACTTGTCCCGCTCATTAGGACAAGTTTCATCTAGGGCCCTTTTTGAACCAGGCTTACTTTCCAAACTCCTAGAAACAGGTCAATGTATGCTGTGGTTGACCTGCTCCCTCCAGAGGGTTACCAGCGCATGCAAGGAACCAAGTTACTTGTACTTATTGTTCTGCCTGAGAGACCTAATGCGTTTCGCTCACTACTGTTTTACAACAATGGAACTTTCACAGGGTCAAGGTGTATGTACTTAAATTCCTGTTTGTTACAAGGTACTTGCCATTGTGATTGTTCATTGCTGTACCTTTTTTCAGATCCTGGACAGGACCCACATTTCTTTAACAATGTTGGACCCACCTACTTGCTGCTGAAGCAGAATCATTATGTGCCAAAGTAAATTATACACGTAAAATTGTAGCCCTGATTAAAAACACAAAGACAGGAACTGCTGTTGTATGCATACATATATGGATAGGACATTTATAAATGAATTCACAGTTTAATGATCATGGAGCACAGCTTGCAGTGAGGGTTGTCTGTCTTTATCTCTCTATGGGACTCACTTGGTATGCCACCAATCACTCTGGGCTGCAACTAAAAATCATAGCACAGTATCAGGAAAGGTCAAATATATGTAAAGATTAAAACCCAATTAGTTTATTTTTAAAGATATTTCAACATATATCTTGCCAAAACGAATCTAGGATTTTTATTCTAACGTCCTTCAGCTGCCAAACTAAAGACGTATTTAATTTAGGGATTTAATGTAAAACCACACAAACACAACCTGATAATCACATCCTTATTTAAAACATCATACACATAATTTGTGCGTTCATAATACTCAGCCAAAGATTCATTGATTTGGCCGATTACCGACCTAAAGTGGAACCCCATTTCGGGTCCCAACACATAGTACTTTGGGCATTTGTATGCCTATTCAAAACGTATATTGACCATGGAGCACCACCGGCTTTCATACTAACATAAATAAATGAATCTGGAGCCACATGTCTACAGGAACTTGAAATTTAATGTGCATCTAACAACACCTTTGCCAATGTATGCATGGGCCAGCCACTCGTCTGACACTGATACACATTTTATTTCTCGCCCTATATTTATCACAGACAGGAGGATTGCTTACCTGCTCTTAAGACTTTTTACTCAGACACCAGACCTCGCTTAACCAATCAGATCCAGGTATTAACATGGGCCACTCATGCCATGCATGTGCACGTGCAAATGCAAGTGCATTAACTCTATCAACTCTTTAGCATCCTGTTTAAGCTGAAGGTTATGGGGAATCATGATAATAAATGATATAGTCAATCTTACTACTTACACATTTTAACCCATTTCAGTTCATACATTTGTAACCATAACATTTTCAGATGAGTACATATTTACATACATAACACTGTATACATCAAAACATCTCCAGAAAATACAACATAAGTGCACGGTAAACTCACACAAGCAGGTAAAACAAAGTATGGTGAATCAATAAAGTACATATTTCAACCAACAAAGAGATATTTGTGCAGGAAAATATTTCATCATGTTACTGTGTACATCAAAACAGCTCCCATCTCCAAGTTTGTTTGAGGACGCAAACAATTTCCGTTAATGACATTTAGAATGATAACTTTCCAATCGAACAAAAAAGGAAATGTTCACTACAGTATGCAAATAAAGAGACAGCAGATATATACATATGTCAACAGGGCTCAGTGTTGCCTTTGATGTGTGCATTTGTAAAGATTGAACTGAACATTCACGTTTCACCAGAATTCTATTTAGCAAGTTGCAACTAGTGTCCTTTTCTGCATGACAACTTCAGTTTAAACTCTTATCAAGCATAGTCCTGCATCACATCCATTTCTTCAATTAACAAGAGGACTGTGTCAGTCCTGTGCGTAGCTAACTTTGCATGCACAGTCGGAAATGGTAATGTGACTATCTGAAAATCAAATAGTATTATAAAACTAATACATGTTACTATCACAGTCGAAAATTAGCCCAAGTTGAAAACCGTCCAAATCTTCTCAAGCCTATGAAGATGAACATCATCAGATATAACAACAAGACTTGATCATCTGCCAATCAATACGTTATTCATTGAATACCTTTCAGGGTTTGGATGGTCCGAAGTAGTGCTTTAGTTGTTTATCACATCGCCGGATCTAATGCTATTTTTGGAATATAATCAAGCAATGTCTTCATCGATAATTCAGTTACATCGCCAGTCCATTCTTCCCAATGACAGAATATCAAGCAGATCTCTCTCTCTCTCTTTCTGTCTCTCTCTGTCTCTCTCTGTCTCTCTCTCTCTCTCTCTCTCTCTCTCTCTCTCTCTATATATATATATATATATATATATATATATATATATATATATATATATATATATATATATATATATATATATATATATGTAGAACCCGTCCAGTCATTCTTCATTTCCGTTTCATTTTCGTAAGAGAGATAAGGGAAGATAATATTTATATTATTTTTTACAATTTTTTGCTCTTCAAAACTGCACAAAATTATTTTGTGAAATTCAATTTTAGAATGAAACCATTTGAGTTGCTTTTATCCTCTAATGATGTGATCAAAAGTTGTGGCACACATGACACAGAGACAGAGGTTAATTCTCCAAGACCTACACAACATCATCCAGTCGTAGAGACCGACAGCTAGGGAATGTCGACGTCCTTCATAAACAGAATTCTTGCATGATTCTTGCAATTTAGGTTGCCAAGAAAATCGATCAATACGTTTGTGAAGTGCCTTGAGCAAAGCAAGACTGGTGCAAATATCAAAGGGGCTGTATGATGGCGTTGCCTACTTCTGTCCACAAAAAGCTTGGACAGTAGACTAAGGAAAGTTCCTGTGTTAACATAAGGGTCACCATATGTGCCTGAGCCATCAATAGAAACGCTGCGCAGGAATGTCAAAATGTAAACATGGGATATATTTGGTCCCTTTGTCTGTCAGGTAACAGCAATTACAACGTTAAACAAAGATACCTACATAAAAACCAAAGAATATACAAACGTGAAACGCTACTGAAATAAGAAAAAAAGTTACACATAGGCACTTGGTTGTAAACACGAGACCTGAAATTTTTATTTTTTTTCCTCATAAAAATAAGAGAACCTGTGGAGTGCACAGCATATATTATCGATATTACTAACGCTGAAAGCTCTCGAGATTCCATGTCTTCATGCACCATCTCATTTGGATATTACGATTAGGAATATAGTCGCAGTGTCCCTCTTGTGTCCCAGTGTCAACTCTATTTCTGCCTTATTATTTGTCCCTCTTTCAGTTTGATTTGTTTGCACACGATGGGTTTGTATCATCAAATAGCAAAGGGCCTGTTGTAATGTCCTGTTCAATTGTCTTTTCTTGCAGATTGGATTAACATCAGGCTAACCCCTTTCCCCAATTCTTATGTCTCAGACGTTACAGTGTAAGAGCACCTGTCAACTCGAAACTCGAAGAACAAGACTCTTGTATGTCTAAGATCCCCGTTTTGTCCATTTGTAGTTACTAAAGCTTATAACAAGTCAGGGAAATATTGACCGCTTTAGGTCCGCACGCCCACCATCTCAGAAATCATTCATATATATATATATATATATATATATATATATATATATATATATATATATATATATATATATGACCTCTGGGAAATAAAATTACGGCCTCCCAAGTGCTAAGTGATCAGCCCAGAGAGCACCGTGCCCATTTCATTGTAGCAGATCAGCCTGTCTTGCGCTTCCTTAATACATACAAGCGACTAAAACCGTCAATTCGAGTCAGGTCAAATACAGCCACATGAATTTTTTTTTTTTTTTTTTTTTTTTTAGCCATCAATTTATATGTAATTTAGTTTAATTCATCACAGCAGTTACAGTCGCTACTAATGTGTTGCAGTACATGAAAAAAAATCCCAAATCATACTACTTTGATTAAATGTCATTTTTCCTTGTATTTGTTTCCGTTACAATTGGTTGCCAGGGAGGCATTGTTACAGTATCACACGGCATGCACATGCACCCATTGTCTTTTACCTGCATGCATTTCAAGTATACCATCCGAAACGCCTGCTGCCACCCCCACTTCGTTCAGCGACTTCTGAATTCTGATGCAAACATCGTTTTTTGCAAGTAAGATTTTGCCACACGAACTGAAAAACAAACAAAACCCCTTGCATCATTGTTTTATCAATAGCATTAGGGGTGTAGCAAGTGAACCATACACTTTATGGGATCCATGAAGGTACAGTCCGGGCAAAAAACGCATTGCGTTCGTTGTTTGTTTACCCAAGCCAAGGGAAGAAAGACTGCGAAGCTGATGATGCCCCAAACAAAGAAGGTATAATCGTACTATTCACGAGCCTCCGCCCACGACTTTGGTAAAATTATTGGCCCAGACACTTGCCCAGCGTGCGTTAGCCTGTCGCCATACCGCGTTTCCACCAAGCAGTGGCTTCGTATTTACCTGATACCGATTCAAAAACCAGGTGAAATGTCCATTAATCGAAAAGAGCTAACCCACTCAGGACCATATAAGGATGGACGGTGTACTTTGATGGATTGTTGTCACATGACTATCCACATATAAACACAGTTTGTACAGTACAGACGTATTTTTATGATTTCGATGAATTTCTGCAGCGAAGTACGAGGTGCTCGGGGATCGTGGCTTTGATAGTAAGCGGATGCTCTCTGAAAATTGAGAACATTAAAGGGATTTCCATACAAGAACGAAAGAGGGAATATTATCAACACAAAATAAATATATTTTATGAAGAAGCTGGTGCAGGGATTAACATGTTTCACGGGAGAAAACACCTGCACCTGAACAATAAAAAGGGCGGCATAGTTGTGTTCGTACTTTGCTGTGAAGCCATAGTGCACAGTGTTGCGACTTCCCCGACATCTGACCCTAAGGAGCTCATCGTGGCCGGACTGTTACCCATGACCGGCACTTGGCCCGGAGGCCATGCCTTGCTTCCTGCCTTACAAATGGGTATCCGTCATGTCAACAGACACCCGGACATCTTGCCTGGATATAAGCTAAGAATGGTATGGAATGATACAAAGGTAAGTGATGCGTCTTTTTTGCACAATTTAAAATCAAACACAATGAAACTGTTAAAAAAATGTAGACTTAAAATAACTATGGCAAAAGATAAGAACTAACAAATTGATTAAAGTCATTTCCAGTGACAAACCCAATAATAAGGCCAGATATATTTCGCTTTTGCCGTATGAAATGTGACCATGAATATATTCGGGACATGTGACAATAAATCAAATGTGGCTGAGTCAAATCTTATAAATTTGAAATGTATAATAGAACTGTTATAAAAATGACATATTTTTCCCAACCTGAAAGAGAGTTAAATTTTTCGCTATTCTTTGCACAATTAACAAAGAAAATGTAGAAAGTTGAGACCTTTTGAACTTTGCTGAGGGGATATTAATAATAGTGTTGTCTATCCTAGAGTGTGGCACAGTAATCGTGACTGGAAAATAGGACTACCTAATGATGCAGCAATAAAAAGGTACAAGGGAAAGTTTAGCGTTAACGTGTCCGAACTTTCGGCAAAAGAACATCTCCATATTATATGTAAATCATGACATAAAAAACATGTGCAAAGCATAAAAAGTCTATATACAATTTATATATATTATTAAATAGTGGTAGTAAGTATCTGCCATGTTGAAATTATTTAGTCAAAAGAGGCTGGCTGTGAGTTTCGTCACCCAGGCAATATTGTGGCTGGGGGATGAACAGAATTGTACTTGATACATTATACATGGACCGTGGAATTAATAAACTTGTCAAGTTTTAAAAGCGACAATCTTCATGTGAGAACTTCACACTATGAATCCCTAATTTTTAATAATTTTTTCAATTTGGGTACTTAACTGTTAATCCATATAGTGCTATTGATTACTATGTACTATGATTATTTATTGCAATGGTAATTCACATTTTCGACGGTTTCTCCAAAACCACTCATCAGATTCACTTCAAACTTGGTGGGGATGTACCCTGGGTGGGTCCCTGCTGAATTTGTTCAATGGCCGTTGTCCAGTGATTTTTTGTTTTATGATTTTTTGGTCCTTTTTTTGGCCAAATCTTTGAAAAAGCTTCTCCAATACCACTTAGCCAAGTGATTTAAAATTGCATAGGAGGACTCGAGGACATGACTGCGGGAGTTATACAGTACGTGAGTGATCTTGGATTTCCTTGTCAAGGTCACAGGGTCACTTAGGTGTATCTAACTCTTCAGATGATAACTTGAGAACTATTTGCTCTACTTTCATGTTTTACAAAATTATGGGATATCCTCTTTGACGGCCACCCTCAGACAGTACATGACTGACCATGACTTCATTCCCAAGGTCACTAGACAACCGATATGAAATTAACTGTTCATTTGATAACTTAAGATCTATTTTCAGTTAGCTAGGATCGTGATGTTGCACATGTTAATGTTATGAAGGTCACACTAAGACAGCTCATGAGTGACCTTGACCTCATGTCTGAGGCCACAGCGCAACATACATGAACTTTACTCTTCAATGCTATAACTTGAAAACTACACGAACTGGGACCTTGATGTCGCACATGTTAGTGGTCTTCCATAAAAGTCGGATTTACTCAGTACATGGGTGACCATGAGCCTATCCCAAGTTTACAGAGCCACAGGTGTGACGAATCTCTACATGTAGGTCAGCTGAGAATGGGCTGTTCACACAGTTCTGTTGTTAAAGTATTATCTGCTGCAATGCCGGTTGGTTGCTTCAAATTTATACTTTTTTATACTTTTCTGAAAATTTATATTGTTTTAAAGTTAAATTGGATACTTATTTGTAATTAGGCACTGGCAGCACTGAACTGCATTCATGACACCACGCACCAGTTTTTGACAACTTCAGCCGTGATGGTTCACCATATTCTCATTGGATTGCCTGGACGGTTTTCAAACACAAAACGCCTTGATTTTGGCCACAGTACTGGTTCTGTTGGATAGCCCACAATGTTTTATTCAAATTGTGTATCTCAGCATGTAGCCTACTATAACCTGACATAATTAATAATGGGATAGTCGACAATGCGGTAGAGGGTTAATGTATATCTCAGCATGTACTATAAACTGAAGTCAGACCCGCATCTGCAATTAAGCCAAGTACGGCGGTGTGAACTCTATTTTAAGTGTGTGTATCAAAGAGCACAGTCATATTCAATACCAGTCACTGAACACCTGTTGAGTTCTAAATCATTATGACAATTTATTTTGTATAAGGAACAACAAGTATTCATAAAATTTGAAATTTAGAAGAACTTTTTAGGTTTCACTAGCCCTTATGTAAAATCGGCACATCAGTCGGGAACCTGCGCATGACTTGTATCGGTGCCTTTTATTCCCGGAAAAGTCAGTCTGCTATCTGTGGGCACCATATTTGTTTTATAAATACAAACATTCCGATTCGGTGTATTAAGAAATTAAGCAAATATGATGTTCTTTTAATGATATGCCTACTTCTAAATGTAAATCTACATTACAAGGATCTAATTGAACTCAAAATTACAAAGCTGTAATCAACGCCTAGTCTGTATAACCAGGCCCACCAAAAATGAATAATTGAATCGGTTAAGCATAGGAAACACAATATCATTATCTACTTTAAATTAACCCTTTCCCCCTTGAATTAAGACTGAGTCAACAGCTTTCCTTGGCATGGGTTGGGCACTAAGTGCCCAACCCATGCCAAGGAAAGCTGTTGACCTGGGGCATACGATCTTAATAAGTCTCGTGTACATTTCTCAGTCAAATTGTTTTTCATAACTGTTGAGATTAGTTGAAAACACTAAAGCAGATGACATTTGACCACCAGCCGGTTTTGGCCGGTTTTAGGGGGAAAGGGTTTTAAAATAAGTCATACATCTACACTGTCTTGAAATGGTAATGTACAAGGTTTACCTTAATACTTTTTTGCAATTTTGCCTAATTGAGGCAGCTTAGAGTATGGTGCAGAGGTATTGTGTATCTCAGTATTTGCAATGTTATTGCATCAGTAGGGCAGTTTGTAAAGTGTTCTTTTAGAGCTTATACACTGTATGTATCTTTGTAGATTCATAAATTGAGATAAATGGGATAGCTGACAGTTGGTTAAGGTCTTAATTCATATGACAGCATATATTACAAATTGACATGAATGAGATTGTTGTATGTATCTAATATAAAGTCACACTTAACAAACACAAATCTATAAAGCCAAGTGCCGTTTGAACACTATCAAGTCCGACATTCCAAGAGGGGAGTGTCATTCCGTACCACCCACTGAAAAACTGTATGGTTCTAAATCATTATAACAAATTATCTTGCATGGGGAACAAATCATATTCACAAATTTTTTAATTAAGAAGAAAGTTTTAGGGTTTATTAGCCTTTATGTAAAATTGATTCGTCAGCGGGGAACCAGCGCAAGACTTGTTTCGGTGCCATTAATCCCCGGCCAAGTCACTCTGCTAACTGGTGGATCCATGTTTGTTTTTCCAATGCAAACTTCCCGAGCTGATGTATTACTGAATTAAGCAAATATGATATCCCGTTGTTGATAGGCCTACATATAAATGTACGTCACATTACATAAATAAAATTACACAACTTTTATCAAACATGAGTCGACGCCTAACTTGCACGATCAGGCAACTTGCATGTTTATTAAATCAATTTGGTGTAGTAACCCCCACACGTACCTAGAACGCTTGGTGTTTGAACAGTATGCTGGAGAGTTAGTAAGTACAAACTGTACATTGACATAAGCCAAATATTTGACCGCGTGTTGGTGAGATAATGTGTATCTTGGTATGTACATCAGAAAGTTGACTTTTCATTGAAGAGGCATGTGTATGTATGTATGTATGTATGTATGTATGTATGTATGTATGTATGTACGTACGTATGTACGTACGTATGTATGTATGTATGTACGTATGTATGTACGTATGTATGTATGTATGTATGTTAGACAGTGACAGGTTAGCTTATGGAGTGTAGAGAGTTCGGGCTTCGAAACATGTTCTGAGTAGTTACCCGCTAAAGACACTTTAATTCATTTGGGCTAATACAGCCTATGTCACAATTTCATTTCTGGCCCTGTATTTATTATATACAGGGTGACTGCTTTCCCCTGCTCTAAACACTTTTTACTTAGTGATCCGACTTCACTTAACCAATCATATTCAAATTTTCATATGATCCACCAACGCAATGCATGTGCACGTGCAAATGTAGGTTATGAACTCTATTAACTCTTTAAGTTCCTGTTTAAGCTAAAGATTAAAGTGAACATGATAATAAATGATATACTCTAATCTTACTTCTGATAAATTCCACATCATTTCAGTTCATACATTTGTTACCGTTACATTTTCATATATTTTTACACATTTACATACATAGCATACCCCCCCCCCCCAAAAATGAAATTTTATATCAGTTAACTTTCATGTGGCGATGATTATATTATCATTGTTACCACGAGTGCCAAAAACCAGTCACATATAGGTCTGAGGAATAACTACCCTGTATGGTAACCTTCAAACTAACAGATGTGCCTACTAGTACTAAGTAACTCTGCGTGCACAAAGTCACACTCATGAGCAGCTCCCGCCTTTTCAACTTCAGGGCGACTCTGCAGCAATAAAAGCGCAGTTAACCAAGGCAATAAGTCAAAAGTATAGAGAAGCTAACCTATCACACTAGTTTACCTGGTATCCCTCTTTAATATGGGTGGCACTCTCAATATTTCATGAATCATCAAACTTCTGCTGGGATAATCTGATATGATATTGGCTCTACCACTGATATGACGTATTATCAGAGTGTATTCCTTAAAAATAAGCTCCAACTTGTGAGTCTTTGCATTTGGTTTTTATATTTAAACCTACGCAGGTACTTTATCGGATTGTGATCTGAACACACCTGCACTGGGAAACAGCCTACTGACACATATATTTCAAAGTGGTGTGCAGACAAAATCAATGCCAATGCTTCCTTTTCAATGATGGAATAATTTCGTCGATGCTTGTTCCACGTCTTGGAGAAGTACGTCTAAAATGGGTTATCAACATCATTGGCATCCACAAATAGGTTAGATGGCTTACTGTAATCTGGAACGACCAAAAACAGCCTCAACTATACAAAACACTGGAGATTTTCTGCCAAAATATGGTTTCGTCGTGTTTACATGAAAGATTCTTTTACCTTTTGTCCTGCCCAGAATGTTTACTGCATAGTCTACGAAGTTAAACTTTTTGTATACAGTGTAAGGACCAGTAAACTTAACCTGTAGTGAGATAGGTAGCAAAATCAATACTTTGTCCCGTGGAAAAAAATATCTTTCTCTAGCATTCTTATTATACCATGACTTCATGTTTTGCTGTGCAGTTGCCAAGTACTTCTTAGCTATCTTGCATACATCCTGTAATCTATTCTTGAACTACGACACATATTTCCGCAAAAGTACCTCAGATTTCACTTCAGGAACTAAACAACATTCTTTGAATAACTTCAAAGGGCCTATCACCTCATGACCATACACTAACTCAAAAGCACTGAATCCTACTAATCCTTTTTCCTGACTGCAAACAACAGAAAATGGGACCCTTTGTCCCAGTTTTGGGTATTTTCTATACAATAGGTTTTCATCATTGTCTTTAAAGTTTGATGATATTTCTCAAGCGTCCCCTGGGCCTGTGGATGATTAGCAATGGAGTTTTATGTTCAATCTATAGCTCCTTCAGACATCGTTGGACAGACCAACTGTAAAGTTACTACCTGAGTAGTAAGGTCTAACCTTATGACCTTTGGTAGCCCTTCTTTAGCGAAAAATTGTGTTCAGGCCGACGCAATTGAATTGGTGTTAATTTGCCTGAGAGGAATAGTCTCTTGAAGTCTGGTTAAAGTATCCATAGTTCTCAAAAAATAACTGTTCCCACCTTTGTCTTGGGCAACGGGCATACACGACCAATGCTGATTGTTTCAAAAGGATTACCAAAAGTTGGTATAGGAATCAATGGTCCCACTTTGACATTTTGATTAATTTTTCATACCAAATGACAACTGTGACATGTCTTACTATACTACACCCTTATGAATACCTGGCCAGGTAAGAAATCCTTCATGATTCAGTCTAGTTTTTCTTAACACCTAAATGTCCAGCCACAGGTAAATCATGTACCGCATGCCTTACTTCATGTCTGTACATGTTAGGTAGAACTGCCTTGTGTACTTCATCCAACTCTCATTAGTGGGTATTCCACTGTTTCTCCATTTTCTCTTCAAAACACAACACTGTTCCAAGCAGCTTGTAATGTGTCATCAGACTTTTGATTGCACACCGAGTTTTCCCTTTTCAACTTGGTACCAATATGATCATTATTGTCTGCATTGCTGCATAAGCCAGCTCCACAAGTGTCTCATATTTCTGTATCATGTACACTTGACTCTGTCACCTCCCTAAGACAAGAATAACTGGCAAGTTCTTAAATTCTTCTGCTTCCTTTCTTTGTGACCTTGTTGTCATACAAGGAGGAAAATGCCTGGATGTTCGATTTGCAACTACTCTGTGCATAAATCCACGCATGGCTGTAAGTTAATCTAGGCATTACCTTCACTTTGGGACCTGCTATATCATTCCACAGGATCATATCTATTCCTTTATTGGTACACGGCGTGCTTTTCCAGTGTCACTAAACCTGTTACATGTTCACACTCCAACCAAGCACTATATAATGGAACCACCAATTCAGAACAGTCATCACCCTGAATATTGATAAGGCCACTGACTGTACCCATTGGAATCATGAGTTATCCAAAATCACACTTTGAGCACTTCCTGTGTCTCTTAATATCATGATGGGATTTTTCTCCTGAGCTTCACCTATTGACACTGAGCCTGAAGACTTAAACTCCATGTAAGAGTGTTGAAGTGGCCCCTCAATGCGCCCTACTTCAGTGATAGATGCTACATCTATGTGACTACCCTACATTAAGGTAGAAGATCTGTAGCCAGCACCTTTTGATAACCTCTATTCACTTTTTAATATTTTTGGACAGTTTGATTCTTCCACAACATGCTCCCAAAACATCAGATGTCTGAACAGAAAATTTAGATGACAAAATTGAGCTCAAAACTTTTGTTTACACTGAAGAGTTTCAGCACCGCTAAGCAGATGGGGTTTGTTTGCATGGGCATGATAATGAACAATGGTCATTGTTTGCACAGTCGTTAGTCCATGACCCCTAATAACTTGGTGAGCCACTGACAAGGGTCACTCATATGGAACAGGAAACCATTAGCCATGGAAGTGAAAAATACTATCAATTTATGTCGACCTGTATGGGATTCGAACCCACTACCTTCGGCACACTCGCCTAGCCAAATGTAAAGTCAAACTCGCTGACCTCTAGACCATCGGGGCAACCCATAAAAGGTTGACCGAGGACCCAGGGTGTTGTTATAGCAGGTGTGGCTTGTACATTGACACGGTAGGGCACTTCCACAGACTGATAATTTATGAAAAATACACCTCTTATATAATTTCGAAGTCGGAGCAATGGCCCACAGCACTTCGAAACCAATAGAGTATTAGCAAGTGAAAAATACGATAAATTTATGTCGACCTGTATGGGATTCGAACCCACTACCTTCGGCACACTTGCCTAGCCAAATGTAAAGTCGAACACGCTGACCTCTTGGCCATCGGGGCAACCCATAAAAGGTTGAAAGAAGAATGGGCTAGTTCAGACCAATCACTATCATTGTTCTGATTACTTTGACATTCTCTACTTATGGAAAAACAAATTAGCACAATCTACTTAGTGGGCCCCAAATACCAAAAACCGGCATGTGCATCCACACACAAACAAGTCAAATGTGGTTACGTTTGATCTTCCTAAGTAAAGAAAACTCAAGTTTTAAGCCACAAAATCTACTTTTTATTGCCACATCACAGAGGTAAAACTACAAGTTTTTTCACACAATACTAAAAACACAGGGCAGAAGAAGTAAGTATGTGTAATATAACCGATATGAACGCATACGAATTGGCAACATTTTCTTTCAACGCGATTTTCTTGCACTACCTATGCAATTTGTATCTCCCCTCACACACACATAAAATGCCCCATCATATTATAATCAAAGGACATCAAAAGAACATATATCCAGTAGCAGCTATTAGTAATTTTTTCCTGACAACTTCTCCCGTGAGTAATTTCTAGAAAGAAAATGAACAACCTTTTAGGACCAACCAAAACATTTTATAACTTTTATATATGCTAATTGAGGACTCGCCATTAGATTCGTACCTGGACACACACACATAGACAAACACACACACACACATATATATATATATATATATATATATATATATATATATATATGTACACACAAATTTCTCTGATTTCAATTTCAAAAACAAATAGTGTGACTTCTGCACGAAAAATGTGAAAATCCTATCAAGTCAGAAAGAATGCTATAAAATCTCAAAAAACGCCAATCCTGCCAAAAGAACTGTGAATACTAATCTATGGATATGTAGTAATAAAAAAATATGTAGGTTTAATGTAGTTGTGGAAGAATAAATGGGAAATATTTATCCAAAGTTGCCAATCTCACTGCGCACTGGCTTCACATCTTCCACCTTAGACAGTGTCATTACCATATCCAAACCATAGTCCCAATGAAACAAATCCAAGTCAATTCCGTTCAAAGGCAATGTTCCTTGGCATGTATAGCTGAATCACATACTTTATAGTTCGTCTTTACCCGAAAGAGTCCAAAACGTATTTGTAAAGGTCCAAGGGGTCAAAAAAGCCATGTCTAGTTTTAACATGACGGAATGCAAAAAGTTTGTGGCGAAGAACCGAGTGACTTGTGCTTGTTGTTCTGCCTGTCTCATCTGGTGTGTTTTACACACTACTGCTTTCCAAAAATGGACCTTCATTATAGGGTCAATGTATGTTCGTTACAATGCACTCATCAGTCCATAGTTCACTGTTTAGTATATCTTCCTTTTTTCTTTCTTTTTTTCCCCAGAGTCTCCCACTCTCCTGCTTTTTATAAAATGTTTCCTGCTTGTTGCAAAATTTACGAAAAGGTAGCATTATTCCATTGGTGGCTGTAAAGTTACAAGTGCTGTTTTGCCGTGTTCTTGTTCTATATACACGCATAATATGCTTTTGATGGTGCCTAAAATGGTTAAAATGCATGACATGAAGGTGCACATTTCAATTTTTCTCTGCGGAGCATGCCTCCAGACCCTACAAGCTATGCATCACGCCTTTGGCGCTCGCTCTCCCACTTTACAGTACCTGCACAAGGGAGATTTCCCACTTTTAACATAGACTCACTTAGAGGCTCTGGGTATCACGCCCCACTAATGCTAATAGACTATATTTCTTTAACGACATTAAAAAACTAGCAAGAGTTAAATGCTAGTTTTGCTGCTCAGAATGCACAATTTTAGACATGCATAAGCTGAAAACATGCATTATACAACAATCTGTACCAATTTTAGGGTGGGGTACCCAGTTCTGGCATAGCGATGGTGATAAAATTATACATAGTGCAAAGCAAAAGAAAACCTGTGCTTTACTAATACAGAACATGCAAGGTGACATGTAACTCCTGGGATGCATGATTTCCTTTAAACTTATTTCTGGTGCTGTATATGCAATAGGAAGCCATTTGTGGTGCAAAAGTCAGAGAAACGCTAGATGCAATAAATTCATGAATACTGATCACATGTGACACAACTTTCACATCATAAATGAGACATGGAACAGATGATATAACATCATATAAGATACAAATGAGTAACAAACAAAGGTTACTTTTCCGTGAATACGCTATCAAAATTGGTAATGGCACACCATTGTATGATGAGTTATATTGGGACTATAGGTCATATGAAATTTGAGGTCAACTATATCCTGTTTGTATAACATCACAATCATGTAACGGCACTTCACATCACAGTCCTGTTCCGTTACTGCACCTGGAAAAAGAATCATCACAAATGGCAACTTTATCAAAATGTGTATAAACAATATTCCCAAATACTCCCAACATATGTTCTTTGTCTAATTCAAAGTAAGGTATCACATTTTCAGACATATACAGATACATCTCGGTTAAAAAAAAAAACACACACACACACACACAATGCCAAACTGTTAACAGCATTTAATAGTGGTATGCACACACTCGATGAGATTCGTGCAATTTGAGGTGTGGCTTTTCAACTGTTCTGACATATAGATAGATAGTTCCTTTATTTACCCTGGGCTACATGCATTATAAATGAATGCTAATTCTCATCATGGCCCAGCCAGAAGAGAATTTTTATGACAGAAGTATAAATGTGTTTACAATGAACAGAATGAATTAAGACCAAACAAAGTAGTAAAATCGTATAAATACCAACAGTTACACCGTTTGCACCTCGTTAAAGACATTAAAACCCATTCAAGTAACTATAGTCCTGTCAAAATACTTCTTGCAGTACATTGACTTAAAAAATTGTCGAGACTTGGCTGCCCATATCTCAACAGCCAAAGAATCCTATAGTTTCTCCCTATCAAACATTAAACAGCATGCGACGGTTGCCAATTTGGCTCTTGATGTCAATAAAATGTTGCGGCTTGTGGATCTGGTGCTGTTAGAGTGTTGCTGTAAAAGTAAAAGTATTCAAATACACAAGTGTCAAAGCTTTCATGCACATGTACATTAAAACACATCTTTTAAAACATGACACGCTGTCCAATGCTTGAATTATGTCTTTCCATTTACTTGGTGTGAACATCCACCCTTAAACCCACACTGTTATACATGGTTGTGTCTAGATTGTTATGCACAGCTGGGTTTACAAGGTGCATGGTCCTGCATACCAAATGACATAATCTAGTGGGAATTGATAACAAATGAATGGCTTGATTAGAAGACATAGTCCTAAATACAAACCTTCAGCTAATTAGAATGCAGGTAAACAAGCAAAATGATATTTAACCTCAAGGATCTCATTCTGAGCTTCTGCAATCGAACATGCTGATATGGTGGACACAATGTATGGCGGTTAGCTGATCAGTTCACAAAAGAGAAAACAGCTCTCCAGATCTTACTATAGTACTGAATGCTTCAAGTTATATGGTAAGATAGTTGTTTGATTATTTTGAATGTACCCTACATATCAAATATTACTTACATGTAGGCCAATCAATCATGCAGTGGTTATGATCTCTGAGTTAGATTGATGATCTTTTAGCACATGAAGTCCTGATACTCCTCTCCACTCTTGGCTGAAGCATTAAAAATTGTTCTCTACAGAAATAGACAAAAGCAAATTCTGGATGTATACAAATAATTCTAACAGCAAAGGCCTTCAAACAAAATGGTTCAAACTATGGCTGACAATGTGGAACTGTTGTTCATAATGAGCATACAAATGCCTAATAGTGCCTAGGCCTGAAAAAAGTAGCTAATTCACTTTTGTGAAGAAAAATCCGTTATTCTCTGTAATTAAGTCACAAGTTGTGGGTTTATTATTTCTACCTACTCAATGTTTTACTGTTGGCCAGAAGTCTTCATGATTCAAACAAGTACAACATCTTTCTGAAATATTTCCTATCAGCATTGAAATTTTGAAAAGATATAGCACTTAGATGTTTCATATAAGGTTTAAAGGCACTGCCTTTCTGATACCTTTAAACTGTGAAATTAATGCCAGTATATCCCTTTGTCTACACAATATTGTAATGGCTTTATACACGCGCCATTAACTATTAATAATTCACTATTAAATATATATCATGTGAAATGCCCCTCAATGAGTAAAAACCAGAGCTTTGCCCCAAGATCATTAAAAATGACTATGATTGGCACACTGTAATGATTTCTCTGTAATTAAGTCATAAGTTGTGGGTTTATTGTTTCTACCTACTCAATGTTTTACTGTTGGCCAGTAGTCTTCATGATTCAGACAAGTACAACATCTTTCTGAAATATATCCTATCAGCATTGAAATTTTGAAAAGATATAGCACTTAGATGTTTCATATAAGGTTTAAAGGCACTGCTTTTCTGATATCTTTAAACTGCGAAATTAATGCCAGTATATCCCTTTGTCTACACAATATTGTAATGGCTTTATACACGCGCCATTAACTATTAATAATTCACTATTAAATATATATCATGTGAAATGCCCTCAATGAGTAAAAACCAGAGCTCTGCCTCAAGATCATTAAAAATGACTATGATTGGCACACTGTAATGATTTCTCGACTGATGGGAGTCCACTCAAAGCCGATCACTGTGGTCGACTGATGCCTAATGTGTTAATTGAAAAAAAAGACTGTGCATTGTTCTTGTGTTGAAATTGCAGCTGAAAATCTATCGTACTTGTTGGCTTTTTATAGTGCACATTTTGACTGAAATACTGTTGTTATGCCACGTATGTCATTCAATATGGCTCCGGAAAGCTCTCATACTAAACTAAGGAAAACAGCTTTTTTCTCACTTTGATGATGAACAAAATGTTTATCTTCTATTATTCATTATTCTGTATAGGATTGTTTCCTTCTGAATATTTCTAAATGCATTAGTAGGGAGTATATTTCGTGTAGTGGACGATTTATCTGAATCTTGCTGACACATGATAACTGCTCTTTAAAAGTTTTATTAATGGGTCAGTTTTATTCTGTAACGATTTATAGATTTATGTTTGACATAGAACTTTTTGCAATGAACATTCCATTGCAAAAGTTTGTATGTCAAAATTCAATCTGGCAAAAGGAAAAGCACATTTTTCAAGTAAAATTTGCAAATACAAAAGGGGAAGGGAATGTGGAATAAATTGAGGATAGAATCTGGCCTAGAAAAAAAGCCATGTTTCGACATCAGGAAAGAAAATAGATGTCAATAGAAAACGGTAACTTTCGAACTCCTAAATTGCAGAGGATAGGAAGCAGCTGATTGAAATTGGAGTGGTAGTTTAATATATTGCAAAGAGGTAAAGGTGTTTTCAGAAAGGCTTTTATATGTTATGGCAGTGAATGAGGACGATTTCCAGGGTATGTATGGAAAAGGCACAGAATTAAATGGGAAAAGGGATTTTGGAGGCACTTTCTGGCACAGCTACAGAAGCAATGTCAGGGGAGTAGGATGGAATAGTAAAACATACAGAATTGCCAAAGCAAGGCTGCACTACTGGGGCCATTTACAATCAGTGATGGAGGACATGTGGTGCAGGAAAATATGTAATGGCATTGTTAAAGAACAGACAAGAGGGGACAGTGACATATATAGGTTAACAGCAAGGTATGACTTGAAAGGTAATGATGAGGTGAAGGATTGGAGAGCATAGGTGGGAAAGTTAGTGACAGAAGGATGGCAAAAGGACGGAAAAAATGAGTTAGGACAATTGAACTAAAGGCATACAAGTTTTTCGAGCAGCCAAACAAAAGCACATTCTAGGATGGAGAGCAGGAATCTTTATGTTTCAGACTGGGACATGAATTACCAGTTAAAGTGATGGAAGAAAGGATTTGGAGGGAACAGAGCTGACTAGGGAGTCAGGTGTAGGGGAGGAAAAGGAAATGAGGTGTGTCTGATCAGGGCTCCCGCTACCATGTACAAGACATAGAAAAGACCCGAACCTTAGAGGTGGGAAGAAGGTCAGAGGGAAGGTGTTATGAGACAATGGGATAACAGACAATTAGTGCTTGAGGATATCACTGGAACCGTGCCCTCTGCTGCAGTGATAGGACATGTGGTGGACCTTATACCCAGGCTCTGGCCCAGGGATACATGGCAGTCGAAGCTGACACATGTTTTCTCAAAGCTCATTTTTAAAGCCACCTGTACCAGCTGTATCATTATCATATGCAACAGGACCGCAGCAATCGATCGGAGAGCGTTATTTTTATTATTATTATTGTTATCATCATCATCATCATCATCATCATCATCATCATCATCATCATCATCATCATCACATCCTAAACAATGAATCAAGAGGCCTGAGAGAGGGGGTTCAACAAGCACCTTTAAGTTGGAGGGGTACTGCATACATAAGTTTAGAATATCAGTTGTCCCTTTTGGGCAGGGGTTTTTTTGGTTTTTTTTTTGGAATTTAATTACTAAAAATGCTGTCCATATTTCACAAGGAGAGGTGCCCCGTTACCGGGGTGTTGTTAATATGAAAGTGACTTAAAGATATAAACGGTCTGGGAAAAGCTTTCCCATTGAAGCAGACGACTTTTTTGATAGAGATGTACTTAATGGTACGTTTTACAGTATTGCAAATCAGTCCCGGCTTCCCTGGATCAGGGTTTCCAATTGTATATCAAGCCCACAAACAAAGTGGGTAGTATGCACTATCATATCCGCTTATCAGTAGCCAAGCACACAGCTATGTTGATGGAAGTATTCATTCAAAAGAGTACATAGTTGCTGCAATAAGCAATAATCAAAAAAAAAATTTTTTCTCTATTGCTTTTTAATAATGAAAACACGCACACACAAATTTATATATATTATGCAATGTACATGTATGCCTTTCTGCGTGACATCGCCTAAGCAGTGGCTTAAATGCTTCTCTGCCATTCTATTTAGATGTTTTGTCCACAATTATGGAACTATAAATCGATGCCATGGTCCTATGCGGATTTCTACGTTAACAACATCAGCACTGAGTAAATCATTCTTTTTGTAGGAGAAAACGTTGTATCTGATAATGCCATGTATCATATTTTAATTTTTTATGCATGACGACAATTATATGTAAAGGTTAGTACCTACACTTGACAGGCAACCATTTTTTAAATTTGTTTACCGTTTAATCCGATGTGAATTCACACTTTAGAAATAGGATAGAAAACCCTGCGAAATAGAATATTACAATTTTGAATTTTTAATGAAGTTGTATTACGTTATATTGTGTTTGACTTTCACTCACCGGGACTAACCCCATTCAGTTTACCTGAAGCTTATATAAGTATAACTTTCTTGTATTGTAAACATGAACATGTTGCAGTATTGTCCTCACTTTTACTAGTTTTCAAGTGATGTTTACACTGTGGGTGCCCAATTTTCAGTGAGCTGTCGTGATTTAAACGTTGAAGTATATTTGCAGAAATAATTATGGAAAACAATAGAAAGGTTGATAAAGATTAATTCTCTCAACCGACATAGAAAACTGACAATTAAGACGAGTGCCAGCAATGACCTGTTACCTGCCCTCAAAGCATATTGTTTTGGCGGACCTGCAATTCCTTAGTCCTGCATATGTGTCATAGCAGACTCGAACTGATGTTTTTTCATGAAGGTTAAAAATAGTTATTTTAGTCATGAACACAGCGCATTAGGTCGATTTCTGCAAAGGAATTAAGGTAAACCTGAGTAAAAAAAAAGATAAACATTTATTCAGTTCTTGCAGTGACGTTGTCTTTTGATTTCTTTTTAAACATAGAAAATTTATGCTGCCTCATATGCACATGCCTACGAAACATGAGTTTCTTTCAAAATAATTTGCACTGGAATAATTAGAAATCTGAAGGTTCTTAGATCCGGCCTTGAAAGCTTCGATAGTAATGATAGCGCCATAGGTCCATCTTGGCTTTATGATTTACACGCACGAAAACGCGTAATTGTCGTGGGCCATATATATTTGATCCTTCAGCCTGGCTACGTCTATGTCGTCTTTCTTAGCCATCCATACAATCATCCTTCCCCTTGTGTGCTCTGCAATTTCTCCAATATGCTGTGTGTTTACACCCTGAAAATATTGCACTTTTTACCTGCTTATCCTTAGCCTCAAATTCTGTCCGTTTCATGCGAGTGAGGACAACACATGGGTGTTTACCACCAAACGTGAACTGAGAAAAAAGTGGCCTGGATAAACTTTACTTTTACTGCTGTTACACTCTCTTTACTTCATGCAAATTCAATTGCAGATATTTTAAAACATACACACCCTTTTGGTCCATTTCCTGAATTGATTTCAATCTTGCTTTACTTCCCCTGTATGAACACATATTGTACTTTGTTGTGACCAGGGGTTGCTCCTTGTATTTGATCACAATATTAATTTACCGTAACACCAGACTTGCTATGGCTGTAAAAGTAGTAGTAGCAGTAATAATAGTAATACTAGTAGTGATAGTGGTAGTAGTGGTAGTGACAGACGCACTAGTATCACTGGTTGTAATGATAGTGGTGGTAATTATAGTAGTAGTAGTAGTAGTAGTAGTAGTAGTAGTAGTAGTAGTAGTAGTAGTAGTAGTAGTAGTAGTAGTAGTAGTAGTAGTAGTAGTAGTAGTAGTAGTTGCAGCAGTAGCAGCCGTCGTAATGGTAACATTAAAGTCCGCTCTGGACCATATAGTGCAGAAAAACATCACCCATATCCAAAACTGTCAACCCCACAATGAGAGAAAAGTTAAATACAGCAAAAAGAAACGATTCAAGAATTACCAAAACATCTATATTCATCTTCCAATATCAATTTGAAGAAATAAATTTCACTCCTGACTTGAGACAGGCAGTCACCCATAAAAGGCAACTGGTAGTTTTGAAACGGGCTTCTCAGCCTTTGAAATACCTTCGTTAACAACCGACTTTCGGGGGTTTTTTTTCAAAAAAAAAAATAGGTCTTGTTGTTCTCCTGACTTGAGTTGACAGCAAAAAAAAAGTAGGCCTACATCGTCTTCGTGATATTTATGAATCTGGAACATAATGAAAATGTTCTACATCCATCATAAGTGTCAGGGACAGAACACAGGCCGAAGCACGACATAGCCGATGTAATATTTATCAAATAATCGTGAAAAACATTACCCATACCCAAAGCAGTACACTAACAAGATTGACAGCCCCCTATGACGAGAAATCCAAACTGCACAGCTGGGTGTTGAATAGCATAAATAAATCATACTCAAATATAACACAAAGCACTGCATTATATGAACGAGCAGCTCGATTAACAATTTTCATGTCCTGGAATACTCGTGGGTAGTTGTGCCCCTGCGAGGATACCACACATCAGGTGTTAGGTCATTGTGTTGCTCAGGATGCCTTGATGCATCACGTACTAAATGAAATGTTAACCATTGTAAGTGAGAATTACTTAGTGGTTAGATAAAGCAATTTGCATAGGAATTAAAATGCCCTCTCTCTTAAAAAATAGCATCTGATTTCAAAATTCAGAAGACAAATAGAAAAAGGTAAACCAAAAGGCGACATCCTCGTGATCTCTGTAAGAGTGGGACAAATTAAGTGTCTGGTTCAATTGAGCACCACAAGCGCAGGGCGAGACTTACTACATCAAAATGTTACAAAGGCACCATTCAGTCTTTGCATGTCACATATGTGCCCTTCTTCTTTACGTTATAGACTTCTACATGTCAAAAATAATATACAACGTCCTTATCTTGACAAATGTGGCAGCTCGATAACTGGACCAATAACCAAGAATAACGGATCTTATACAGACCACATGCATACAATAATACAATATTGCGCCTTTGTTTAGGATAACAATTCTAAATCAGCATTCATACAGTTGTGTAAAATGTTTATATGATAGTGGCTGGTCACTCAGTTCACATGACAGTAAAATTACATGCACATTACAGCGGTTATTGTTCTGACAAAAAATGGGTAAAAACTTATTTTAACATTATTTATTTTATTTAAGCAAGACGTGTTACTTAAACAAAGATCCTGTGACTCAGCTGGGTTTTAGAGTGGGTCATTATCCGCCGTCCGTCCGTCTGTCTGTATACGTCGTCCGCTACAATTGACATTGTGGGCTTCTCCACAACCGTTTGACAGGTCCACTTCAAACTCAAGTGAGGATCCACCTTGGATGGGTCTCCACCAAGTTGTACTTCTTTTTCAATGATTTTATGTGTTGCCGCTTTTCTGCACTTCCTGTCCCAAATTGCATGGTGAGTCCTTTTTAAACTTAATGGGAATTTACCTGGACTTTATCTCCACCGATTTTTTTTTCACTGCGTGGCGCTGTCATATTCTGATTTTTAACAAATTATCAACATAATAAAAATCGGTAAGGGGATATGCACATGTTAGCATTACTACCCCACGATAGGAACGGCAGCAAACATGACACATTGGCTTATAATTTGGTATTATAGGCCCATGATAACTCTTTAACATCTGATATGAAAGTCCCTGCTGGCTTTTTTTTTTTTTTGTTTTTGCTTTTTGTTTTTTGTTTTTTGTTTTTTGTTTGTTTGGTTTTTGTTTTGTTTGGTTTTTTTTGTTTGTTTGTTTGTTTTTTTTTGTTTTTTTGTTGGTGTTGTTAATTATAAACTTGAGTGACATGGAAAATTCAACTGCCATGGTAGTCAAAAATTTGGTAATAGTTGATCATAGGGCTTTGGTTACAATAAACACTAATAGAAAAGTACCTACTTGGTTTCTTATGATGATGTTGATTTCGACCTTGTGTGAACCTGAAAGGTCAAACTGACAGGTTGGCATATATCTTGGTTATAGTGGATTCCATTACTTCATTTAAGAAATGACGCGTGAACTGCATGAGTGAAACTCCGATTACAGGATGATGGTCGCAAACAAAAGTGACCTCAATACTATTCTTAAGTTCACAGGAATACTTTAGTCTGTGCATGCAAATTCGGCGGAAAACAGGACTGCCACAGTCCTTTTGTTTTCGTTTTATGACAAGATTTTTTTTTTTTACTGAAAATGCGTTAACGAAGAACATTTTTGATACGAAGAAAAAAAATCTATTTCTTACCTTAAAAAAATTGGAAACAAACGATACGGTGATTAGCTCGACACTAATACCCTTCAGTATAATAGATCTATATGCTCTTTACTCAGAATGTCGAGCCTCCAGAGACTGTGAATATGGTCTTGTTGACATGCCGTCAACACGACCACGGGAACGTCTGGACCCCGTAGAGAGACAGCGCCCCGTTTCTGCCAACGTTGCAAATATAATTCATGATGGCGATCTGATGATGAGTATCATTTGACCACAATCCCTTAGTTTTCCATCTATCGTCAGTGTACTGGTGTCTAAACATGTAAATTGCAGAAAATCCTTAAACCCTGGAACGTGCTATTCAGAATAGCACGCCCCTCTTAAACCTTAGCTCGCTACATTACAATATCAACAAGTTTACCATGTGGGATCTGGCCATTAATCAACCAGCGTACATAGTATAAAGCCGTCGGCGAGGTACATGCTAACCTTTTTTGGAGTAAATGGTGGTCCTGGTGTATTTACAATGAAGACCTTTGATGAATGTGTAAATATACGATCGACCAATTTGCCGAAAAAGACTCAAAAACCATGCATATTCCAAATTTGAAAGACAGGCAATTTATATGTCCATGTATATAGCTAGCACACGGCCAAGCTCACAACACGAGTCGCGTTCTCTAATGTCGACAATCATCACAATCACATTAGACAAAGTGCCCTGACTGTATGTTGATACTGCGTCTTGGTGAAGTTCGTCTGCCCCGGGCATTTACGGTAATTGCTTAGAGTACAAAGCACTATTTCAAAGTGATTCGTTGCAGTGTGAACAGATCTGTGCTTGTATAATTCGCAAAATCCAGTTACCTGGCACTGTTTGGCATTTCTGTCTAAACCTACAGTGCTGTATGCAGAATGGCAGACCAGAGGTTTTGGTAAGCCGGCCAAGGACCCATAGCAAGATTTCTGGAGAGGGTGATTGACAGAATACACAAGTCATTATGATATGCCTGCTAATGTTGTGTACCTCAGCTTGGTGCCCCCTCAAGGTTTGTGTATTATATAAGGAGGGTAGCCCATGTGACATAACACATCAGAACAGCTACCGGGAATATAAAATTGCTCTAACTAAATTCCTGTTTGAGAAAAATTGTTGAAAATGTGTCAAATGAACACCCAAAATGACCATTAATGACAAAAATGCAAAAACTATCACCGTTGCTTTATCCCTTTAAGTAGACACAGCCCACTAATTTTAATGAATATTTTTGCCCATATTTTGAAAAAAGTAACAAAATATTCTCCAAACTGCTTAGCTATTGCTTGTAAATAGCTCAGGTTTACTCCTGGAAACTAAGCTTATATCTGCTCAACTGGTGGTGCTGCTAATTTTTGTATGAATTTTTGTGTTTTGTAATTGTAACGACTTTTCATGAACCACTAATTAGATTCTATTCAAATGTGGTAAGTTATTGCTCGACTCAATCGTTACATAGGGTATTTACCAACTGGGAGTATTGTTATTTGCTTTTTTAACTTTTTTTTATTTTACATATTGATCAGTCGTGGTACGAACGTTTTATGACGGTTATGATAGGGATACGAGTGTACATCCATGTACAAGTCGTTTTTCCCAAAACCGTTAACGAGAGCCAGTTCGAATTTGACGGGGACGTATCTTGCTTACGTGTTCACCAAGTTGCTTAGCAGGTCATGGTACAGTAATTATTGGACTTTTATGATTTGTCTTTCATTCTGTAGTCTTTTACAGAATCGCTTGGTCAACTGATATGGCTTTTTACATAGGGACACATTTTGCCCCGTTTAGATCAGAATTTGTTCAACTGGTAGCTCTGCACTTTTTTCTGTATTTATGTGTGTGTGTGTGTGTGTGTGTGTGTGTGTGTGTGTGTGTGTGTGTGTGTGTGTGTGTGTGTGTGTGTGTGTGTGTGCGTACGTGTGGGGGAGGTTGCTTTTTGGTTTGTTTTGTTTTTGCGGGGTGTTTTTATTTCTCTCTCTCTCTCTCTGTGTATTTATTTGTTTGTTTTGTGTGTTTGTTTGTTTGTTTCATCGTCGAATTCCCCCCCCCCCAACTCCAAAACCGGATGCTTTCCAAACGTGGAGGAAATAAACACTCGGTTTCTACTTATATTGTTCCGTAAATGGGAGTATTATTATTAGCTGCTATAAACGATTCTTAAAAAAGGGCAATAATCGGTAAGAGTGCATCGTTAGCATTGTCACTGGCCATACTAGCGTACATGCATATGTGTAGTTTTCGCCCAAAAATTTAACTGGTTCCCGTTGAAACTTATGGGGCTGTACCTCGGGTAAGTCTTTATCAAATTTCTCTCAATCCGACGCACTCCGGTACCTTCATTTTTATGATTGTTAGCGTTATTCTTTTCCTTTTCGGCATCCACATATATAAGGCTTCTGTTAAAAATACACTGAGCTGCTCATAACTGGTTTCGTTTAAACAAATGTGAACTATGAGTCAAATCTTTTTCGAGTGAAAGTAGTGACATATTTCTTCAGTTACGGGAAAAAGTAATCCAAATCGCAAAACCTAAAACGTGGGCTATCATCATCAGCAGCAGCAGTAGCAGTAGCATTTAATTATAAGCATGATGTCCACTGCAAACAAGACAATTTCTATTGAAAGTTAACATTGTAGTTAGTCATCTCTGTGAAATATTGATAGAAAATAAAACATAGAGGTGTCCTTGACAGGTGCAGATGAGACGTTCTTGCAACTTTATCGAAGGTACACTTTGTAGTAAATAGAATTATGCAGGTTTTCCTTTCATTGTAACTGCATTTCTTTTATGTATTCATGTAAAGCACAGTAAAAGGAAAAACCTCGCCAAGGTTTTGTCTTACTTATCATAATACCAAGCAAGAATGATATGTATGTGCCCATAATGTTGAGGTCAAGGTATTAGAACTTGCATAGTACATAGCGGACATCTATTCTTTCTCGACATAAAACTGCTTCTTTAGAGAAAAAATGAACATGAGAGTATGTGGAGTGCAATATTGTGCGTACTGTTGCATTAATCATAGGAATGTACAGACTGCGGTATGTGAACCATCCTGAAAGCAGACAGCCCATAAATACATGTGTCACAATGTGATTATGTATATACCAACTTTAACACAATGATGTCTGTCAAAACAATTTCTTCAACTGTCGGTTTGCATCAAAGCAGTATAGTGATTGACAATGTACATCAGTGCCAATAAAAGATGCCTACCACTCCGAATACATTAATATGTCTTGCGGCACTAACAATATTAACATGTTTTTGGTGTCTGAATTGGGGAAAGGCTGACTCGACAATTTTATCTTTCACACATTGAAAACAACACAGTAAGATCGATGGATACTCAGTCAAAATAATGTGACTTATATCACAGCCTGGCGTTTCCACGTAAATTGTACAATCACACACAATTCCGTTTCTCATTTTCGGCGAGGTGGTTGTTGCCGAAGGTTGCTTGTTGAACGATTGAGACCTTACTGTTTCGTAGTCAAAAACAAAATAATACTTGAGCTGCCTAATATTTATAAGACAATGGCAAAATGTTAACAAGTTTTTATTTTTTTAAAAATCTTGAGTAACCTCAAAGGTACTTTACGTAGAGATGCCATTCTTCTATTTGTACGTTTATGCCATAGGCAAATCCAAAGAAGCACCAACAAAAGTTTTAATATTTTAATCTATTCTAATAAGAAGCACTTGAAAAGTTTAAAGGTTAAATATCTTTAAAACTATTGTCGGTAGAGATGCCATTTAAACTGTTATTCATAGGTTTGTATTTGTGTCTTTTTGTCCAAAACCACTTCCTAGTAGTCATTACCCTATTCCGCAGTCCGAACTCTTTTCTCTCCATAAGCTAACCTGTCCCTGTCTAACGTATATACATAGAAGTACTATTGTCCATATTGCACACGTTCCTTTGTAAAATTTTGACATAGGCTGTATTAGCCCAAATAAATTAGAGAGTCTTCAGCGGATAACTACTCAATATGTTTCGGAGCCTTTTACCCGCACATGTCTCTCTGAGTAGCGGCTCCTTGTCTAAGCTAAATATTCAGCAAAGACAACCCACATAAAAATGAATAAATATGAACGTGGCAATTGATGAATTAGCTAAATACGTGAAGTTTTGCTTATAAATGCAGAGCTTCATATCAAAGAAGAATACCTGTCAATCAAACCATAATGACCAAGTTTGCATAGTACAGGCTCAGATAAGAACAATTTGACTTACCCCTGAACCAATATGTACCCTTTCTAGCTGGACAGCTTATCCTAGTTAAACCATCCGCCAATGTTTAACTGAAGTGGAAACAAGCTGGGGCATTATATTCAGTCCCAGTGATTGAAAAATAAACAGTTGCAGCTAGACCACCTGTATAAACCAAGGGAAATCCTAACAAGGGCTGCAACAATGTACATCCTGCACCAGAAATGTAAAACAAACTCCATTATGACACCTACTCCTGAAACAATTAAGCTCTTTTTAACTGCCAACCCTGAGTCAATGTGTCAACTTAATGTGTCAGGTTTGTGACATTTGAGAAAATACTGTCAATTTTGAGTAATTTTATAATATTGAGTAAATGTGTATTTAGGCATATCAGGAAAGAATGAAAGTCATTAGCACTTATACCAAAAACATGCTATCAAAACAATTTTTCTCAACAGGATTTTAAGTACAATTAGGCAAACATGTAACTTTCGTAGGCCGCTTCTTGCTACCTGTAGCCCCTGGGGATTTACCTAACAGAAAACATATAACTTTAAAATGTCTGATAGTGAATATTAAAACAGAAAGATGCCAAATGATAAAGTTAAGTAGCAAAACAGACAAGTCTCAAAACTGTAAATTATTGCGGCCAAACTTTCTAATAATCATTGGATATTAACAGTAGAATTATAGAGCAAGTCAGAAAAGAATGAAAGTCCTTTGTATTTATGTCAAGAGAATGAAATGAAAATATTAACTAGATATCAAGTACAATTAGGCAAGCTTGTAACTGTCGTAGGCCGCTTCTTGCTACCTGTAGCCCCTGGGAGTTTACCTAACAGAAAACAAGCTAGCCTAAAATGTCTGAAAGGTGAACATTTAAACATAATGATGTCAAAAGATAAAATTAAGTAGCAAAACAGGCAAGTCTAAAATCTTTAAAATTGTTGAAGGCAAACTTTCTAACCATCTCGGGATATTTACAGCAAAATTTGTAGAAATATTTGATCAAAAGTACACCTTTGAATCCTCTTGACTCAGGTTTATTGTAATAAATTTGGTTCTAGATGCAAAGTCCTGAAATTTAGAACAAATACGACCAAATCTCAAAATCTGTGACAAAGATGTATATTATATCCAATAGTATCCAAAATATTACTGTCCGGGAAAGGATAATTAACTACTTTAAAGTTAAACTCATCTATTTTGTGATAGACTTTAATACAAAACTTAGTGACCTGAATATCCAAGTCCAAAAACACATCTATAAAACCATCTGAATTGTTACCCTCCAAAGGGGTAACTTTTGGGTAAATGTCTTCAGCAATTTCACTGAAATTTTGTACATTTACACAAGCAATGTCATCAATATATCTTGCGTTGTTTGATAATTTTGTAGCCATTTGAAAGCCCTTTTTCATCGATTATTCATATACTTAAATTTAAGCCAGGTTGTCACATACGCACATCCAATGAACCACAAACAAAAGTTGTCGAATATTAATATATGGTAATTAGGGCACTTGAGAGGTTTAAATGTTGAATATCTTCAAAACTATTACAGATAGAGGTGCCATTCAAACTTCTATTTGCAGGTGTGTGCTGTAGATAAATCCAAAGAACCACAAGCAAAAGTTCTAGAACTTTAATTTGAAAAGTTTAAATGTTTAATATATTCCAAAGTGTTGTCAAAATTATTATAGGTAAAGGTGCTATTCCAACTTCAATATGTAAATTTTAGATATTTTATTTATGCTAATTAGGGGCAATTTGAAAGTTTAAATGTTGGATATCTTCAAACTTTTTATAGGTAGAGATACCATCCAACTTCAATTTATAGGTTTTTGCTGTAGGTGCATGCAATGGGACACAAACGAAATACTAGCATTTAAAATTTATGCAAATTTTGGAGACACACAGACAGATTTGCTTTGTGAATCTTCTTTCTAGTTTCTTTCTCTTTTAGTCTTTGGCAGTGTTTCATTTTATCATATGTTTTGTCCAAAACGGTTAGAGAACAATCATTCATTGTGTAAACCTCGCTTCTAAAACAGGGCACCCACTGCAGTGTTTGCTGATACGGCATGCAGCTGCTAATCTTCTGTGTACTCTCGCGACAATGAGTATGTATGAACCATGCAGCCGCTAATCGTCCGTCTACTCTATGTTCCCCCCGACTATAATGAGTCCATATTTAGTAACAAGACAATGTATACCTTTGTGAAAATATTGGCGATATCTAATGCGGATGAAGAAACTTGGTGCCCTATTCTTGGTTTGGTAAATGCATGTGCAAAAAGTACCTTGCTTGCGCCTCAACTGATAAGACTAGATGTTCAACATGTACGTGTCTATGCAAATCAAAGAGCTGCTACTATCAGTGTAACGAGTAAATGGCCATGTGGTCATGCCAAAAAATATAAAATGAAAAAAAAACAGTTTGTGTATGCTGTAGGCCATGAAGTATGTATATAGATATTACATCACATGCGTCTGCTTCCTACAGCAGAGCGCCGTCTCTGCCTGTATCTGGTTGCTACATGATGAGGTCCCTGATCAATAGACCACGCTGTTGATCCACACCCACTGTCTGCTTGCCGTGTTCCATGGCAAACACAGGCCGAAAGATAAAAGAAAATGCAACAGTTTATGAGACAATACTGTTCACTTGACTGACCGAATTAATGTGGCAATTCATCCAAATACGAAGCACAAGGAGTCTCCAGCCAGGTGAATAGTGTTCTACACGCGCCCAGTTTTGTCATGTAACTATGGCTGTAAATTTGTAATCATAGAAAATAGACACAATAATTATGCTTTTAAAGCTTGATCCCATACGGAAACAACGGAGCATAATCTTATTTTTTCTTTAACTTGAAATTTGTTTTTTAAAAAAATCGTAAGAATATATTACTTCTTATTATGTAATATAATCATTGTGTCACACATGTGAAATTAAAAATGATTGTGCATATGTGTAACGCTATTTCACAGATGTTAAATAATTCATTTCACATGTGAAAAAGATTTACACCTGTGAAATAGATTTTACTTATGTGAAATAATGGTACGGTTGCACATGTGTTTAAAACTATTTCACATGTGTGTAAATCTTTTCACATATGTATAAATCTTTTTCAAATATGTAAAATAATCATATATTTTACATATCTGAAATAATCTAGAAGAAACTGCTTTTCGCTGAAAATTACTTATCCTGTCGATCACCGCGTGTCAGTGACTTTCCATGCATGACAATATGGCATTGACCAATGCAAATCACAACCAAGTGATTTGAGTTTTATTTACAATTGCGAGTAACATTCCTGACGTACGTCGGTCCTTGCAGCAGAGCTCTCCACATACACGCGCATGAGACAGTTGGCTAATTCATTTGTTATCGCTCTATTGCATTTTTATTTTCCCCTGCGTTTTGTTCGAATTCCAGCATATTGGCCAATATAACTGGTTGCAACAAACATAGGGACTTTTGATAATAATAATGTGTTTGACATAAGACGGCAAACTTATATTGTTGGTCATGGCAATCGTGAAAATCGGTAAAGAACTGTTTTATAACAGACTTTACTGAGCAGATTGCAAAGCCAGGGCGCATCTATTGGAGCGATCATTACAATTTTTCATATGTGAAATAGTTTTATACATATAGGAAATATAAATTTGATTATCCATATGTGTAAAAGTATTTCACACATGTGTAAATCTTTTCTACGCATGTGAACATCTTTTCTACGCATGTGAACATCTTTTTTACTTATGCGAAAAAGTTATCTACTTTACACATATGAAAATGTGCACGTAAATGAAAGATTTACACATGTGTTAAATACTTTTACACATATGTGCAATTATATTTTTATTCCACACATGTGTAAATGAAGTTTTCATGAAAATAAATAATTATTTCCCATATCTGCAGGAAGCAAACATAACTAATCATCTTGTGTTCATTCACAACATATATGACACTGCCAAGTTAACATAAAAGCTACACACAATAATACATATATACATATGTTCACATACATGGGCAATAATAGATAGATGTTTGCGTACGTATGTTTAAGAAAATTACCTAACCATATATACGAGAAATATTGCTATACATGTAAAAAAAAATATGCTCAGGCCCTGCCCTCACACATCGCTCCCTCTTCTGTATTTTTTACTTATGTGTTTGTGCGGCAACATTTTGTACAGTTCCTTAGCATTAATGGAATAACAATCTTCTGCAAAAATAGATACAAAAATGGAAATGTGCAAAAAGCCTTTAAGTCTAATACACCCTGAATATCACCATATTTTCATGACATTGACTTTTTATGTCAAGGTCATGTGATAATATGGTGTTATGTCTCATATCTGAAGTCACAAGAACATGACCACCTTAACTTTGACACAATGTGGCTGGCAATGCTTCGTCATATGAACTCCTTTCAAAAGCATAGTGACCGCTGCTGTCTCATAATTTGGCTTATATTGCAACAAAACCTTGAAGAAATTTTTACTACTAGATCGTCATAATTATCATCATCATCATTGCCATTGTTGTTGTTGCTGTTATTTTGCTGTTGTTGCTGTTGTTGTTGAAGAGTTTTTCCTGTGTCATTTCATTACCCAGGACTGGCGAAACAACAGCTATCACCACGCAGGTACCAAGACTAAGAGCTCAAGGGACAAAACGTAGGAATTTACTTTACAGTCTGCGTCAGCTTCAATGATGCCCCCCTTTGTATCCCCAATATAAATATATATTGAGGTCTTGTCGTTTTGGGGGCTTCATTGTGTGAATTACGCCAAAGAAGTGAAATGTCTTCAAGGTTACTCCTTCTAGTTGGTGGACATGCATACAGCAATGAAAATTACATCAGTATTTTCACTTCATATTAAAATCTCTACGAACGAACTGTATTAAATTTATGAGGTACATTGACGTGAAATGTGAATCAAAACTCACACTACCAGTTGAAACCAGAATGCTGAGAGTAACGGTGAAAATGTATCGCTACTTTCAGCGACGCCACACGGAAGCCGACAGTAAATGACAATACGCATTTTGGCAACATTTTGGCAACATTTTGTCACAAGAATGTAAATTGCAGGAAAGAAAATGTCATTTCGTTTAAAACATTAACCTCAACCAAACACAGAGATTAAAAATATGCAATAGGAGGTAACAGAAAAAAAATCGGCTGTCCTGAGGACGGCGCGTAACCACCTACAACTCGTAATGTCGTTGTATAATGTTTGGTTTAAAAACAGGAGAAACATAGTCTAGTCCAAACCTCTTTTTGGCAGAACTCTGTATCTTTCTACATTGGTGTAAAGAATTTCGATATCAAAGGGTTTAGTACATTCCAACTATGGTCGTTCACTGGACGTTTTAAGTGCTCTCTTTTTCGTCATTTCCAACACATTCCTTCATCAAACACTTCCAAAAAGTATCCAGAGAAAGCCATTATAATAGTATACTCCCTGTCAAGCTTTCTTGACGCATTTGCACGCAGTGATTATTCATTTCTGGTTGCTACAACCATGACAACATTACACCGAAAAATGCACATGTTGAGTCTTCAAAAGAGGGTTGTTGCGTGAAACAAGGTCTTTATTTACATACTGCCAAGTGCGTTACCAGAGATAATGGCTCCGGCACATCAAACCAAGGTGTGGCGGGTGGAAACCAGAAATGAGGTCTTGTCAGAATACGTTGTATGTTTGTTCCTCACATATTCCGCTTACTACAAGGCTATGTTCGTGCCGCAAAAGCTTCTACATTGCATGTACGACCGTATGAGCTTATGGAAGTGTATGTTTGAGTGTGGACAGCCCGGAACACCTGTTTATTAGAGCACGTGTATGTGGCCCAAGACCATTTTTATGGGGTCATACGAGGCTGCATATTAATATGATGCCACAACTGCATACCCGCTTGTCTTAGTAACCATGGTATCGACTGGTGAAATGTAACACCGCGGCAATTTGTAATGACACTTTTTTTGAAATGAAAATGGACATTTATTTGCAGAAATATGTAAAGATGCGACAATTCGTAATTACAAATCTTTCATAATAAAAATGGGCACATTCTCGCAGAGGTTTTGTGAAGCTGTGGCAGTTTGTAATCACAATTTTTCTAATGAAAGGGAGACAATTCTGAGGAAATATGTAATGCAGCAATTTGTTATGACAACTTTTTTTGTAATGAAAATAGCCACATATTAGCAGAAATATGTAATGCAGCGGCAACTTGTAATAAATGGAGCAAAATGTAATATTATTACATTAATCAATCTGTTGTATGTTACAGTAAAATGTAATAAATCAGACGAGTTGAAAAATGTCATAAAATGTAAAGTGGGCAGAAGTATGTTTCACCAGGGTGCAAGGTATTGTTGAGAGGACCCGTCTATGAGGGTCTTTAAGATGAACAATCTCCTTTCGTTAGGACTGTATTATAAAAAAAAAACTGGGAACACGCGTTCTATATCAATCCTCTTCTGACTGCAAAAGAAGGACAAAGGGACAAAATACACCTAACAAAGTTACCCACATACGCAGAGATTTCCTTCTCAAGGGTGTCGAAGGAACAGGCTCGAGCAGAAAGTTTTAAGTATGACAACAGAAAATACCACACAGTGAAGAGTGCTGAAACACATTTTGACTGAGTTTACTAATACACTGTTAAGCATGACATGTGTGATATTGTTTTGAATCACACTGCTGTTTTCATTAAGTTTCGGCAACCGCCAAAAAAATAAAAGATAGCGATTTGACAAGCAAACTTTCTTTTTTAAACAGAATTTAAATGACATGGCATTGAAAAATATCTGCGCATAATCATTCCATTTGTTACGTTTTAAATTAATTACATTTTGCTGGAAGATATTATTTCAAATTGCAGAATACAACAATGTTGCATTTCCCGCAATATATAGGGAATTGTTGCGGTATTATAAATGGCTGGCCTCCCGCCAAATATTTTCATAAATAGCGATTTGACAAGCAAACTTTCTTATTGAAACACAATTTAAATGAAATGGTATTGAAAGATACTTCCGTACAATTACTCCACTTTTGTTATGTATTTAGTTTATTACATTTTACTGCCTCGATGCAAAAAAAAAATTATCACATTTTGCAGAAGTATTTATAACAACCACAATCAGTATTCAGGTTGCCTTTCATTGTAGCGTTTTTTCATGTTCACAAAATGCATATTCCGGCCCTCTTGGGGGCCAATAAACCTGTTCTGTTTCTGTGACAAATTCAACACATGCTGCATGTGGCCGTCAGCCAGGTGAAGTGGAGCTCGCCTAAATGACTGGAACACTACCCAATGGATTTTGCAGGTCCCTGATCAAAGACTGGACATCCAAAAGAAATTGTCTGACCAAGTAGAAAACCTAATCATGTAAAATAGCAGACATGTTTTGTCAACAAACTTTATAACGCGTTGAGCTTGTACCACATGTATTGTAAAATCATGGAACCATTTTCTCAACTAGATAGACTCCCTTTGCATGCACGGAAAAGCCAGATGGAAAAAGTAACCTTCGATTATACATATATATATATATATATATATATATATATATATATATATATATATATATATATATATATATATATATATATACATATATATATATATATATATATATATATATATATATATATATATATATATATATATATATATATATCAAAGGATATCTTTTTGCCTCTTTAATGTGTATCACCTTTTTTATTTTTGGAGCATCCATGTGTCTGAAATAAAGTTTGTCTGTCTATCTATATCCACTTTAGTGTTTGCTGGATATACTAAACTCGACCGTTGAAAAATGAGCTCACAAACAAGAAGCAGCGACAGCAAGATTATGTTTTGGTGATTCTAATTTAGATTTCGACATATCAAATGACAATGAGTTACTATACATGTATTTACCAGACACTGCCCAGAGTTGGGACGGATGTTGCGCATCACCTCCTCAGTTACGGTCAACCTAAAATCGCCGTGCTGGGCGCCGTTAACTCTGACGTTAGCGAGGCCACATCGATTATTTCCTATGTTCATCGAGTAGTTCAGGTATGTACTTAATGTTCAGCATACCGTAAGTGATTATATTGTTCTTATTTTCAATACTTATCAACGAGATCTGTAACATGAGTATTCTTTTTTAATGGTAGAAGAAAACACGCGAACTATGTTTCGTTGACAGAGCGGGTGTGTCAGTGTTCCCAAATGAGAAACCGTAAGTGTTACCTGCTTTAAAAGAACTCCTGCAGCTGCAAATCCAGACTTCAGTGTAAAGTTTTAGCAGATTCAAGAAGATTTTAATGGGGATAAAATATTTGGTTGTCCGTCTTACACCATTGGGGAAGGAGCAAATTTGTTTATTTATGCCACAATTGTAATTATATAGTTTCACTTCGCACAAGCACTGCTACCCGGCCTAAAATTGTTCCATTGGCCGGGTGGGTCACGCCTCAGCTGACCCCTGGTGCTGTACGTTGTAATTAGGACTTACGGTTGGCCCTATTAGCGTCCGGGAATAATGGATCCATATAACATGGTGTTCAAGACTCAATAGCAGACTACGCATTGTGTTTTAGGTGTATGTGTGATGTGCTTCAATAAAGCCTGAACTTTTGGATTTCCGCCTGATATATATATGCCAGTAAAGCAAAATTATAAGAGCAATTTCTCATATTTTAAAAACAGCTCTTAACAAAAGTTCTCGAAGGGTTGTTTGTTGATTTTATTCTTTGTCTTACTACTCATAAAACTAAGCCTTTTAAGCATATTCAGTTTTTAATCCACCTATGTTTTCTTTCTTTTGATTTTATTAAGAAGTACCATTGACATGATTGTACCTAGAATTTCTGCTTGCAAATACTGCAACCTGACAGTAACTGCCTGTATCCCTACTGGAGCAACACAATAATCAGTTGAACACCTAGTTGTTCGAAGGAGGTATATCCAGTGTGTCTATGTCATGCTTCTACAAGCTGCTTATATTTTGTCATCACCTTCTTCGCATTGTTCTTTTTCCAAGGTCATCTTATAGCTGTGTTGCTTATCGATCTTTACAGATATCATCTGTAAGCATCAGCCCATCACTCAGCGACAAAGACAAGTACCCCTGGTTCTTCCGTATCAGTGCTCCAGACACAGCGGTTAGCGATGCCCGTATTGAGTTGATTAGATATTTTGGGTGGAAAAGAGTTGCAATACTCTACGAATCGAACAACTTTTTATCCCAGGTATGTTTGAAATAGATAATAAAGATGTCAGAGCTGTCTGGATGCTAAACGTTATCTGCTTCAATTTTGTGATATGTTCATCAAACAGAAAATATTTTTGATGAAACAGGAGACACTGGCACGATAATATCCTCATGCAGTTAAAGCTATTTAGTTTTGTAACAAAAGAATGCAAATTGGATCAACCTCCGCAATCATGAAATGCGCAACGAAATGTTTGCTGGTACAGCAATATATCACGTCAGGGTAGCTACATCATTTCATGCTATAAAATTTCATGTTACTGCCTTGTACCTGCTGTCTAACATGTGCCGAGTCATTGATTCATCATTCTGACAAGTGATTGCGTGTGTTTTTCACTGCTGAATGGTTACAAACAAAGTGAAACGATTGTTGGAATATCTCATTTGATTTAATGTTAGCCAACAAAAATAATTTTTTAACGATCTTTTGGAAATGATAAGTATGTTTTATCTACATTTTTCTATTTGTATTACCCCCCCTGTTTAAATTAACATTGTTCCTTACACTATATCCTATTTCCGTAACAATATGTTAAAATATGCAAACAGTAAACGTTTTCATATTTCATTTCCTTGTTTTTATTACACATTCTTGAAGTTAATCTGGGTTCTCATTGTTATTGTGAGTGCCAAGTATTCACATTATAACTCGTAACAACGGTAATGTATCAGTCAGAAACTACAAATAAAACAGAGCTTTAAAGCATGTCACTTAGAACAGACATGTCATTTTGTCTTCAATAGCTTAAGCCAACTTCTGTATGCAAAATATATAAAGTATTCGAAGATATTGATTGGTATTTTTGTTTGATAAACATTGTTTGTCGAGCTTTTAGCCGTCTTTATCTTTTTGTCTTTAAGAATGTGGTGTTTGTGTTTGCCAAGTCATTGTGCAAAAATAATCAAGTCCTTTAATTGTAAGGTAAATGCTCCTCATTTCCTATTACTTTGGCAATGAATATTTCTTTAAAAGTAAGCTCTTAACAATTCACTCATTTGTAGAGGGAATCCAGTATATACAGCAAAAGTATCTCATTTGTTCACTGATGTACAAATTTCATGCGGTTAAAACCTTTCGGTGGTGATAAAGCTTGGAATTCTAAGAGCAAGCAAAATAACTCAGTATAAAGTCAGAAATACCAGGTGTCAGTGTGAATGGTTTTCTTTCAGGTTTCATGTGAATAAAGATGTTAAAAACCATTTAATCGCTCTAATGTTCTTGAGTGGTATATATCTTTTATACCTTGATTGTGTTTTTTTAATTTTGTGTAGACATATTAACATATCAATAGTGTGTCAATGAAATTAAATAAGGTACATTATACGTAACGCAAGAGAAATCATGATCAGCCATAGAAGAATCCAATAAACCTGTGAGTTAATAATAACGGTCCATATATAGGCAATGAAGATATTTGATAAGCCTCAATCTTTTTTGTTTTTCTTCTATTTAACATGTGTGCACTAACAGTTGAATTTCCTGCAAGAAATGATGTGTTGTATGTTTATTTGCATTGAAATGCAATGCGCCCCCTGAAAAAAGTGTGAGGCACTCTGACATGCATGCGTCAAATTTCCATATCTGTATTCCACGTACTTGTAAAGCTTGTTTGCTCTTTGGCAGTCAAGAATAGCACTGGAACAGCATTTTCCGCCAAACAATATCACGCTGATGGCAACAGAAGTGTTTCAAGGAGATCCATCGTACCAGCTGAGGAAACTCAAGGTACAGGTCACATCACAGGCCAGTATAAGTATGACAAGCCAAATAAGTAAGGAATGCAATGTTTAACGATAGAAGGTCTCACAGAAGGTACGGAATGGTATGGTTACACAAGCGTTTAAAGTGAAAAAAGGGGGGTTTGTCGTGACTGGCCCTTTGAGGGCAGTACTGTCATTGTTTGCTAATTGCACATACGTTACTCTGAACGGTGAGACCCTAATACTTAATGTTCCTTTCAGAGCCAAATTTGGCCAAATACTTCTGCTATATCATACCAACTGTGTTTCAGTGCACCGTTGTGACTTTTATTTTCTCTAAACGTCCTATGCTACTATGTATATTTGCATGTCACTACCAGCTGAAAGACATTGCGTGGCCTCAGCAGCAAATCCTGGAATTAATACCATACAAAGAGACAAAATTGCTAAACATTAACAGTTAACAATAGTCGACTTCCATAATTTTCTCAGAGAAAACCAGATATTTTGCCCATTACAGTGTAGATTCTACTTATAGCATTATTGCTGTCTGTGGCCCATTGTAGTTTCACCATGAGTATACAGTTAGTGAGAGAGTATATTACAAATGTACTTCAGCTGAAGGCTGGAAAGAAAAACTGAAAATCTATACCTTTTTTATCAATGTCAAACTAGAAATTTATTTCTGACCGTAAATTGCCTCTTTTATCTAAAAACATGTTAATCGATAAATGCTTGTTCATTCCAGGATCGTGATGCTCGAATTATTTTCGGCTTCTTCGTCAGAAAGGAAGCTCTGAAAGTTTTCTGTGAGGTAAGATGGTGACAGAGTGAATAAGCCTGTTTCTGGTCTGTGTATATAAAAATCATGTGAGACAGACCACTGCCTCTCCATAGTTCTCTCGTTTCGACATCTCCTGAAAGAGAACAAAAATATGAACAATTCGAGTGTTCTTTTTGCTGGTAAAGTATGATGTACGCTTGAAAATTCTACAGTATCATAATTGGGTGATCGCTTCAGCCCAAGTCTACAGTATATGCACTTGAATATATTTTTATAGTAAAACACAGAGACAAGATTTTTAGAGGCCACCCATAGCAAGTGTCCTTTACTTTTTACACCTCTTTGCTAAGTCAAGCTGTTTTGTTTAGGTTTCTTGATTTGAATTAAATCTGTGGTATAAAATGTTTAGAACTTGCATAAGGCTAATGTCAAGCAAGTATGGATCATGTCGGCCCAATTACATGGGAATGGCACGTTTTATTTATATCAGAGGCAACCTTTGTTTACTTAACACCACATCTATGGTTACGTTTTCAACATGGCTTGCCCCTTGCTTTCACACCAGACCCAAATAATGATTGTACCAATGAAAAAAATTATCCAAATGGCATGTAAGATTTTCATGAACAACCATTCATAACTATTAGTAAAAGGAGTTAGACAGAAAATTAGACAACCATATTACAGTCGGGCACACCCATTTATAATTTGTAGTAATCGATCTGTGTTAGTGTGTAATATGTAACAAGGTTTCATGAAATAAGACCAAGGTGGATGCTTGCTGATTTTACATTTTAAGCTTCATATTTTATCAGCCTTTCTCTTACAAGCCAATGAAAAAAAATATATTTTTCTTTACAAATACGGAACAATACCTAAGTCAAGTGTAAAAACATGTACGCACTAAACATGACAGTTAGGAACTCCTAGCAATAGTCCCGAATGGACACTGCAATATACACCGTAGTTCATTACAAATGAATGATGTTAGGGCGTTCTTGGCACAAAAGAGTAGTGTAAACTTTACCATCACAAGCAAAGCAAAGTTTTCTGATAAAATGATCGATGAACAGATTCCTATCAGTGCTATGGATGTATTCTTGTGGATGGACTTCAAACAGGAAACTAATCTTAACTTCTTCAAATTGAATTTGTTTATCTTATAGTTTGAGAACTAAATTCATCGAGTTAAATGCAGCTGATCGACTTCCGTCCAGAGCAAGTTGCCCAAAAATATTTATGTTATTTATGCTATTAAAAGTACCATAGAAAAACTTCATGGACCTTTTGAATAGTTGAATATTAATCGATATGCAGCTACAGTAATGTTTTACGACACCTATACGGAAGTCGCCGCTTAATCGGTTTGCTTTTCCCCAGGCAGTATAAAAATAATATTTATTATGTTTCTTTTTTCGAAAAATTCCAATTTTGGCAAAGGGCATACAGTATGTTTTGAACAATTAGTACCGGTACCTGTCGTTTGGAAGAAAAAATACCAAATTGAACCATCACCATGTTGGCCTGCATCTGATAGATTCGGATACAGTTGCCAATATTATCAGTTAAAGCATTCTTACCAACGATATTGTCAAGGTGCTTGAATTGATCATTTTACTTTGAAGAAGAAAGTCGTCTGGAACCACATCAGGTTAAGTATCAGTGTTGCTCGAAAGCATCTTTGATACTAGACTATGACCATCATAGGCTAAAATATAACCACTGGAAGTGGAGAGTTTGTTGTATCAGCCCATTGTCTGTCATCAACATTCAAAGGTCCACACTGCGTATTGGCCACCATTTAAATTTTATATGTGTTATTTCTTTTTCTCATCTTACCACCAGAAGTGTCAACTTTTCTCAGTATAGGAAGATTAATCCAATTTTCTTATTTAAGTGTAATACTAGCTTCGGATACAGATCTTCTCATTACGAAACCCATTTCCCGGAACTTAAAAAAATAAGTGTCCGCTAATAGCTATATATATATATATATATATATATATCACTCCATGTCTTGGAGAACCCCCCGATTAGTCATCTCATTGTATAATAGGGCGATCCAGTTTAAATCATATCATATCACATCATATCACATCATATCATATTATATCATATTATACATATCACATCATATCATATTATGTATTTGTATGAGCGTCCGTAACTCGAAAGACTGGAATTATGAACACCAAAGCCTATTACCAAGAATGTATTTTATTTTTTATTTTTTACCTCCCGGGATAACAATTGTTTGGTTGGGATGTCACCCAGTTTTGTTTATTAATCGGACACACAACACACTTCTACTTTTAATGTATTTTTGACAGCCCACATGCATATATATGTTCATCTAATTTTCCACTGAATTGCTGGCGGATAGCTGGTTGTGAATTATATTTGCGTAATATTGCTCTATCTTTGGATATTGCAGGCAAAAGGCCTATTTCCGTAAAGTGTGTGTTCTTAAGCTGGTATGAAAAGTTTGTTTTCCGAGTTTAAGTATGTAAGTATACATTTAACAAATGAAAAAGGTCAATTATCATAAAACACCTTTCCATGACTTTTCATCTGTTCATGCTCCTCAGTTCATCTATATCCACGTCCATATAATACTTATGCCATTATTACATGCATGCAGGCATACAAATTAGGCATGTACGGGAAGAGGTACGTGTGGATAATCGTTGGTTGGTATGAGCCAAACTGGTACAGTGAACAGTACCTCTCCAATATAAGCTGCACGGAACAGCAAATGATAAAAGCCATAGATGGATATTTTGACGTGGGTGACCTTCACATTCGTCCAGATGAACAGCGGGGGATAGCAAATATAAAGCCATCTGAGTTCAACAAGGAGTACAATGCCTTGGTCATTGGGCACCCACTACTTGGAAGCACATTCAGAGCTCAGGCGTATGACTCTGTGTGGGCAGTAGCAGTGGCATTGAATAGTACACTTACGCAGCTCATACAGTCAAACAGTAAGTACATTTGGTGAGTCAATCCAATCAACTAGAAAGTGCTTAACACTCTTCACGTCACTGAGCTCAATCAATAAACCGACAAAGACCTATCACTCTGTTACACCATGGAGCTAGAAACCTTTCTAGCTCCATGTCTAGCCCATCCAATCACCCTGTAAGTACGTAAGTACCTGTTCCAGGAGGACTTCCAGTGCCAAATCCAACTCTTGTATATTTTCTCACCTGTTGTAAATGATCGACGCGCCACTCACTGGGTGCCACCGTAGATTGGGTCCCGGACGACTTTGTAGAGTCAGTGTGGGTGTGTACACAGTGCACTGAGTACTAACGGCACATCGGTATAAAGGTACCCCAGATTTTCACTCAGGATTTTTTATGGTTATGACAGCAAACTTTCATTTACTGCTGCAATGAGTTTTTCTATTTACTCACTCGTTGCGCCAACTTTCTTCAGTCCTGCTGCTTGCAGCATAGCAGTCGACTTGGTGATGTATTTAACCATACTATTCCTCATTTTTCGGTATCTTTGCCACTTGTGCCATTACCCAACTGTCAGCGTCACGCAACTCATACAGACACGTTGCATGCGCAAACACAAGGAAAGTTGATCATTCTCATTCTCTGCATTGTATATTGTATTTGTGTCTTTTTGCCCAGAACCACTTCCTAGTAGTCAATACCCTATTCCGCAGCCCGAACTCTTTACTCTCCATAAGCTAACCTGTCCCTGTCTAACCTATATACATATGGAATTACTATTGTCCATATTGCACACGTTCCTCTGTAAAATTTTGGCATAGGCTGTATCAACCCAAATAAATTAAAGGGTCTTCAGCGTGCAACTACTCAACATGTTTCGGAGCCTTTTACCCGCACGTGTTTCTCTGAGTAGCGGCTCCTTGTCTAAGCTAAATATTCAGCAAAGACAACCCACATAATAAAGAATAAATATGAACGTGGCAAATGATGAATTAGCTATATACGTAAAGTTTTGCTTATAAATGCAGAGCTTCATTATGAAAGAAGAATACCTGTCAATCAAACCATAATTACTAAATTTGTATATTACAGGTTCAGATAAGTACAATTTGACTTACCCCTGAACAATATGTACCCTTTCTAGCTGGACAGCTTATCCTAGTTAAATCACCCGCCAGTATATAACTGAAGTGGAAACAAGCTGGGGCATTATATTCAGTCCCAGTGATAGTAAAATAAACAGTTGCAGCTAGACCTCCTGTACAAACCAAGGGAAATTCCAACAAGGACTGCAACAATGGACATCCTGCACCAGAAATGTAAAACAAACTCTGTGATGACACCTACCCCTCAAACAATTAAGCTCTATTTAACGGCCAACCCTGAGTCAATGTATCAACGTAATGTGTCAGGTTTGTGACATTTGAGAAAATACTGTCAATTTTGAGTAAATGTGCATTTAGGTATGTCAGTAAAGAATGAAAGTCATTAGCATTTGTGTCAAAAACATGTTATCAAAACAATTTTTCTTAACTGGATTTTGAGTACAATTAGACAAGCTTGTAACTGTCGTCAGTAGCTGCTTGCTACCTATAGCCCCTGGGGGTTTGACCTAACAGAAAATAAGCTAGCCTAAAATGTCAGAAAGGTGAACATTAAAACAGAATGATGCCAAAAGATAAAGTTAAGAAGCAAAACAGACAAGTTTAAAAACTGTAAATTATTGTAGCCAAACTTACTAATAATTTTTGGATATTAACAGCTAAATTATAGGGCAAGTCAGAAAAGAATGAAAGTCATTTGTATTTAAGTCAAGAGAATGCAATGAAAATATAATATTTCTTAACCAGATATCAAGCATAATTAGGCAAGCTTGTAAATGTCGTCAGTAGCTGCTTGCTACCTATAGCCCCTGGGGGTTTGATCTAACAGAAAACAAGCTAGCCTGAAATGTCTGAAAGGTGAACATCAAAACAGAATGATGCCAAAAGATACAATTACGTAGCAAAACAGGCAAGCCTAAAATCTCTAAAATTATTGAAGCTAAACTTTCTAACCATCTCGGGATATTCACAGCAAAATGTGTAGAAATATTTGATCAAAAGTACATCTTTGAATCCTCTTGACTCAAGTTTATTGTAAATAAATTTGGTTCTAGATGCAAAGTCCTGAAATTTAGAACAAATACGACCAAATCTCAAAATATGTGACAAAAACGTATTATATCCAATAGTTTCCGGAATATTACTGTCCGGGAAAGGATAATAAACCACTTCAAATTAAACTTATCTATTTTGTGATAGACTTTAATACAAAACCTGTCATTAGTGACCTGAATATCCAAGTCCAAAAACACATCTCTGAAACCATCTGAATTGTTACCCTCCAAAGGGATATCTTTTGGGTAAATTTCTTTAGCAATTTCACTGAAAGTTTGTACATTTGTTCTCATTATTGAACATGTATCTTTTGAATGTTTAATTGTTGGGGCGTGCTGGTTTCAGAAATTCAGCGATCACTTCAGTCTGTTTTGGGAGCGAAGTGACACGCCTCTACTGTGTGCTATTATATGGCCCTAGGCTGCTATCTGTATTTTACGTTATTTTGTATGGGTGCTGTCTTTCCATACATGAGCATAGAATCCTTTATTATGGTATTTGTTATACTGAATCGATTCCAAGCGATCAGACAGCACCTTACCACAGTTGTCGAACAATACACAACCGCACCCAAGAATTGCACGGATCATAGAACAATACATTTTGACAGGGACTTTACGTGATCGTTTATACTTAAACATCCAGAGTAAGGATTTTGTCACCACCTACGTTGGTAATCCGTGTGATATGGGCACACCAAGGTAAGTGCCGACTTAAGGTGATACCGAGGTGTGTATGACTCTCTGCTACAGGAATCCGAGACTTACCTAAGGAAACAGGAGGAGGAGGAGGTTCCATGCATTTCACAAGAATTATAACAGATAGGGATTTGATGGGATTGGATAACACTCCCCATAGCCTGCCCCAGAATTGTATAAAAGACAGATTGGTGTTCAGGTGGCGTGAGGATTGAACAGGGCTATTGCCTAATTCGAGTATGCTAGTATCATCAGCTAACCATTTCACTTCACATATGAGATTGTCCACTAGGTCACTTACATAATCGAAGAGCAGGAGAGGGGGGCCGAAGATAGAGCCTTGAGACACCCCAGCCTGGAAAGGAAGCCAGGCAGAAGATTTGCCATCAATAGTAACTCTTTGGAGGTGATTAGAAAGATAGCTTTTGACCCAGGTAACAAGATGATCGGATATGCCAAGCTGCTTAAGTTAAAAGAGGAGACTAGGATGTCATACCTTGTCGAACCCCTTATAGACGTCAAAAAATACCATTCTGGCCTCTTTTCATAGCTTTAGACTGTTGTAGATAATATAAAGTGGGTATACAAGCCGAAACATATGAGTGAAATGCTTTTAGAAATACTGCCACTTGAATTATGGCGCATACATGTAAACAATATGCATTTTTTGGGAATGACTCTCTTCACCCTTGAAGCTCATGAAATGTGAACAGTAAGTGTTCGATAGAGTGAAGGGACCCCAGAAAGTGGGCGTGGGGGGAGGTAGATTTTTGTCGTAGAAATCTGATGGGTATGGGTATGGGCAAAACGTGAGTGGGTCATCCAGATTATATCAAAGAATAAATAAGCATTAGGAAAGGTGAAGGTCGACTCATGAGATTGAGCTGAAAGTCCAGAGAGAGGCAGAGAAAAATGCTCGAAACAAATGTAAGTCCGATTTTTGGCGGGGGGGGGGGAGGGGCAACAAATGAAAAAATCATCGCTTTTCTGCGGCTTGGCAGTCTGCTAAGCTAACACTTACGGTAGCGCAGGAGACATAAAATACAACTTTTATTCCGGGTCTAATTGAACATCGATCTTGTTCCTCAAAGTTTGAAACGTGTGTTTAAGGAAAATAAATGGGGCCTAATAATTAATAAATTTGTCATCTTCATACTCGGAAAAGTTTAAAAATATGTTCACTGTGTGAAATATAATTACACACTTTAGATAGGATTACTTGATAAGCACTTGTCTTCATGAGGTGCGTTAAACACTATTTAGTAAACTGTTGACTTCAAAATGTAATTATCACACTAGCATATAATAATTTAATTAGCGGCTGGCATCAGGAACTGGTTGAAACACATACCATTGGCATGACAATTATGTTCAAACGAAAGAAACTGATGGGAAACAATACATAGCTGCATGCTAATGCAACGGAGAACAATGTACAATACGAACTAAGGGAATAATTAGCAGTCGAGGGTAGAGGTATCACAATCCACGAAGGGCACATATAAATATAAAGGAACGAAATACACAATTTCATGGAAATACCTCTATCCCGCATCATACCTCTTTCAATCCACCCAAATGAAAAAGCTGAAAGAAGATTAATTGAACATTCATTACAGAATGTCGACTTATATATATATATATATATATATATATATATATATATATATATATATATATATATATATATATGTGTGTGTGTGTGTGTGTGTGTGTGTGTGTGTGTGTGTGTGTGTGTGTGTGTGTGTGTGTGTGTGTGTGTGTCAAACCTGAGTTTGTGACCAGGCACAAGAGAGTATAGGCGTTGTATACCCATAGAAGCAAAATGATGTTTTCCCTGGTAGGATATGGTGGCATTTTAAAATAGTAGTACAAGGTAGTTGTTCTCCGAACAGTTGGCACATGACACAATGGACTTAAGACTTGACGACCTCAAAACAATATAGTAGAATGCTACAACATTATGGCATTAGGACTTGAAAAATATGATCCTAGTAAAAGGCATATCCAGGTGGTAGCAGGAAGGGGACATAAAATCGACAACACTGTTTTCCACCTTCAACTCATTTCATCCAGCTTAACATCGTTTGATATATTCTAATTTATGTTGGATACATTTTACGTATAGTGCAGTGGCCAGTCCCTATGGAAACAAATCAGCAGGGATCAAGATCTGTCTTGTCAAATATTTTGACCACACGACATTGGTCTGCCCCCCCCCCCCCTCCATGATTATGTTCACGAACAAACAAGTGGCCGTCTTCTGACCACCAGGAGTGATTTTTTTTTTTTTTTTTTTTTTTTTTTTTTTTTTTTTTAGGTTCAACCCACGGGCTATTTACAGTATATTTGCGCGGATCTTGGTCAAGTATGAAGATACATGTGTTGATTTTTCTAGCAAGTTAATGTTTATTTGTTGGGTTGTAGCTGACAAACTTGAGTGTGCAGGGACTGATAACATACTTGGCTGCAAGGATGCGTGCATCTTTTACACGACATTTATTTCACACACCAACATAATGGTTACTCGCACAGTCTTCCTTGTTTCCTTGCTCTTCGTCCTGGACCACCATTTTTATCAATTTAAGCGATTTGGAGATTGGGTTTGTTGCCGGTATCCCTGCCACATATGCAGGCAATTTACCACGACTATGCGTCTTAATTGTTCACTGCCTCCTTCCTGGGGCAGGTGTAACCTTCTGCATGTCTGTGAAGTACATTATCTCCTTGCTGGGTATAAACTACATTTTGCAATTATTTCAATGTATGCACATTAGCTTACTTTGTAGATGCATTGGCACACTGTGAAGTAGTTCATTCTACAGACGACCGTGTCGTCTCAATGCCTGACACATTTGCGACCGAAGGTATATTGATGACGTACATCCGGCGAGAACACTGTACCCAACATTTCTCTTTTACAGATAAGCCTGTTTTTCAGAGTGAGATAGTATTAAGCTTGAGTACGCAGGCCCTCTTGCGGCAAGATTGTTAAGGCCTGTTTCCCTTGATATCTTTTTCAAGGGTCACAGAAACTCAAGGACGGTGATTGTGTCGCATGTTTTTCCACTTCATTGCACACACACTTCGTGGTTTTGCCTCATTCCCTGGAAACGTTGTCATAATCAGATAATGAATGGTCCCATGATGTCATACAGTTTAGGAAGGAAATTTTCAAAGCAGTTGGTAGTTCCCTGGAGTCGTTGAAATTCAGCTGCATCCTTGGGGGCATTAAGACATTTACATGCCGAAACATATCTCACTGGGCCTTTTAGCAGCTAAGTGGTCAATGCATGTGAAGAGCCAGAGACAGTACAGTTTTTTTTGTTCCATCGGGATTTCAGCACCATACCCCTCGCACAGGAAGCCACATAACAGTCCATTCTTCAGTATGTGCTTGCCTTGACTAGCTCATGTGGTACATAACCAACGGTTGGGAATGAATACGTTTATTTTCGTGAGTTATACGCTCTTACGGATGACGTTTCAAGTGTTGTGTGCCCGCAGTTGATCTTTCAGTTTAAGTTGTAACAAAACAGGAAGTCTCTAGAGTAGTGGCACTAGGCGTCGCATCTCTGCCCACAGAAAAGTGTATTGTACTTGCCAGGATACCAGGTTTCTTTGGGTTAGATTCATCGACTTCAGAAAATTCACAAAATTACAAAAAGCTCGACGCAAACCATGTCTTCTGAATTGACATAACGATACGGGCTTCCTATTCTTTCTTAACAAAGCTTTTATTCAAGTACCAGCATGCCTACTGTGGCCTGGGTGATAAGAATGGCCCGAGTCAACAGCTTTACTGGGCGCGCTTTTGCGTACAATGCAAGATGAGGATACCTGGTGACTCAGTCAAAACGTGCCACCGAACGAGATACGAATTCCTGTTGCTAAGGTAGCTTTGGAAGCAGGATTTGGTGACATAATCGAGGTGGCAACAGTGTGCAGCATTATAACAAAGTTATATATTCTTTCAGATCCAAAGAGACTGGAAAGCTTTTCGTATGATGACCTGGAGATGACTAGTATGATACATAATAACTTAAAGCATGTTGATTTCCAAGGATTGAAAGGACGGATACGTTTTGATGATCTCGGAGATCCTATAATCACGGGCAAGATAGAAAGGTTTCAGAGTAAGTACTATAATGAAATTGAAATTAGCATGATCGACACGTTTTGGTAAACATTAAAAGCGTTAAATAACTTGGATGTTAGAGCTCACTCAAAATTCGTTATCCAATTATTGCTTTAAAAAACAGCCAGTATCTGTGATAGGCATATAAACATGTTATTTCACGGTGTTCCAAGTGCTCTTGGTCATTCCAGTAGAACCTAACTAGACTTCTTAGCTACACCAATCTGTGTACATGCAAACCGAATCTGTCTGAAAACAGGCAACAGTAAGATAAAATTAATTTTTCATTTTCGCAATTCATTGCCTAATATTGAATTCTCTGTATGCCCTTTATTCTATATTCTTCCGTCGAATGTAAATATGTACAGTTTGGAACTTTTTAACCAGAAGAAATGGAAATGTGTGTTTTCCCAAAAAGAATATCATCTTTGCCTTAACTCTTTCTGGAACTTGTTCTGTTTATTGTGAAAATTGGTATTTGTACATATCGATTTCTTGTTTGTAGAAACACTCTAGTGTTACGGATGTGCAAAAATTATCTTTAAAACATCCATGTATTTTCATGTGTACACAAAAATTTCAGAGCGTTGAGTTAAAAAAAATTTTGATCTTTAGAATATTTGATGTTCTGAAGAGTTACTCTGTGTGGGTTTTGATGAAGCATATACCGTTCAGCTTATTTGTTGTGTCTTGAAAATGCGCTTACACGAAAAGGCCTCGTGCTAGGTTGGCGCACTTTAAGTGTGTAGAAATAGAGTTGTACTTAAATGAAAGAGTGTCAGTAGGTGCCGAGTTATGAACCTTTTTTTTCAGCTGATTCGAACAATGTATTACATATTTATTAATGTGTGGCTGTGATTTTAATGTTGTATGCTTACGTAGCGTAGGAAACAAAACTCACCAGTTATTGAAATGGGAGTATTATTGATTATATTGATACAAAATCAGATTCAGTTTGCGTTGAGGAAGTGAATAATCATGTACATACTTTATCGCTATTTGTAGATAATTTGTTTACTCCTAGCCAGTGGCAGATTTTCTACAGTTTTGCATGACCGGGATTGTGCAGTAAAACAGAACAAAAACAAACAGCGTGGTTGAAAGTTGCTCGAGACACGTATTTGGGATGCATTATTTAAAAAATACAAGTACATCTAAATTAACATAGGGAGGATTTACTTTCACCATTGGTCATATTCAGTGGTATGGCCGTGTTGACTTTTGGTGAAACCACAAAGCGTGCTTTTGACGTTTACATTTGATGTGTATATCGACTACTAATATGTGTCAAGTAACTATGTTTGAATGGCTCTTCCAGACGGCAGTAGGCAGTTGGTAGGAATATATCACCCATCCAGACGTACCGGTAAGGGTGGCGGTATTGAGTGGCTCAGTGATACGCCTCTAATTTGGAAAGGTACAAGCAGTTTTCATAAAAAAAAATTTTAAAAAGGTGTTCAGAATGTTTTGGGGGGGTGGTGGTGGTGCAGAGAGAAAGACTATTAAAATGGTAATTTACCAACATGAATATATATGCGCAATTTACGAATATAATTCAGGGTTAATTTGAATGTTTGTGTGCTTGTCAGACTTGTTTTAGCACATATGCGTATATGGTATGACTTAATTGTTGATTCATCTTGTTCCTTTTGTGTTTAGAAAGTTTGTGGAGAACACAGACAGAGAAAAAAAAAGAATATGTCAGTCAAACTGAATACATGTTGCATGGATGGTTTACGTGGTTGTCAGAATACTATTTGGAATTTAAACATCAGTTACTTGAAATAGAATCACTAATTCAAATTAATGTTAGAATGCTGTGGTACACTGTCACGTTTCGTCGCCATGTTAGAATGCAGTGGTACTTGATTACATCTCCTTCTTATGTTAGGATGTTGTGGTACATGATCACATTTGCTCACTATGTCAGACTGTTGTGCCACATGATCACATTTCCTTGCTATGTTCGATGTTAAAATGGTGTGGCACAACTTTAATGACGCAATCTCCCAAACAACATTATATGCACACTAATACTGAAACAAGCATATTTTCATTTTGAAATATGGAGTTCCATGCATGATAAAACAAAATAAAAATAAACCAAATCCTTTTAAATGTGTATTTAGATGCAAAAGTCTTGTCAACAGGACAGCACGAGAAATACACAAAAGCACAGTTAAGCTCTATCAGGTCAACATATTGTGAAAATGTCTCGTATCAAACCAGGCAGGCAATTTGACGTCATAGGGGTGCAAACGATTCCTCGACGTGGCTTTTCTGTTTGTTTGCATGTACATATTGGTGCTAGGTTGGTGTCCATGGTCAAGCTGGACAGTCCAGCAACACACACTTTGGGCCTGTGTGCTCTTCATGATTCACCTGACCAGAGAATCGGAACCGAAGAGACATTCTGAAAGCTGTGAAGTGTATCATATGAAGTTAAAGTTATGCACTATTTATGCACGGGCATATGTGAATTGAACTCAAAAGTCTATATTATAGGATTGATAGATAGTGCATTTGTCAGATCTTCATTAGGAAATCACGCCGAATATGTAAAACAGAATTATCAATTTCCTGCTTACTGGCAAATACAAAAGCTAAATGCAAATACTTTTTTGATATGTTGGTGACGTGATAAATAAACTGGATGATCCATCCTGGATGAGCCCAAAACGGATCGCTTAGGTATTTATAAATGTGAGAAAATATGAACTTAGATGAATGCGTTGTTGGACAAATCATTAAAAGATGCGTAAGCACCCCATCTAGTTTTGGGAAAAAATACCATTATCCAGAATCAATATTTTCAAATGGTAGAGTTATGAACGAAAAACAGGTTACAAACTGAATGTTAGAGACATTAAACTAGTCCCAGGGGCAACAGGACATATCACAGCAATGATGAGTGTATTTGGCATAATACACGTAGAGGTTTACAAACTTGCAGGTGGACAAAATGTGTACAGGCAGGAACTTATCTTTGTAAAATTCTAAGCATATTGCTTTACAGGGTGTTACAATTTTTAGATTGTAACATCATAAGGTAGCTAATGCGAATGCAAGATGCTAATGGCTGATACTTCGGGTTTTTCCTCTTCAGAAATATGTCCTGATGTACCAAGATACATTTAAGATTACAAAGCCACAAAACAAAATCCTAGGGCGTCAGGCTTAAATGATTCTTTGTAGCTGGTAGCTGTGACGTCATATGCTGGTCCTTACAATTGTGACCAACATTATCCCAGAAACCAGTGGCACTAGACCATTCTGCATTGGATTTTATGTGGAATTCTATTCTGTACTGTACTCTGTACCTTGGACTCTATAAGTATACTCTGTACCTTGGACTCTATAACTATACTCTGTACCTCTGTACCTTGTCCTCTTTACCTAGACTCTGTGTTGGTACTCTGTACCCTGTTCTGTCCTCTGTCCTTGCACCTTGTCTGGTGCTTAGAATTCCTCAGTTCCCATGCTTGCCTTGGTTCCTGTGGTCCCTGTGGTCCCTGCAGTTTCCCTGATAGTCTGAGTCCAAGATGGGTCTTCTTCTAAGTCCACTTCTTCTATCTTGGAATTTCCTCGGTTTCTATGGTTTCCTCTGCTCTTGTGGTCCCTGCAGTTTGCCTGGTAGTCCGAGTCTAAGATGAGACCTCTTCTCAGTCCACTTCTTCTGTCTTAGAATTCAACTGTTTCCATGGTTTCTTCAGTTCCTGCAGTCCCTGCAGTTTCCCTGGTAGTCTGATTTGAAGATGGATCCTCTTCTGAGTCCACACTTCCATCTTGGGGTTCCTCGGTTTTAGTGGTTTTGTCGGTTCCTGCAGTTTCCCTGGTAGTCCAAATCCAAGATTGGTCCTCTTCTGAGTCCACTTTTTCTGTCTTGGAATTTCTCAGTTTCCTGCAGTCCCTGCAGTTTCCCTGGTAGTCTAAGTCGAAGACGGCTCCTCTTCTAGATCCTCTTCATCTATTTTGGGGTTCCTCAGGGTCTGGTTTTGAGATGTGTCCTCTTCGGCCACCTGGGCCACTCTTCCCCTCTCATGGCATTTGATGCTCCTTTTTTACATTTTTTTTTTGGGGGGGGGGGTAAGCAGGCTCAATGATTTTCACAATCATGTGGATAACATTTCAACCAATCAGTATGTAGTTATTTGGACCAATCACAATTCAATATTCAGTTTATTTTGACCAATCATCACTTAGTTATTTTGACCAATCAGCATGCAAATATGAGGACCAATCAGCAGGCAGCTCCCTGCACCAATCACTTTGCAGCTGATTGAATCAATCATGTTTTAATGTTCAGCAACTTTTAGTCAATGATCACGCAATTAATTCAACCAACGAAGAAGCAGTAATTTGGTGATGTAATTGGAGCCAATAATGCTTTTGGTAGTAAGCCATGGGTAGTATTAAATCAACTTGCTGTCAGATCATGCCACCTAGGGGTGTAATTGGGAATTATCACTGGAATGTGGACATTTTCATCAATCACAGGATTCAGCGTTCATCCATGCACTTGCTTCCACACCACAACCTACAGGATTCACATCACTGCATACAAGTTCACCCCCACAGGAAACAATCTTGCTTGGCAGGAAATTTGAAGAAGAAGGGAGTTCTTGAATGCACATAACCATTCACACAGGTACATGTAGGCCTAAGTTGCTTGTTTACCATATTCCAAATAGGCTACCTCTTGGTAGGGGGATCCTTGGACTGTTGTGCTGCTTGGACCTAGTGCTTCAGCACCTGACTTGAGGTGTTCTGCACATTTGGGCATTATAGTATGGTCCCATACACAGTAATATTATAATTCATCAGGTTTTTTCATATATCACTTATGCTTACCTACTTGATTTTCACTTTATTTAGATGTGTGCTCTATATGAACCGCTTCTTTCATTGTATGATTGTTTGCTTCGTCTGAAATAAATATATTGAATTGAATTGAATTGAACACGAAATTTATCCACGCAATAGTCGTACATATTCATAAAATGTGTGGGCTCATCTGAGGTCATATATATACATATTTGTGGACACAATACAGCTTGATGATGGCAGCTGGTTGGTTCTGTTGCCTGACGACAGTCAGTCATTTTGATGGGAAATTAATATATAGGTCCTGCTTTGCAGCATACGACGTTATGCACACAACACTGGCATAAACTAACCAAAATGTGTGTACATCTCAGGTGTAGAATTACGCAAATTGTGTGGATACAACATAATACTTCACCCTCAGATATGATGACTGTGATGAAGAGAACAAAGAAAAGAAATAATAATAATAATAATAATAATAATAATAATAATAATAATAATAATAATAATAATAATAATAATAATAATAATAATAATAATAATGATAATAAATGATCAATGAAACAATACTTGTCACCATCTCAAGTATAGTGGCATAAACCATGGCCTCATATGGCAAACAATATCTCAAAAATTCATCTTTGTATGACCCAAACCTTCGCAAAGTATTTTGGACACGTCTTAGACAAGTGACATGAATTATACGTTAGGATGAACACCAGGAGCTATGAACCTTATAGTGATGTTCAACAGTTTGAACCTGAATGGAGAATATGTAGCGCAAGAAAAAAGGTAATGTCTTTGGTCGGGAAAGAACAGGAGCAGGAAGAACTAGGAATTACATTTACTTAATAAAGATCAAAATTAAGCCTAGGGAAACCCAGCCGAAGCTGGGTATGGCAGATATTCAAAACGCTACAGCCATAGGAAAAGAAAGTGGGATATGGTCTACTGGCAGCAGGCTTGCCTTAATTCTATTGTTTCCCTAGTTGTATGGGGCAGTTTTACTGATTTTATCATCATCATCATCATCATCATCATCATCATCATCATCATCATCATCATCATCATCATCATCATCATCATCATCAAGAACACCCTTTCCAAATTTTCCGTGGCCATTTTGCGTATAATATTTTGCTGCTGCATGTGATCAAAGTCTTTCCTCCCAAGTGTTGCATGGGGAATTACCGACTATTATTTTATGTTTGAGGAGGAACTATCATTTTCTAAAGTGAAATTGAAAAGTAATAACTCACTGTAGATCACATGACATAAACATTGTTACAAGTGAATTGTCACACACCTGCATCAGTGACCTAATGCATTCACACTTAGGCAGAATCAAATGTGCGCACGTGATTTTTGAAAATACGTCATGCGTGACGTGAAATAAGGTGATCTGACTGGAACTCCCAAGATGAAGACAGTGATCTTGGTTTGTCTCTTGTTAATCTTGTGAATCAATGCAATCTCTTTCAACTGATAAATGAACCCACTATCATAAGTATATACTTTGATAACTTGCTATATCTTACCATTACTGATTCTCCAGGCCTTTTCCTGAACTCCGAAACCCATGCCCGAATTCAAATTCGGACCAGTGTGTAATCTTTTAGTCTTTCTCCCTTTACTTTTAGAAGAACAAACCTGTCAAAAGTTCGGTATATAGGACTTCAAAAAGACTAATTTTTGTTACCCCAATGTTGTTTTTTCTACAGCCCCTTGAAACATTACTCGTGATGTTTTCGATTCCCTTGATAATGTATCATGTTAGGCAAATCTGTTCCTATCTGCTGCAAAGGACTCAATTCCCTTTCAGGAAGTTACCATTCGCACTAAGGACAAATCATGGATAAACTCAGACAGTAAAAGGCATATTCGCCGCCATAATTGTTTATGAACTTACTTCAAGTGTGCTTCTAACAAACCCTACCCCCATATCTAGGAGCTTAATGTTACAATTGACCGGTTCTTCAATTTTACAACAATTATTGCAACACAGTTGCTAACTTCATCAGCAAATCAGTCTCCATGTACTTTTCAAATTTGTGCAACTTCGACTGGATAAAAAAGACATCAATCGTAAGGAATGGTGGAACTTGTCAAAGTCTGTTTTGCGATCTTAAATACATCAGATATACCTCCTATCATGGACGATAACAAGATCATACCATGTATAACTGACAAATGCAATTTTTGTAACTCATACTTTGTTAGTCAGTCTAAAACTCCTCTTAATGCAGATGCTGCACCTCTACTGGACTTCACATTCCAAACTGAGTGCTTACAGCATATTACTTTCAAAAAAACAGTGTTAAGAAAGTCTTATCTTCCCTTAGGCTGACCTGTGCGTCCGGCCCAGGCAATATTGGGAAATCTGTCTGAAAAACACAGCAGATTCGATATGTACACCCTCACAAAAATCTTTCAACTTTCTCTTAGTCTTTATCACTTTCCCGATGCTTGGAAAAGATCCAGTATGTGCCCTGTCTTTAAAAAGTAAACATTGTCATATTTCTTCACTCTGTAATGTCTCTAGGTTGTTTGAATGCCTCGTCTTTAATGCACTCTATGATTATTTAATACAAAATAATCTCACGTCCGCAAAATCTCCACAAAATTGGATTTCAAGGCCAATGACTCTGCTATTAATCAGCTTGTGTACATCCTTCACAGTATATACAATGGCCTAGAACAGTCAAAAGAAGCCAAGATGGTATAGGTGTAGAACTTTCTAGTGATAACTGCACGTCCTTACAGGTTGACAACGGAATAAAATTGTGGAGGCAAAATTACATAAGCCTCGCTAATGTTAGACTATCGTACCCCGGATTAGGTGCAGATGTTAAAACTCATTTATGGAAAAGAATATGTACACCGATGCTCACTTACATGTATGGTCTGGATGCAAAAGCTTTATCTAGAGCCCACTTACATGTTTGGTCTTGTTGCACAAGCATCATCTAGAGCCCATATAACAAAGCTTGAGTCCACGTGAGGCCCATTAGGGAAACAGTATCTCAGGATAAGGAAGCTCACACCAACCTTCACTTTTAAAATCTGTATACATTTCTAAGGTCTAGAACTTCGTGCAGGACAAAACACTATCTCTTTTTCAGCAGATTATTCAAGTACAGCCTCCTTAATTAAATCTATACTTATTCATGCTTGCTCCCTATATTGCTAATGGCAAAGTTTTTAAGTTTTGGTTCCATGTGATTTTGTAGGTACCTCTTTTCCTCATAGAGGCTAAGAAATTGTTATAATTATTATCATCATCATTATCATTATTATTATTTGAAGATGTGTTCGCGGCTTTTGATAAGGTTTGGCATCCTGGCTTCCTTTTTCAAATTTCTACAACTTGGCATTTTAGATAATCTTTTAGCCTGGATTGAAAGTTATCTGTCAAATCGATTCTAACAAGTGATTATTCAATCTTCTTAGCTGCCTGTTGAAGCTGGTCAACCCCAGGGTTCTATTTTGAGGCTCACTTGTCTTTCGGGTCTACTTTGATGACCTAGTTGATGACATTACATGTGATGTCAGGCTCTTTGCTGATGAAACCAGTTTATTTGAAATTGTCAACAACACATTGAACCTTCTAATGCCCGTAACATTAAACTCTCCATTGTGTAATTGGGGAAAGTTATGGCGTATCACCTTTCATGCATTAAACTCTCTGTCTCTCTCTCTCTCTCTCTGTCTCTCTCTCTCTCTCTCTCTCTCTCTCTCACACACACACACACACACACACACACACTCTCTCTCTCTCTTTCTCTCTCTCTCGCTCTCTCTCTCTCTCTCTCTCTCTCTCTCTCTCTCTCTCTCCAGCAGAAGGAAATACTTTAAGTTACATTTTGTTTTTTTTTTCAAAATATATCACAGTTTAACACCTTCCTATCTCTGTGACCTGATTTATCCAACTCCCAAGGCTTGAAACCTTCGCCATACTAGCTCCATAAGTCTCTTCAATTGCAAAACTTCTCAACCAGAAAAGTCCTTCCATCCAGATACCTTAAAACTATGAATCAATCTTCTTTCCGATATTAGAGATTCAATTTCCCTCCAAATATTCAAATTTAAACTGAAAGCAACCCTGCTGGCAGTAGATAATTTTCATGATTACCACACTACGGACACAGATTTACGAACATTTGTCATTTCCAGTCATGTCTGAGATTCTCGAAACTTAGCTTTGATACCTTCAAAGTCCACATCATCGCACAACCTGCGTGCTGTTATACTTACCCAATTGAAAATCTCCAGCATTTCGTGTTCTTCAGTCCAAAGTACTCAACTTTCATAGTACAACTTCTCAACACCGTTATCCCTATTATAGCCCTTAGTGTCCATCCAAACTTGATCATACTTGTAGCAAGTAACAGATTAGCAAATATTCTTCTCTTTGGTAGTGACGAATTTTCCATTTGTGATACCTTTCATAAATATATTGTAGACACATATTTAAGTTCTGTAGCATATAAGCAGTGAGTTAAAATTAGTCATTTGTTGACTCATATAAAATTAGTCTTAAGTGTCATTTAAAAACTCTCCAGTGCATTAGTATTATTGTGAAAACCATTGTGCCTTTTCTTGTATAATTGTAATAATGGTATGTACAACTTCATTGATTACTAATAGTTTTAGGGGTATATATCGGATCTATATGTGTACGTTGGTAGCTTTTGTTTGTCCTATGTGTATTGTATATATATTAATTACATATATATATATATATATATATATATATATATATATATATATATATATATATATATATATATATATATATATATATATATATATATATATTGTGTGTGTGTGTCACTCCATGTTTTATGAAGAACGCCCTGATTAGTCATTTCGCTATACTATTGGACGATCCAGTTTTAGTAAATATATTTATGCTACACATTGCATTCTCGAAACGTAATGGCAGAAGCGCAGCAAGGTTGTGAGCACCTCTAGAGACATTAATAGACCCTACAGATGTTGTTATATTTCGTATTATATGTTATTTGCATCTTTGTTTAAGAATAAAGTGCCTAATTTGCAATGTTTTCACGTTTCTTTCCAATTTTTAGTGAACACGCATATACAAAATCCTTTTCTGTCATTTCGGATTTCACGGCTAAGTACCACCGCTGGTGTCATTTTTAATTTCTTCTTGCGTGAGTGGTGTAACATTTGTTATTGTCAGGTGGAAAGCCACCTCGCGACGCCACACATATTGTGATTGAGAAGATTCGTGTACCGATGATGACGTACGCCATTTTGTGCGTGATGTCGGGTCTAGGAATCATAGTAGCCGTGGTATTCCTTACAATCAACGTGGCATACAGGAAAACCAGGTCAGAATAACTGCACATGGTATACCATTCATATATTTTCTTAAATTTTCTAATGAGGCGCAGATTGAAGAAAATGTGGTTTGTCTTTATGTAAGCAATCGAAATTTATGGAAACTTAACTATATGTACATGTATCAGACCTCAAAATATATGTTTAAAATTAGTGGGTCGTCGTTATTGAAGAAGGGTTCTTAATTAAAGTACATGTCATCGATATAAGCCTAATTTGCATATCTCAAAAAGCCCCTTTACGTCTGTGTGGTTAAACTTGAGGTGGCATTGGTGCTCCATTTAGGCTCTTAAAGCTTTTCTACTCTTGGGGTTTGAGAGTTACTGCCTTTTAGGTCTTTCGAATAGTAATTTTCTAGGTATAATGATTAAATGATATTTATCTACTGTTTATGGCCAGCCTGATTACCTCGGGGCTACAATTTCTAATTTTGACTTGTTACAAACCACGAATTTATTTGTATAAAATCGAGTCAGGTGATAGCCCATGACAAGCAACGCTCAATGTCCCTTGTACACACCTCTGACTATTGAATGTCATTGTCAATACGGCCTCCAAAAAGCCTCATTTTCGTCCTGCTGGTGTAATCGAAAATCAAAAGTTGCTGCATTTCAAATGAACTGCCACTGCCGAGGAGCATAGGATGGTAAAGGAGGTTTATTCTTTCCGATTCTCTGCCATGCAAATGGTTTCCTAATTGCAGAATTGGTCACGGGCCGAGTTGTTCAATGCTTGTTTGCACTCTGTGTCTTACTACGAAAAAACATTTGCTTGGCATTCTTTTAGTGTGTAAATGTTTTTGGATTCTGAGTTTTCTTTCTCGTTAGGAGCTCATTTATACTTTAAACTTTATATAATTGTCACGTAGAGGAGATCTGAAAAGAGTCTGTAAGCAGTTAAGAAATTTACATTTATCTACAGTCAGTCTTTTGTTAAACAAGATGTTTCCGGATCCATTGCATTCCGACATTTTTCTCATACAGATACCCAAACAGTGTGTCCTTTCAAGTATATCTACACCACTCAAAGACCTTTTTCAATACGTGTCTATCTGGGGGCTTAATTCACCTGAATATCTATCAGGATTCTGAACGTCCCCAACTCTGCAAGGGAGGATTTATTTTGAAATTTACTGGAAACTCCCAAAATGAACTTCCAAAAACCACTATGAACTTTTTAACATAAGTACATTTAGCCTAATCTCAGTGTGCGGGTCGGATAAATGTTCATCACTTTTCGAATTGTGAAAGGTTGTTACAGGCCAAATTTCAAGTCCAGGTAAAATAACTGGCTTCGCCTAAATAGCAAACAAAAAACAAGGGCCACTTTGCGGGAAATCACATTATCTTTCTCAGCCGTGATCCTTTGTTAGGTGAAAACATTACTTTTTGGCTTTTTCATATACGTTTGCTCTTTCTATCATGACAGTTGCAAATCCAGAGAGCATTGGAAGGATAGCATTCGAAAATATGCTTATTCGGAATTTGAAATATTAAATTGAGTTCTGAGACAATAAAAAGGGTATAGTAAAAAAAACTGTATGAACGTTTTATATACTCTTTTATGATTAAATATCCAACAAATTGGTCACATGTCAGAGTGTTTAAAATTATGCTTACCCAAAGCATTTTCAAATTTTAGTCTCCATATATTGAAAACTAGAAGAGGTGCATAAAGTTGCTTTGGAAGTTCTTTTTTGTTTATATTACAGCTATGGTTGTATAAAGTGGAATATCATGTGTCCTTTGTGGTGCAAGAACATGGCATAGAAATTTTCTACTTCGCAAATTTTGTTTTGCCTTTGACGGTTGAATAAGCATTGTGATCTGAAAGCAAAGAAAATCAAAAAAACCTACGCTTATCACCGACCACGTAACATGTGTAATGTTGTATACATTCCCATTCTTTCCTTGACAAACGGTTAAATCTTTTCACCGTAAATGAAGTAATACCTGCTGCATATTTTCTTTCAGAATTATTAAAATGTCTTCGCCAAACATGAATAACGTAATATTGGTAGGGTGTATGGTGACGTACTCTGATGTGTTTGTGCAGGAACTACATGAGACAGATGCTAGGACGTTCTGCAAGGTAAATACCAATTACTGGTCTTTCTGCAATGCGTTAGCATTGAAAAATTCAGACACAAAATACCAGAGTGATATTGTCGTATAGATAAATGTTTTGAAACGCGCAGTTCTGGCGGTCATCTACTCGAAGGCAGGTTTATTACATGGTACAGTATCTCAGTTTTCTAGGAAACTTAGCACAGCATCAAATACCAGGTACTTTAACATATATGAAGATCGGGTGATATATTTTAAGTACATATGAGCTCTCATTCGTAACACGATTGCTTTGAAGCTTCGTTGTAGCTTTTCTGTGTTCTCGACTGTCAGTCTTTTTATTTTGTTGCACTTCACATGTATTCCACTTGTTCAAACCCAGACTATCTTCAGATAGTGATGGAGATGTGTTTTCGGTAGATCCGTGCCTAGATAGATTTCTGATGTTCCACTTTTTTTTTTTAATTCGAGTCGGCAAAAAGCACTGGACAGTGTAAATAATATGTGTGTGTGTGTGTGTGTGGTGTGTGTGTATGTGTGTATAATATATATATATATATATATATATATATATATATATATATATATATATATATATATATATATATATTATACATTTATGTTGTGTATTAAGACACAGAATTTGTATGTCTGAAGTCATGTGGTCAATACATGGCCAATAGCGCTGATACTCAATTGATAGAATCTATCAAAGATCCGAATTTTTGAGCAAGCGCTTGCTGCTATTTTCTCCGTTATTTGCTAATTTGAACTTTCAAAGTTCGTCGACTAAATGTTGACAGTTTATGAGGATGTGTCCTCCCGGGAATGTTTGCCAACCGACGCCACTTCAGTTCATATTCGTTTAGCACGTTTTTCTCATATGTTGGCCATTAGGAGAAAGACAACGGCAGGCAGTCTTGCGAGTATATAAACACGGATGTGACCCACCGATCACAGGATTACCTACACATCTTGTGGGTATATCCCGCTATTACATCTTCGGTTTCCAATGACAAATGTCGTTATTTCCATTTTTGTCGCTGTGTGAGGTGAATCCTAGAAAACCCCAAACTACTTTGCCAACGCTGTTTGTTTCTCACCCACCACGTTAGATTTGGTTCTGGTAGTCAATTGGTGCTCATCCTGAACGCACTGCTGGTGTGCGTTGTGTGTATGTTTGGTTGTTTGCATGGCAAAACAGTCATTTACGAATTCCAGTAATAAGCATATATTCGAAGGGATCTTCAAGACTAACTTAATTGCAAATTCTTCGCAACTTGTTTTTAACGATATTACGATTCAATCGCTATAACTATGCGGTAATTATTCCATTATCGTAGGCAACTACATAGCCTCCACAATTGGCTTATTTCCTGCGATATGCCTTTGTATATTATGTTCAATTGAGTTAAACTTGAACAAGGGGTACCTCAACCGAGCCAAGGACTGACACAAGCCCCTTGTTTTGTGAAGAGCTCAAACTTTCATTTTGTGTAACGTGCTAATTCAGCTTTATCATAAAAGATTAATGCTTTTAGTTTTCGGTTATTTGACGTTTACTCTTGATGTCTATTTTTTTCGGCGTGAGGCTTGAATCCAAAGTGAAAATAATTTTTTCTTCTTCAAGGTAAAACCATTTGTGCTGACTGTCGGATTTGCAATGGCGTTTGGTGCCTTGTTCTTCAAGACTTGGCGAATACATGTTATATTTGCAAATGAAAAGCTCAAAAAAAAGGTAAGATTGTAACCTTAATAGAATTGTCACACTTCAAAATATGAATTTGGAAATTTGAATCTTGTAGTGCCAGGTTTTGTTCAGTCAACCGCTTTCGCTCTTTGTGAAGCGCCAAAAGCAATGAAGCAAGCGGTTGATGTGGGCCATTGAAGCATGGGATTACATGTTTTCAGTACTGAAAGGAAAGGCCCTGTTATGAGAATTTGAATGTGGAATCGGTGTAATAATATAGCTGAGCACAAGTTTGTAATGTCGGTGGCTTGATTTGAGGCAGCTACGTCGCTCCAATGAGTTGGTGAAATCAGCGAACCTCCACGGTTTTATGAAAAGTCTCTGCTACACAGGGTTGTCATGTAGGCCTTTACTTCAGCCATGTGTAGTCTGCTTAGAATTGTCTTTCAGCTGTCATAAAATCAGAATCATTCACAAGAAAATATCTTTCATCCTTTGTTTTCAAGAGCATAAATCTGTCAAAAAAAATGCCAGGTGACCACAAAAATCAGGTGACAGGGTGCCGATACACAGGTTAATTTGGACTTGCTTGATACAGGTGGTCAAAGATGGCCAACTCCTCACTATGGTTGCGGTGCTGGTCTTCATTGATCTGGTTGTTCTCATCGTCTGGATTGCTTGGGATCCCCCAGTTCTTAAGTCGTACCATGTTCGTAGACAGGTTCGCGACATATTATCTCTTACTATGGGATGTACTATAGATTGTTATACAACTAATATTTCCAACTGTGAAACCCATACTATTATTGTAAATATATGATGTGATACTTTAAGACTAAAAATCGTGTTATGATATTGCCTATATTATGTACAGGTCATTTTATATACCTATTCTTGAGATCCCAGTCCGATTCATATGTGTGCCAAATCTGACAGTTGTTTTTTGTAAGCGAATTAAATGGTCAGACCTATACGCGGGAGGTAATCAATTCTAACATAAACTCTGGACATATTGCCAGTAAAAATGTGCCTAAAATCGCTAGACTTTTTTAAAATATAGGCCTACCATTAACGCATTACCAAAAACCACTTAGTACCGAGCATGGTATCTGCAGTAAAGGTTTCAGGTTGCTACCATCACTGATAACTTCGAAATGTAACCTAATTTTATTGAGTTATTTGGCATGCAGAGAGTATGTACAGCTGTGTATCTTTCACGTATACGAAAACGTTTTTAGGTGTGACATGATGTTCTAGCCCTTTAGTGGTAATAATCTGATATTGTTTCTAACCTAGAATATAAACTTTGACCTTTTGTAGCTGTCCGCGGACAGAGACACAGACATCCGTAGTGAGGTGACAGTTTGTGAATCTCCCAGGCAGATGTACTACCAAATCACCATTTACGCCATACAGGGATTACTTCTAATATTTGGAACATTTCTTGCATGGGAAACGCGTAAAGTAAGCCATCTATTTGTATCTAGCATAAGATGTGCGTCTGGCCTTCGAAAACCTACGAGACAGATATAACAGGCGCTTTAGTCACTTGCTTGAATGTGGTAAATTACACAAAATGAGCCCCAATGGTCAGTAGAGAAAGCATTTCCTTTTTTTTTTTTGTATGACGCGTTATGATTTGTTTCATAAGTGGTGCAAACCTTTGTTTGTATCAAACTTTGTGATTTTTTTCCACAGCAGAAATCGTTTGTCTGTTCGTTCCTGTTTTTTTTTCAGTGAGAAAGCGTTTGCTTGTTTGCTAGTTTGCCTGCTTCGTTGCATTGTTACTGATCGATTCCTTGCTTGTTTTGGGGGGTGTTTTTTTTTTTTTTTTTTTTTTTGTTTTTTTTTTCTTTTTTTTTTTTTTTGTTTTTTTTTCTTTTTTTGTTTTTTTTTGTTTGTTTGTTTGCCTTTAGGCAAATGCCTGTCAGACTGACATGGGAAGCCCGATGGTAAAGGTGTGTTTCAATAAATTCCTTAACAATGCAAATATGCGTTTAATTGCAACATCTTATTGTTGCCTCTATTCATTTACCGGCAAGTTCTTCTGAAACGTCGAATCACAACAGAAGGGTATCACTAAAAACCCAAATCAGTTTTTTTTTTCGATCTTGCATTTTTGTTTCACCTTCCATGTAGAATTTTAGTTTTGTCGTTTCAGGTAAAGATTCCTGCTTTGAACGATTCGCAATACATAGGCATGTGCATCTATAATACCCTCATATTGAGCATGCTTGCCGTGACGCTCAGCTTCATTCTACAGCGCCATCAACAGGTCTTGCAGTATGCACTTACCTCAGGCATCATCATCCTTGGAACCACACTTACTCAGCTTATCATATTTGTTCCAAAGGTAAATGCTGATCATTCCTCGTTTCAATGATGCAGGTAACCACTCTGACTCAAACCACCGTATTTTTTCAAAGATAAACACTAATTACCAGTCTTGTTTCTCTGCCTGGGAACCACATCTCACCCAAAGCACCATATTTGTTCCAAAGGTAAACTATAATTGCCCTTCCTTTTTATATGCCCCGGAAACACCCGTACCCAGATGATATTTGTGTCGACTTGCCAGATGTCCACTGTCCCTCATATTTTCACTGGGAATCACGTTTAACTCACATCATTCCAGTCAATGTAAACGCTAATTTTACTTCGTTTTGATCGTCATGGGAGTCGCCCTTACTCAGGTCATTCTATCTGTTCCAAAAGTAAAATCTAATTATGCTTCGTATTAATGATGCAAAGATATAGTGATATCATCATATCTGTGCCTAAGGAAAGAGTAATTATCCCTTGTGTTCATCATCCTGAAGACCGCTTCACTCAGTTCACTATATTCGTTCCAACCGTAAATGTATTTATTCCTTGTTTGATGAAGTGATTTGACAAGATCGCCAAGTTATTGATATCATCGAATTACTCCTTGTACGATTTCATTATTTCATTAAACATTTAAATATTGTACAATAAAATCAGAACGGACGTGATTAGACCAGATGATCAAATAATTGACTCTGATCGTATTATCAATTTATTTTTCGTCTGATTTAATCGTATCATTATATTTTATGCGTTACAATACCAAATAAAACAAAAAATGACATGCCATATAGAATGTCATTTCAGGTTTTACATAGTATTTTGATATATCATATATATTGCAGTGTATTGCAAATTTCCAAATCAGAAAGTTGAATGCCCAAGAATAAAAACAGGAACATATCCCCCCGTTTAAAAAAGTCCTAATAGATGCCAATGAATGGGGTTTTGCATTAAAAACAATTACATTTGTATGCCATAACCGGTATGGTCAGGTCTAACTATTAACCCCACTCACCAGCGCCATTTTTGTTAAGGGGTCGACTAAGTCCTATTTAGGCATGCAACCAAATATCTTTTATCATATCATCAAATACATATAGCATATGATTAGGTATGTGTGTATTTTAACAGTACGATCAAATTGATTTGATGATATGACTTAATATATTTTAAAATGTCTAAATGTACTTTATTCAGTCATATCATTAAACCGGTTTCATGATATGGTTTCATACACACACACACACACACACACACACATATATATATATATATATATATATATATATATATATATATATATATATATATATATATATATATATATATATATATATATAAACATGGTTGAACTTGCTTATCATTTTTACCCCTTGGCCTACATAGGCGGGGGGGGGGTATTGCTATAGCTTGCGTCTACGTGTGAATCCGTCCTTGCGTCCGTGTGTCTCTTTTTTTTTTTTTTTTTTTTATTATTTTTTAGGCACGCGATTTCAGATAAACCGATGCCGGTGGAACACACACCGGCCGGGGAAAAGCCACCCAAAACACACAGGTACACTTTGATAACAAGTGTTGCAGCAGGTCTATGGTTGGTACAATTAGCATTTGATTGCACACATAGTTCACAGTTCCATATTTATGTTTGTTATTCACCATTGATTGTAAATTCTTCACAATATCTTTAAAATATACTCCACCCGAAATAAAAATTACTTTTTAAAGTAAAATTACAGGCCAAATTACACTCTCGTGCTACTGGCTTGCTATAGGTTACATTTGCTTAAACCAAACTACACGTTTGTGCAAAAACGAATCAATTTTAATATTTCGTTTAGATTATCACTGTTGCCCGGGATGAGGGTGTGTTTTGATTTATTTCATGTTTTTAATTCATACTCTCCAAATTAATCACTATTTTGGCATAGAATACATAATTGTTTTCTAAGAACTATTGATAAAATAATGCACTGAATTGTCCAAATTTTATGATAGGGTACTTTCTGGCACACATTTACGAAGACCTGTAGCAACAAAAAAAATTTCCAATGATCCAACATGTTTCACTGAAAATACTTCTGTACTATACTACTTAAATTACTCATTTTTTATAATTAGAAGGAGGAATGACCAGTATTGTTATAACAGGCGTTTTCAGCCTATATGGTTCACTTTATGCAAATCCTAAAAGACAAATTAACCTAAAGCGAACTACTGTTCGATTTAGGCAAGAGTTTTAAAATATACATGTATACACACATGCACGCAGCTATACATGCATGTATGTATGCATGTATATATTTATGATATCAAGGTTTCCATGCACAGGACAGTAAAATCAGAGGGGGGAAGGGGTGAGGTTTCCATATTGGCATGCTGGACACTTTTATTTAGCGTATGAAGGCACTGGAGACCCTCTTGTTTTGCGTAAGCACTGTGTACTGGTAAAAAGTTGGAAACAGGGAAAATGGTTAAGAAAGATACACTAAGGGAAAATGAAGAAAATTTGAATTTTTAGTCTGATCCCTGAAAAACTGCAGGGTGTTTCATTTAATAAATAAACTTCATTGTCATTGTTTTCATGAGCGTGTGAGGAAAACTTTATGGCTGGTATTTTGGATGAAGCACGATCGCCAAAGAACGTTTTTTCCACATAAATTGCCTTGGTTTAAGGGGGGGTGTGATCAATAGAAAGATAAGCGCTAACCACGCCCCCGTTACCTGTCAACCAGTCTATCCCAAAAGCAACAAACAGGAAAGAAACAAAATAGTTCCTTTGTATTTGTGTCTTTTTGCCCAGAACCACTTCCTAGTAGTCAATATCCTATTCCGCAGTTCGAACTCTTTACTCTCCATAAGCTAACCTGTCCCTGTCTAACCTGTATATATATGGAATTACTATTGTCTATATTGCACACGTTCCTCTGTAAAATTTTGACATAGGCTGTATCAGCCCAAATAAATTAAAGGGTCTTCAGCGGGTAACTACTCGACATGTTTCGGAGCCTTTTACCCGTACACGTCTCTCTGAGTAGCGGCTCCTTGCCTAAGCTAAATATTCAGCAAAGACAACCCACATAATAATGAATAAATATGAACGTGGCAATTGATGAATTAGCTAAATATGTGAAGTTTTGCTTGTAAATGCAGAGCTTCATATCAAAGAAGAATACCTGTCAAACAAACCATAATTACCAAATTTTCATAGTACAGGTTCAGATAAGAACAATTTGACTTACCCCTGAACCAAAATGTACCCTTTCTAGCAGGACAGCTTTTCCTTTTGTAAATGTTCATTTATTTGAACAGATAGCTTTACAAAATACAAGATTTTTCATCCCAAAAAATAACTTACTTGTATACTTTTTCCCTAATGTGAACGAATCTTGTATTTTGTATTTGGATTTATGAATGAAAAGAAAAGTAGTGCCCAATGTACTGGCGTATAAAATTGTGAAGGGGCTGCATAGCTGGCGCGTGCAGACTCGCGTGTAGACGATGTCTTCATGAGATGGTGAGGAAAACAACAGTTCCTATTCTTTCAATGTTAAACAATAAAGGGAATGTAAATATTTAGGAATCTTAGTTTCAAGGAAATAATCCGGCAAACAGTTGAAATTCGGGGTTATCGGGCAGAGAAATATCAGTTACACAGAAAGTTTCATTTAAAAAAATTGTGGGTGCCCTCTACAAATGAACATACATACATACCTTTATGTATGTATGTATGTATGTATGTATGTATGTATGTATGTAAGTATGTATGTATGTATGTATGTTTGTATGTATGTATGTATGTATGTATGTTTGTATGTATGTATTGCCTCTTATACATGTTTAAATGATGGGAGAATAAAACAGATTAAAAAATTGCCTTTAGAGTCAATCACATGTTCAGAAACATGCTTGGCAGGTTAACCTTTTTACACTCTTGAGAGAATTTACTCGTATCATGTTGTAGGCCAAGAAAGGAAACAAAAACAAAAATATGAAAGTGGATGATAGGTCTATGCAGGTATGCGACCTTTTGGTATCATGGGTAAACAGGTAGGCCTACCTAGGCTCTTTAAGAATGAAAAATTTATGTTGATCATTTGAGCTCATCGTGAATTAGGCCTTACTGACAGATTTGTGAGAACATTATCTCAAAAGTTATGCCAATGGTGAAGGATTTTCAGAAAGTGGACCAGCGATTTGCCACAACCGAATCATGAAAAAAATGGTTCAGTCTAGGCAAATAAGCTGATACGCTTAGGGCAAAGCTTTGCCATAAACCGAACTGATAATATATTTTCCCCCTGCAATTTTTTTCCGTTCACATTTTATCCTTAATTTACGGTAGCTTTTACCTGTGTGGCATTATCTATTCGAAAACCGAAAGGGTTTGCCTGTCTCTGTATAATCAACAGATATACGTACCAAACAGTTTAGGCGCACTATTTTCTCCCCTGCGCACTGGGGACACATGTGGCAAATGAACTGTGCAAAGCCTCGTTATAGAAATCACGGTATGCAGTTACCCCTTTCAGGAGATTTTTATTATTCTGAGTATGGAATTAAAGTACAAAAAGAAAGTAATGAAGCTTTGGAACACGCTTATTTTAATATGTCTGTTCTTGTTTAAATTCTTAGTGATTCGCTTTTGGCAGCGGTTCGCTTTATGGTCAACAACCGTATGCGGCTATGCATAATTGGAATTTTGAAATATACTTTTCAATAAAGTACTTTGCAATTGAAAATCTTGATCATTCCACACTAGTTACAGTTTCATGCCTCGTGGCACATGCGGCCACGTATACATATTGTATGTGTTAGTGGTGGCAGCTGTTCAGCCTAACTGTCAGCCTCAGTCAGATGAAGGCATCAAACTAAGACTTTCAATGGCAGCCAGATCTTCGGCTCAGCTGAGAAATAGCACTGGGGCTAGGAAGCGCCACCTTTCTGAAAACATTAAAGCAGCCCCGCACTGACAGTGCCAAATATCCTTGTGTGGCTTCTCTGGCTGGTATACACTTGAGAATCCCGGCATCAAGCGTCCCATGCGAACGTTTTGTTCTGTTGTTTTTTGGATGCTGTGAACACAACTAGTGAGGCGCGTTTCAGGCAGGCTCCAGAATCAGACAAGATGCTGATTTTCTTAAACGCCAATCAAAGCTCTAAACGGGACAAACAAAACCGGTACTTCTGAGAATTTATTGAACCCGACCAGGAACGGGCATGTGCCTGTGTACCTGCATTTGACCTAAACACGGAATAGTTGACTAAAGGAGGAAGCTGTGAAGCTAGTGCGCAGTGAGACCGGCAACTTTGGATCGCAATTACCATTTAATTTTTTCACAAGTACATTAAACCTATATATTTTCTGATCACTACATATCCATAGATTTGTATCCATAGAAGTTTTTGCAGGATTGGAATTTTTTTGAGATTTTACAGCATTCTTTCTGACTTGGTAGGATTTTCACATTTTTCGCGCAGAAGTCATACAAATTTTTTTCCAGTTGCAATCAGAAGAAATTAAAAATACATATCCATGTCCAGGATCGAATTCAATGGTTAGTCCTGAAATAGCATGAACAAAAAGTTATAAAAATTTTTAATTTAGTCCTGACAGGTTGTTCATTATAATTCTATAACTTGCTCCAAAAGTCACGGAAGGGGTTGTCAGAAAAAAATCCTGGGAACCGTTCCTGAATATGATATTTTTTCTTTTAAAGTCCGTTGATTTTAATGTGATAGGGCAAGTCGTACGTTTGTGAGGCGAGACACAAATTGCAGAGGTTGAGCAAAAAGCATTTCCGAGAAAATCACATAGAAAGGAAAAGTTGCCAATTCTTGCGCATTTATGGCTGTAATATGACACATGCTCATTTCTTCTGACCTGTGTTTTAATTATCGTGTGAAATAAACTTGTAGCTTTACCTCTGTGATGTTGTCATTAAACAAAAGTATATTTTGTGGCTTAAATCTCGACTTTTTTAACTTGGGAACACCACACTTGGTTTGTTCGGGTGTGGGTTCACATGCGGCTTTCCATATTTGGAGACCAGTAAGTGGATTGTGCTAATATGTTTTTACATCAATAGAGAATTTCAAAGTAATCAGAACAATGATTAGTCTGAACTGGTCCATTCTTCTCTCCATGGCTAATGGTTTCCTGTGAGTGACCCTTTTCAACAGCTCAATTGGTTTCCAGGGGTCATGAACTAATGACTGTGCAAACAATGACTTGGTTCACTATCATGCCCATGCAAACAAACCCATGTGCCCGGCATTGTTTTAACTTTTCATTGTAAACGAAAGTTTTGAGATCAATTATCTCATATAAATTTTATGTTCACACATCTGAGTTTTTGGGAGCATGTAATTTAGTATCAGACTATCCAAAAATATGAAAAAGTGATTAGAGGTTATCCAAAGGTGCCAGCTTCAGTCTTCCACCTTAATTCATGTAATTAATGATATAAGAACAAGTCACCGAACTGGCTTCCGATGATCATTTAATGTAACAATGAATGCAATTGCATGCCTCTAATAACTAGCTGTTAAGCTCTGCTGGCTAGCCGGCTAAATATTTTGTCATCGGCTTCCACCCCTAGTATGTACATTTATTATATCTGTTAACATCTAGCTCTCCAAACTACACGAGTCCCGTGTCTCTGCTGAAATGGAGGGAGAGTATACGACCAACGCTACATTAAAACATGGCACGACACACGTCAAAGAAAACACGCCCAGTACAGAGAAAATCCTTAACTTGGAGAAGGAACTCCTTGCCGCCAAAACGTCCCTTTATCAGGTTTGATTGTACAGCTGTTTTCGTAATTTTATGATACAAGAGTTTGAATTGCAGGGATCTGTACCATGAGCAGTGAGTTTAGACTATACTACTAAAAATTGACACAACAAATAAAGTATTTTGTATGCAGAGTAGGCTCTGCTGGACAGTCAGATTTTATTGCTGGGAAATAAGAAGGGTATTGTCGCATCATAAATAATATCCATTGCAATACAAAAAACATAAGTGCCATGCATGTATATTGATAGATTCTGGATACATAGCCAAAATTAGTTAAACTTGCCCCCGCACCAAAACCAGAGAGAAAACCCCTATTTTGTGGGCTAAAAACTCTGGAAAGCGTAAGGCAATGGGCAAACTAGCCCCAGGTGACATGTTCGCTGTACAAAAGTGCGAATTTTGAAATATCTAGATAGTGTCTCCACAAAAAAGAAAATTATTACGATCGACTGTCGAATCGTAGAAAGAGAGCCTGGAATGATTTCCCTGTGCCGAAACAATGATTAAAAAGCCCTCCTGGCCACGTGACCCCCGGTTAAGCACGCGCAGCCTTTCGCGCCCTTCTCAATGTGGTCATACCGCCAAAACACTGGTTTTGTTCTATTCTACGAACCGAACAAAACCGTTTATTAATATGGTCTGGCTTGCTTCGCAATCTATGTAAAACATATGGGGCTATCCTTTGTTTTTATGGTCAGTGACATGTTCATTGTCGTACACAATTCATCCATCTCATCAATTTGACTTCCTGTATGAGAACATCGATTTTCTTTGACACGGAGAAAAAATGTCTGAATATATGGATCCAGGTAGAGCTTCATGAAAATGCATTTTATCAGCTTTGGTTTTATTGCGCTTAACTCATCTGTCCACCTATGTTTTGAAACCAGTTTGCAGAATCTTTTTTTTTTTTTCAGAAAGATCATGGAAATAAGACCGTGTCTTCAGGATAGCAGTTGGGTTCGTCTGGTTGATAAACCAACCAGCCGTTAAAAATCAGAAGCTAACAACACAGAATGTAGTGTAAAAATTGGTGGAAACTGAATCCGAGTATATTCCCACTAAATTTGAGGAAATCCAACATACAGTTTCGGTGAAGTCACAATAAGCGAAAATGCACAAAGTTCGTAAAATTTGAAAAAGAAATACAGCGCCGTCTGGCAAAGCCTTCAGGTCTAAGATCACCAGAAGTGCGGCTATTCAATTTCCAAGCAATTGGCCAACTAGTTTTGGAGAAAACAGAATTTCCAATTTGAATCAGAAACGCATTGGTAAATGTAAAAATCCCTGGAGAGTAACCATTTGAGGAAACTCACCAGATACCCACCAAAGAAACATCCGTACCATGTTTAAAGTTGATCTTGTTCACGACTTTGCAGAAGATGCCAAAAACGTGAATTAGCATTGCAGTCTCCATAGACTTGAACAGTAATCAATGGGAATGTACGCATTAACTGACAAGAACCAGAATTAAATAATTCGTATCACTACCGACAAAATATATTTAATTGAACTTTCCAAAACGTACATTTCCACCAAGTTTTAGCACAATCTAAGTGACATTTTTGAGAAGTTGAAAATAGCGAAAACACACCAAAAATCGTGACAAATACGTAAAAGGTTGCGGTTCCACCTGTAGGTAGAGATCCATACAAGGCAGATCCCACCAAGCTCAAGGAGGATCTGTTCTAAAGTTTCGGAGAAGTCCAAAATGTGCATGTGAACCGACGACTGACTATCCCCCTTCAGGTGACTGATAAGTCAGTTGCACTAAAAGATGTTGGATAACTGCACGGAATGAATATTTTATCTATTTTTGGGACTGTTCGCCATTTTGAAAAAAGGAAAGATTTACCAGCTCCAGATTGAATTTTGAAGCTAAGCTCGATGGAGTTAAGTGGAGATTGATCATGTAAAAATCAGCTTACAATAAAATAAGGACAACTCCAACAAGACATACAAGTAATAGAATACAGCATAATGGTCATGTTGAATGGTCATATTCTTTCAGAAAGATATCCAGATCAAGGATCTACAACAGCTGATGGACAATACAAGGCCAAAAACATATGCAGTGGCTTCCATTACTACATAAACTCATGTACCATGTGATCAACCATATTGATTAAGTCTCTGGCAAATTAAAAGATATCCACATTGGTCATAAACTGGGGATACGCCATCTGATATGAGTGTAGTCACAGGTTTCTTTTCGTGGGGCTGGCCATATATTTCATTGACATATCCGGTAAGAAAACTGTCTAAATTTGTGGTAAAACAAGAACATGTTATGAGCAGGATCTGTTAGCAGGTTATTCAATGCCACGAAAAAGACGGGAATACTACACCGAAATGCAAACACTTTCAAGATGCTCTGAGAGCAGTGGGACTGGCATTGATTTACAATGAACACCGTCTAAATTATTATAGTATCGCGGAGGGGGTCACGTGACCCAAATGCAAAGAAATTTACATCAATTTTCATGTGAGTGTTACGTATTATTTCAAAAAGCGCCTTTGCATTTTTCTTGTAGTTTCTATGTTGTAGCAAAACTGTATTCCAACGTGTATCTGAAAAATGTTTTTGCTGTGATTCTGAAGCAGAATTACACACCTGTCTGTAGTATGTTTGAAGTGTTCAAGTTTTATATCTGTCTAAGCGTAATGGCGCAAGATATACCAAAAGCACTGTGGGGACTCCTACCTGTTGGTGCAGATACACAGAAGAGTATTGGTCTAAATATATGAAAAGTATTTATTACGAATGACTACCCCCCCCCCCCCCCCCCGTTAAGTGCACATCACAATTTAGAGCTGTTTTTTAAAGTATTTTAATCAAGTTTTAAATTGGCTGTTTTGGAGAAAAAGATCCATTAGACCTAAGTTAAAATGCTTTCCTCAGAGCAGTTTTTCTTTTTTAGGATTTGTTTCATGAGCGAAACAAGCGAACAAGCATGTGGCACCACGGTAAATTAAACCAGTGGCTAGAATATGTCAAAATTTGTGCTGAAGTAAAGGATCAGCGCACTAATATATTTGCTACAGTTTGTCTAAAGACCTGATGGGACCCCAGAATTTAATTAAAAATGTAGATTTCACCATATCTTTACATTTAAATGCACTTGACCTATATGATTTCTCTTTACCTTACCAAATCGCACATTTTTTTCAAATAATGATATGAAACAATGTGTATGTTTTCCCTTCATAAAAACTACTTAAAATACTTTATGAGGTGGGTGGTAAAAGCAAAAGCCATAACACAAGAAGTCACTTGTGCTTGTTTTGGGTCAATAGGCTATTTCAATATCAATGGATTGCATTCCCAACAACCTTTGTGACAGGCGGACCAGTATGCAGGTAGACTGAGTAGGTCGTGTGCATTGTGACATAATCATTTTGCACTTAGTTTTCCATTCATAATATAAACAACTGCTTCCATATCAGTACCTGATTGTTTCGTATATTTACCTAGATTTCAGACGTCAATTGCATATTTAAATTCTTCATGAAAAGAGCTATCCTTCAAGTACCAACATACCTGTAGTCTTAAGTCAGTGGTTTTAGCACTGTCTGCCGCAAGGGCAGCTGCAACATGACTTGCCAGGCAGTGCAAGAACCAGTGACCAATGCCTGACACCATAGTAAGGAATGCGTTTAGAGGGGAAGCCTGGTTCTCCTGTAGACACACATTCAGGCATCAGACCTTGCACCTGCCCAAGTTGTTGCGTACTAATTAAAATGACTTCACCATTTAGTGAATAGTCAAGTAACCTCAACTGCTAATGGATTTTCCACTCACTCTCAACAATACAGTATTTTAAATAGTTTTTAAGAAGGAAAAAATTAATTGCATCCTGACATCTTGTGAAAAATCATGTGATTTGGTCAGATGAAGGGAAACAGTATAGACTTAGGGCATTCAAACTTCAGGAATTGATGTTAATTGTAATTTTCAATTCATTGGTCCCATCAGGTCTTCCGACAGGCTGTAGAACCTTATCTGAAGGGCAAACAATAATGACATTTGAAAGAAAGAAAGATTCTTGAAAAAAAACCCGAATGTCTAGGTTGGCACCCAGACATAAAAAAGGTCCAAAGGTATAAAATCAAATAGAAAATATCATGTTACAAATTTGTTATTTCAATAAACATTCTGTTACCATGGCAAGCAATTGTTGACAATTTCTCTCTCTCTCTCTCTCTCTCTCTCTCTCTCTCTCTCTCTCTCTCTCTCTCTCTCTCTCTCTCTCTCTCTCTCTCTCTCTCTCTCTCTCTCTCTCTCTCTCTCTCTCTCTCTCTCTCTCTCTCTCTCTCTCTCTCTCTCTCTCTCTCTCTCTCTCAAATGGGTGCCTCGTGGAGTGCCTCTTTGGGATATTGATGTCAGTATGTGAAGTGGTAAAGTGTACACCTACAAGCATATGTTAGAAGTGCGTGTTCTCCTTTATTACGCTAAAGCTGAATTCCTTTACCATGGTAACCAATACAAATAGGATTGGATCATGGAGTTGATAGTACACCCTACTTCACTTTAAACACCATAATCTTATTATTGGATATATACTAAGTTCAGCTAGGTGATTTGTCTGTTGAGCGGTTACGATGTTTGGTGATCATCATGTTGTACTAGTTGTAAACCATAAATGAAGAATGTTCGTCTCTACGTGTTTTCTGGTGCTTCCTGATGAGGCCGTCCATTGAAAATCGTCTTGTAACAAAACATTTTGCCGAATGGCCGTTATGTATTTCTACGCAGGTCTGTTTGGACTTAATCTGAGGTACACTGTGTCAATCTATGTAGTGTAAGACCTTTGAAAAACCTGGCTAGACTTAGCAAAATTGGGTTTGACCTACTCAGAAAATTGTAATTATTGCCAGGCGACTGACTATTATTAACATATTTGTTGACTGTGATCAAGTGAAAACATTTTGGGAAAGCTTTCACAATTACCGGCATGATATTTTTACTGGTTCAGCCATTGTTTTATGTCTCTGTGGTATTATTTTTGGTTCATATATGTCGAGAGAATATTATGTACAGAAAAATGAATTGTATTTTACAAGCAGATAATTTCATTTATTTGGAATGATGTAAACAAAGCAATATTCTATGTGTGGCCAATAAGGTTGAAATAAAAATCGCTTTAGTTACGTGTAACTGCCTGGGCTTACGCGTTAGTTCAGTTACGTGCAGCGTTGACCAAAGTAGTGCTTTACTTTTGCTCAAACTTACGTGATGATTACTTAAGTTGAGTAAAACTTCGACCAACGTAACGCGTTACTTTAAACAAGGCCGTAAATCGAGAGAAAATTTAGCCAAGGCAAGATTGAAAGGGGTGGGTAAGGGTTGGGGGATCCCCCTCTCTCAAGCTGAAAGTTTTGAGAAATAAAACCTAAAAATGGCACTTTGTGGTGGATTAAAAGATGCAAAATGATAACATGTAAAAGCATAAAAATGTACAAAAAGCAAAAACAGGGTGGGATGATTATTCTTTCTGACATGCCTACATGTCAAATGAAGGAATTATGTAAAGGATTTTTTTTGGAGGGGGGGTCATAAAATTTGTGTGACGTATAATCGATATTGGCTTAATGTTACCACTGCATGGTGACAATCGGTTGTTATATATTGGTCTATAATATATTAATGCTGTCAATGTTACGAGGCTGAGGAAAAAAACAACAATACAAATATTTGACTCTTCAAAGTAACACTTATCCATTTTCGAGACATCGATGTTCAAAGCTGAACCTGATCCTTAATTGGACAAAATCTCCACTTCAGCTCTGAACAATACAGCGAACAATGTAATATTTGTATTTGCAAGTTTTTAATTCATTGAAAAAGTGCGCATTTGCATTGCATATATGTTTTTAATGACAAGTCACTGAAGTAACGGAGATTTGACTTAAACATATAATTCATTTGGAAAAACGGAGATTAGTATCGACATTTGTGAAATAATAAGTCCTCGAAGTCATGGTGATCATCATGGACATTTAGGTGAATGACTGACTATATGTGAATCAGCAGTAATTTATTTCCACGTAGTTTTCTTGGACATTACAACAGGTATATTCAATATTTCATGCACACCAAGTCAGCATAATTTACAAACAATGTCTGCACAGTGTAGGTGGTGGTACTATTGGCACTCATAAAGCACCAATCTCTTATTCGTGTAACCAGGTGGTACTATTGGCACTCATAAAGCACCAATCTGTTATTCGTGTAACCAGTGTTTTAAAACTAACTCTTATCAGTTATGTCTGAAATATTATACGTACAATTAATTTCTACTGAAATGAAATTCGGTGGAATTACAAAACATACAACACACGAAGAACCCTTCATTGATATAATGACGGGGGTGTCTCTGTTTCACGGCCTGATAATTGAAATTTAGTTTAACGTTTAATTTGGAAACTTTAAGCTCAATTTATGCTACAATATTAAACAGCCCTTGTTTTACAGATCTCGGAAACTAAAGATAGACGATTAGGTATTACGCAAATATCCGTTGGCGCCCCCCCCCCCCCCCTTTCGATGCGCCGTGCGCCAAAGTGTCAAGGTAATTCAAAATTATATGCAGAATAAAATTTTATTTCCCCCCCACACACACACACACACACCCAGAATCATGTAAACCAGGGGTGCAATCTGTGTCTAGTTTTATTACAGATATAGTTTATTTTGTTCTTATTCCAAAGAAACAAAGGTTTTCCATGTAGAACAAAACCAAGTCGATGTGCTAGATCTATATAAAAATAGTCATTTTGTAACAAGCATACTGCATGTAGCAGTCAACACGATATATTCAGAAATTATGCATACTTAATGAAATACCCCTACCAAGTCCATCCATGGACACGACTCATGGTAAGAAAAGAAATCATAGACATTTCTTTTGTTAAAATCCCATATTAAAAACAGGATACAGATTGTCACGTGACGTAGCTCTGCTGGTATTGATACTGTAACAGTCAAACTGTTATCTAGCTATGATTTCATGCTCACCTGTCTCTAAAATGAACTTACTATTGCAAGGACTGATTGTAATTGATTGATTGATTTTATTCAGGTTCATATAATTACATTGGACTGTAATACATACAATTAGTGTTGAAAAGAACCTAGGATAGCACCAGAAAGTTTTAACAACTTATTTCCATGGTGGTCCTAAAACTCATATCTGGATAAAATATACACAAAAATCAAAATAGATTTCTCTCTCTCTATACATATATACATATAAAAAGAAACATGCAACAGTATCAGGTATAAGTAAAGGTATAAAACATTCGCCCATCAATATATATATATAAAACATTCCAGATATTATACCTGCGTCACGTTACCCTACAACACACAAGCATAGTTGTATAAGAAGTTTCTATTTTCATTCTTGACTTATTGTCCATGGGGGGGGGGGGATTCAGTAAAATAGGTATAGTTTTTTTCTTTCCAGGGACATTTTATTTATAAGGTATTGCTTTACTGTGGTTTTGAATAAACTATGATTTTCTATTTTTCGAATATGAGTAGGCAACTCATTCCACTGCTTTATTCCTGTCCACGTAAATGTACTTTGTCCCGTGTTTGTTTGGTATCTTGGTAATTTAAACATCATATCTGAATTTCTTGTGTTGTATCTACTTCTGTTTGCATGCTTTTCAAACTTCTCTATCAGATATTGCGGAGACCTCAAGTGTACTATTTTATGCATGCTGTTCAACTTTATCTGATTTACTCTACTCTCTACATCTAACCAACTTATCCTCTGTAGTTCGTTGCTGCCTACATGTGCTCTAGGTCCTTTACCGAGCACAAATCTGACCATTTTATTTTGATTAGTTTGTAATTTATGTTTGAGAGTAGCTGAGACCGATCAGTACCAGCTGGAACATGCATAATCATAGTGACACTGGATCAACGACAGACATAACAACTTTTTGGTGTGCATGTCCAGGCAATCAGCATGTCTGTACAAAAATTTGAGTCTGCTGTTACATTTAGAGATAATTTCCTTTGCTGTAACATCACCAGATAATGAACTGTCAATGGAGAGACCTAAGTATTTTACCATTTGTTTCTGCTCAATAGTTTTGCCTGCACATGACACTGATAACTTAGTGTTTTTTATTCGGTTTCTAGGTCCAAACAATATGGATTCCGTTTTTCCAAGATGTAGCGATAATTTGTTGTCAATTAGCCATTCGCTTGTGGATTCTATGCTGTCACTTAACCTCTTTTCTGTTTGTTTTACATCTTTTCCACTGACTAAAAGGGCTGAGTCATCTGCATAGAGCATGAGACTACAGTTGACAGCCATCTCCATGTCATTTACATAGCATTGAAATAATAGGGGCCCTAGGATGGACCCCTGTGGCACACCACATGTAATGGATCTTACATCAGACAGTTTTCCATTTACATTCACTACCTGTGACCTATCACTGAGGTAGGAGTCAAACCACTTCACAGAATTACTGTCTAGGCCCATTGATGATAGCTTATCACACAATATTTGATGGTCCACTGTGTCAAAAGCCTTTCGTAAATCCAATAGTACCATACCAGTCATAACTCCCATGTCAGTATTCTCCTTCACAAAATCTGTAAGGTGTAATAAGCAAGTGTCTGTCGAATACTGGGGACGGAAACCTGACTGGAACTTGTACAACAAACCTTTCTCTTTGAGGTAATGCATGAGTTGATCATGTATCGACCTTTCAATGATCTTTGACAAAACACACAAAATAGATACTGGCCGATAGTTGCTAGCATCAAATCTGTCCTGTTTTTTATAAAGGGGTACAACTCTAGCTGATTTAAGTTCGCTTGGAACTTGTGCTGTCCTTATAGAGAGGTTTATGATGTGTGTAAAGGGTCTTTTTAGATTTTCTGCACCGTCCTTGACAAACCTAGCTGGTATGTTATTCAATCCAGTGCTTTTTCCACTTTCTATGTTTTTCATAAGCCCTTGTATATAATCTTCAGTCACCACACGTAGACAGAAACCATTTTCTATTACACCTTTGCTTTCATAGAAGTTCTTAACCTTTTCTTTACCAAACTTTCCCTTTGCTTGGGGAAGATTCTTTACCAACATTTCAGCTATTGATGTAAAGAATGTGTTAAACATTCCAGCTACTTGTTTATCATTATGACAAACCTCACCACTGTCTGACCTTAGACTGTATTTGCTTTGTATCACCATTTTCTGTTGGTATCCCATAGATTTTAAAGTACGCCATAGACCTTTGCTGTTATTTCTATTTTCATGTATTTGGTCTACAAAGTACTCAGATTTTGCTTTTTTCACTAACCTCTGTACTTGATTTCGCAATTTATTGTATTGTTTTTTCACTTCTATATCACCGTATTTTCTGAACTTATACAATGTTCTGTCTCTTATTCTTATGTTATTTAATATATCGTCTGTGATCCACGGTTCAGTTCTGCTTTTAATCCTAACCTGCTTTTCTGGTGCCACCATATCTAAAACTCTTGTAAATAATTTCTTGAAAATACACCATGCCATATTTACCTCAGAGCATTTTATTACTTCACTCCAGTCGACTTCTTCCAGTTTACTATTTAGAGCTTCTGGTGTGTAGTTTTTTACACTGCGTATTTTTACAGGTTCTTGCTGAGTGAATTTGTTTCTATAGACTTTTCTAGTACAGAATGTTAAATGATGGTCACTCAGAGTAAGAGTGCGGGTAACTTAAAAGGTGACGCCATATCTAGTTGTTGATTGATATGTCCCTTGCAACATTCATTCATCAGCTAATCTGTCGTAGATTCACAAGTTATTTATTCATGCAGTGCCTTGTATCGCTGGAAACCTGTTTGTATCAGTAATTTCTTTTTTTATGAGTAAATGCACTGTAATTTTCTTTGGTAGACTGATAGTGATCACATCTTTTTGCCGCAATTCCGTTGCTTAGACGCCAGAATGTTTGTTTACATTTGCAAGCGTTGATTCCGAAAGGTGGCTAAGTGTTCTCCTGGAACGTTGACTTTAAAAGAATAGAAAAGTTCAGTTTACTTGGACAAAAATAGAAATGATTTTCATCACTTCAGACAACAAAATCAATTATTTTATGATTTTTAAGTAACTTTTCATCAACATGACTTTTAACTTTGAGGACGGGAATCGTTCTGTTTGCTGGGGTTACTCACTGAAATCTTTCCGTTCATCATTGTTGCGTCAATTCTTCCAACAGCATGAAAGCTTTTTGTTTCAGCCACATTACTGACCTAACTGAAGATGGCAGGTCAGGATTTTATTGGAAACACTGTACACATGTCTACACTTGTTAATAAAAGGGAATTCAAATGTCTTCTGGGACTTTACATTACAGCTCCTTCATCAATTCACCATCAACAACACTCAGAAACCTTTCCTGTAGCCTGTCCTTGTTTCGGTTAATTAATGGTAGTACATGGCTGCATGGAACCATTCCTCAGTGACTCCATGGAACTGTTCCAGTCTTCCAGTTGGATCCGAACAGACAACAAAAACCAAAATGCAACATAGTTGAACATCAGATTAATATATAAATAGCAGCAAATGATGATAAGATCACCGTCACACTACCTACACTACCACTTCTATTTTGCTGTTTAATGTCTCATGGTTTGGTTTAAACATATTTTATTAAACGATTAGAGAAAAGGGCTATGCCCTATATGAACTCTTCTCGCAATAACAAAATATAAAATAAAGGATTAATGTAAATGACAGTAAGACATTTGTGAAAGAGGTGGTGAGGGATACTGACAAGACAGGACATATACAGGACAGACACGGACTAGACAAAACACACAGAGGTAAGGGAGACGAAACATCGCATCACGTATAGAGGGCTCAATGCCGACAGAGTGCAAGAGAGAGACAGGACAGGATGCATACAAAAGGATAGTATACTGATATAGATGAACTGGCCTCCTATCATTACAATATTTGAGAGAATGAAGATACACTCTACGGGGGATTGAATCTTTTTGATTTCTCTATGAAACTATGGACGGCCAAAAATATTTTAGAGTTTTCAAAGTAGGAGCATTCATCTGAACCATAAAGTACAGTTCTGAGAGTGAAGGATGCTACTCTAATGACATTTTCGTGTAAATCAATTCTAATAGAGTTGTTCTTCGGGCAGTTAAAGAAAAAATGATATGTATCTTCATTCGGTGCACCGCATGAGCAAGATTTTGAATCTTTAATCCCTAATTTGAATAAGTGATCGTTCAACTGACTGCAACCCATATGTAGTCTGGCATGTAAGATGGATGTATAACGATTCCCCAAGTGGAAAAGTGGATTTTTGGGTGGAATTTTGTAACGTTTGTCCAAATATTTTTGGAATATTGTAATATGCTCGGAATGTCTAATATTTGAAGGTAACTCGTTCCACAGACGGATTGTAGAAGGAAAGAAGGATTCACTGTATATACTTGTTCGGACTCTAGCATGTATCATATTGTGACTTGACCTTGTGTTATAATTTCTAGTGTTCCTTTGATCAGGAATGGCATTTTGTAAATATAAAGGCACTTCGTTATTCTTAATTTTGTACATCAATATTAATTTTCTTTTTTCTCTATGTTTGTCGAATGGTTCCCATCCTGTCTCCATGTAAAGTCTGTTGTTTGGTGTCCCTCTCATTGCCCCAGTCTTGGTAGTAGCTGATGTCGCACATTTGCACTGCAGTATCCAAATGTACAGGTTCCTGCTAGAAGCACAATTCTAAGAAACTGTAGAAAAATATGAGGAACGGGGCACAAGTCATAACTTAAATAAAGGTAGAAGTGGTCGGAGGCGCACTGTTTGCACAGGTGCCAACATAAATGCAGTTAGGGATCTGCTGATCCAAAACCCTCAAACCAGTGCCCGCCGAAATGGACTGGGAATAAATTATACTTCCTTTAACCGGATCACCCGACTGGATCTGCAGTGGCACCTCTACAAGATAAGTGTGCGACATCAGCTACTACCAAGAGAGCATAACAGGCGAACAGCATTCTGTCAGTGGCTTCTTGCTAGACCAGCACGGTTCCTGGAAAATGTCATTATTGGTGATGAGGCAGGCTTTTCAATGAACGGGGAAGTCAATACACAGAATGTAAGACAGTATGGTCCACGCCACACCCCACCCCCATTCAATTATGACAGGAGTGACAGTCGTCAGAAGATAACTGTTTGGGCTGGGCTATGTGGAAATGGGCTATTGATTGGCCCTTTCTTCTTCCCAGGTAATGTGAATGGGCAGAACTACCTGGACATGATAAACAATAATGTAGTACCCCAGCTGGATGCCAACTTTCCTAGACAACGCTTGGGAAGATTTCGATATCTATGGTGGATGCAGGATGGTGCACCAGCACATCGCAGAATCGCAGTACGCGATCGCCTGCATGAACTCTTTGGCGATAGGGTGGTAGCGCTTAACCACCACATTGAGTGGCCTCCCAGATCACCTGATCTGACCCCCTGTGATTTCTTTTTGTGGGGCTACTTAAAGAACAGGGTTTATTCGACCCCACCAGCTCACCTTGCTGACCTGCAGGCCCGCATCCAGGCAGAGTGCGATAATTTGCGTCAGAATCCACAGATGTTGCGACGAGCAATGAGAGACACGCGTCGCCGGGCAGAGGAGTGTCTTGCTCGAAATGGAGGGCATGTGGAAGGCCCAGGACCCTAAACTTACTGCAGCAATCATTTCAAAGGCCTGGGGCATTTTTACTGTTGACTGCAACTTAATATTCAAAACATTGACTGTGATATTCTATTTTCCTGATACTGCACATTCAAGACACACGTGACATTGTTTTAATCAGTTGTTATTCCTTTTTGTTGACCAACCTCAAGTGCCATGGACTTTTTGTCTTTGCTGTTTAAAAACTTGTTATTGTTACAGATCTTTATCGAGAAGATAAAGCCTTTGATTGTTACTGCTGTTTCTGTTATTGTTATTTTGTAAGATATTCTGCAACATGTGACTATGATTTGCATTTGAACATTGAACTTTTTTCATGTTACTGAAGCCATTTTGCTGATCTGCCAATCTGCGGCAAACAGCATTTTGGGTTGCTTTGATTAAACAATGATTGCTCGGTCATCCGAAACACAAATGACACTAAACCAGTTTCTACATAAAGTCAAGATCCACATGCATCATAACAAATTTGATTTTTATCAGTGCCCTTATATGGTTTGGCAAAATTACAAAAGTTCAAACTGTTGCGTTTTTTAAGACACACCCTGTATGTAGGTTACACATACTTCTAAACCAGCTGTCACCATGCTCATTAACCAGGTGAAGCCTGCAGGCACGTTTTTCATTCCAAATGGCATCACTTTACATTGAAAAAGACCATCAGGTGTTAGAAAAGCTGATATTTCTTTCGCTTTTTCTGTGAGTGGCACTTGCCAACAACCTTTAATCAAGTCGTATTTGCTTAAAAAACAAGTATTTCCTATCTTATCAATACAATCATCCACTCTAGGGATTGGATAGGAGTCTGACTTAGTCACAGAATTCACTTTTCTATAATCAATGCAAAATCGCATTAAACCATCAGGTTTTGGAACCAATACAATAGGGATACTCCAGCTGCTCTGGCTTGGTTCTATAATATCATTTTCCATCATGTCATTTATTTCTTCTTGAGCTGCATCCAATCTCAGAGGATTCATCTGATAAGGTTGTTGCTTTATTGGACCAGCATCAGGTACATCTACATTATGATATAATATTGAGGTGCAATCAGGCTGGTCTGAGAATAAATGTTCAAACTCATAAATAAGTTTTGCTCAATCAGCTTGCTGTGCAGGCTCCAAATGACTGATCTTACTGTCAAATTTTGTAATATGTCAGAGTTTTGCATTTTTACACTGGAAATAGAACTCCAGTCTTCATTTGAGAATGCATCATTGTTCCTCTTTCATGGTATTCTTTTAATATGTTGATGTGACAAAGCCATTTAACTTTCCTCCCATCTGGTGTAGAGATTATATAATCCACATCATTTAACTTTCTTTTAACTAGATAAGGACCACTGAATTTTGCCTGATTTGAATGCCCTTGCATAGGCAAAAGTACCAACACCTTGTCTCCTGGTTTATAACTTCTTTCCCTTGTTTACTGATCACATCATGTTTCCATCTTAACCTGTGCTTTAATCATATTTGATTGTGCCACCTCACAAGCTTTTTTGAACTTTTCTTTTAATTTGGACACATACACCAAGATAGGTTCATCTTGTGTCTCCACCAACCATTTTTCTTTCATAAGTTTTAGTGGACCTATAACAGTATGTCCATATATCAGTTCAAATGGACTGAACCCCAGTGACTCATTGGTCTATAGGTCCGAAGGTCCATTAGTCCGAAGATCCATTTTTCCAAGGGTCCGTTGGTATGAGGATCCATTGGTCCGAAGACCCACTAATCCGAAAGCCATTAAGGGTGGACCATTTGATATGGGGGGGGGGGGGGATTGTATTTTTATTACGAAAAAAAAAAGTGGCTCAGTCATCAATGGCAAAAAATATTCCACTTACACAGCTGGCTGGGAAAAAAGTTGGTCACAGAATATTTGGAACAAACTAGTTTGTCTGTTGTAGCAAGAATGTGGACAAAAAATCTCTGTTTGCCTTTTTAAATGTAATTTGACAACTGAGAAAAAAAATTACATTAAACTCAACCAGAAGAACCTGACAGCCATACAAACTGGCGTACTCAACATATTGAATTGAAAAATGCAAGTGTATTACTATGCAGCACGTCTTGAATTGGGAGTTAAATTCAGAAATGTAATGTGTAAAAAAGGGCGAGCTTCTTAAACTGCCAAAACTGTATGTGTGTGTTACAAAGAAAATGATCATGTTCAGCTACGTTGAAAAAAATGATCAATTGTTCAGAGGGAAAAAAGTTTATATTGCGCGATGTAAAAAAAAAGTCAAAAAAACATACCCCCACCCCCACCCCAATATCAAATGGTCCGACCCTTATGGTCCATTAGTCCGAATGCTGTACCGTGGAGTTGGGCGATACAGTTGGCCACTTTATTGATTTTGCCACAAGGGGCAGCTCTTGTGCTTTCAGCCAGGTGGCAAGTTGGATGGCGGGGAAATTCAGGCCTGAGTAGCTGGTCCCTCTCCGCCCCCCCCCCCCCCCCCCCAACTGGTCCGGGCAGTAGGCTTGTGGTCCGATCGACGCAACTGATTGGACCAACTTTTTGTCCAAAAAGAAAAGAAAAGAAACAGTTATTTGCTAAGTTGAAACACAATAGAAGGTACTGTGTCATGCGATATCGATCATATGACTAAACCCTAAAGTAAAAGTAGACTTTTCAAGGACAAAAAAAGGAGTGTTCACTGCAGTTCATAGTGCAAAAGTCCCACTTGGCACAAGTCTTCCCTGGGGCAAACTAAAAAAAGTATCCAAAGATACACCCTGTCTCTAGGCTTAAAGTCATCTAATTAGCACAACTTATGCAAATTTACACCTGAATGAAAGGACTGTCTAACTTTTCATTCCCATTACCAAAAACATATGTTTGAATACTTGCAAATAACTAATTGAAGAGTAAAAATGCATTTCTGGTGTCATTTTGATAATTAGCGGCCATAGTTGTGCAAAACATTTGGGCAGTGTATTTTTATTCTTGATCAATGTAAACAAAATCCATATTAAATTTGTTGTATTTAACTTGTCACTGTGTTTTGTTTGGTTAATTGGTGCTCATGAGGCGACCCAGTGGCCCCATTATCAAATGAAACATTCTATGCAAAATATTTCCGAGTCTGTTTTGCAGGCAAGGATGGATGCTCTTTTCCCAATGCATGATCAAGTAACCCTACTTTTTAGCGATTTTAGACACAAAATTTACCAATACCATTTTAAACTTAAAGCTTGGCAAAGGAAAATGTTGAATTAGTCTATACAACTGCATGAGTCTTGAGAACTAAACCCAACATTTTGGGGGTGTTTCAGAGGTCCTTTTTGGCCACTAAAATGCTGGAGCTTCCAGGGGCGCTGCCCCTAGTGCATGGGGGCCTGTGCGGTCCCGACACTCCCAGGACATTTTGACCTGACCAACTTTTAAATGAAGGCTATGTACAGCCCTATAGTGAGTGGTGTTAATTAAAAATCCACCAGAGCTGCCCCAAAAACGGCCTGTCTAAACTTTAGTCTGTTACGCATTATAACATAAACGCTAGCGATTATTACTTATGTTGGAAAACATCCATAAGTATCAGAATAATAACTGATGGCCTTAAAAGTTACTTCCATCAAACTTTATAACCGCTAGGCCTATATTGAATTTAAATATTTCTGGGGTAATTGGCAAGATATCAAGGTGAATTTTGCTTGGATGTCAAGTTAAAAGTGTGCCATAGGCCTATCCATTATCAAGTTGTTTTGGAATATATCCGTCAACTATTTTTTTTTTTCAAAATACATGCAAATGGGTCTAAATTCTAATGTTAAGCTTTGACTGACCTGTCTTAAAAACTACAGCCTACAGGTAAATAGGCCTAATTGAAATTGAGTATTTCGGAACTGGTGTGATTGTATCCCTTCAAAAAGGGGCTAATAAAACTTGTCCAATTAAACGTTAAAGTGCTAATCACATTTTTATTCTATGTTTCAGCGTAAATTATCATTTCTAGAGTGAAATTTGAAAGTAGTAACTCACTGTAGATCACATGACATTGTTACAAGTAAATTGTGAGTCTGTGACGCGCCTGCATCAGTGACGTGATGCATAGACATTAAGCCAAAATCAAAGCCAAGGTGCGCGAGCGATGTCTGAGTATACGTCACGCGTGGCGTGGGTTAACCGCCACGAACCTAAACAAACACGGCACCCCAGGTCGGTGCTGAAGTAGGCCTAGGGCATTTTTTCACGATGAATACCCACTTAAACATAGAATAAAGAAAATCTTACATGGCTGGAGAGTGAGTTGCTATTTTATTCTCACAAGGGGTCGTTGTTGGTAGGTAAAATAATAACTCATTCTCAGCCATGTAAAATTCTCTATTTCCTGAGTGTCAATTTTGTTGTAAAAGACACAAATGGCACCCAGAAATGGACTTAAGGAGTCAGCTCAGGTTCCTTACTGGGTTATTTCAGCAATTGAAGGGTTAACGATTATATGGATACTATTTATCAATGGATCCTACACGTGAGCTTTTAATCTGTACTGTTTAAAAAGTATGGGGAAAATAAGTGCTGATAAAATTGTTGCAATGGGGGTATGGTGCATTTCAAAAATCTGACAGTAGGCTATGTTCAATGAATATTTAAAAATTTAAATTAAATTTAAGTGCTCTAAAGAGGCATACTTTCAGGACTGATTGATTAAGTATTACAGTGACCCATTTTCACTAATCCTCTTATGTTTGGTAACTTCCTTAATAAATTGTTTGTTTGCAGGGATGAAACAACGCCGTTCTAGCAATAGAGCCTAGGTAGACAGAAAACATAATGAATCCTCAAATCTCATGAAATTCATGAAATTCTGTTGCATTCATTCATTGCAGTGACTTTTCAAGATTGGTCATTGTCTCCTACTTGCCGCTGTTTATAATTATATGGCATATTATTACATTTGGAAGGAGTAGCCTAAAATGGCCCGTCATCACCTTGGTATAATTTTTCTTCCATTTAATTAATTTGCTCTGTTTTACCCGTGCTTTTCCCATTCAGTACTTCCATGTAGCACGTGATCTCTAATATATTTACCGGTAGGCTTGCATTCTTGCCTACATATCTGGTTTTGGTGATCTGCATGTACACCTAGACCTACAGAAGTAGTTTAATTGACATCTACTTGTACAATTACAGCGGGAAACAAAGTAATGTATTGACATTGGCTTCCTCCTTTGACATAACTAGCAAAAAGGAACCATAAAACTTACCAGTTTCTACAACTATCTTCATTCATTACTAAAACGATAAAATGTAGTCATATGCCATTGCTTAAATAATGTTCATGCCGCATAAACTCTCATTAATTTATTTTTTATTTACAACTTTTTTTGCATGGCACAACACAAATTTTTTGTCCTCCTGAACAGTTGATCATTTTTTCAGTCTAGCTGAACATGATCGTTTTCTTTGTACATTAACACACATACAGTTGTTGCAGTTTAAGAGGCTCGTCCTTTTACACATATTTTTTCATGAATTAAACACGCATTGCAAGATGTGCTGCACAGTAATACACTTGCATTTTCAAAGTCAAGTTCTTTTTATTTTGAGTTCGTCATTTTGTATGGCTGTCAGACTCTTCTGGTTGAGTTGAATGTTACTTTATCTTAGTTGTCAAATTAATTTTTTACGCTTTTGCTTCAACAGACAAATATTTTCCCAATAGGTCTATTCTGTGAACAAACTTTTTTCGCAGCAAGTTTTGTGAGTAGAATAATTTTCTTTCTTTCTTTCTTTCTTTCTTTCTTTCTTTCTTTCTTTCTTTCTTTCTTTCTTTCTTTTTCTTTTTCTTTTTCTTTTTTTTTGTCATTGTTAACTGGGCAATTTGTTTTACTCTTTTTACACAAAAAAGTACCCCCCCCCCCCAAAAAAAAGGTCCGCCTCTAATGGGCCTTCGGACTATCGTACAGTCACCATTAAAATTCTACTTCGACCTGCTCTTGTTTGTGGTTTATTGGATGCGCCTACAATAATAGAAATCTGTGAATTAAAGTTAGAGTGGTTCCTCTAAATCAATAGCTTTAAGATTTCTATAGCCCTAATTTGCATACTTTTCAACATGGTGACTGACAAGTTCAAACTTCCATGTATTGCATTTCACTACTGTACTCTGTCCCAAAAAATTAAAAGAAAAAACTGAGAGAGTCATCGGCGTCCCGGTTGGAATCAAAATAAACACTTGTAACTATACGCTTAAGCCAGCTGGTCTATTTTAACGGCACAGTGAAAATAGTCAGCCCGTTATTTATTACCGAGCCAAATCTGGTAATTTTCGGGAAAATAGTGCCCAAGAAAAACTGAGGACAAAATTTACACGTGAATAAATAAATAAGGTATTTGTGGAAAAACAAACAAAAAAAAGAGAAGGTGATTTGCTGCATAGCAAATCGGTGTGTGTGTGTGTGTGTGTGTGTGTGTGTGTGTGTGTGTGTGTGTGTGTGTGTGTGTGTGTGTGTGTGTGTGTGTGTGTGTGTGTGTGTGTGTTCAAAGCATGTTGGTATGGCGATGTGCAACTAGTCCATAACACAGGAGTAGAAGTTGGAATGACATCTCTATCTATTATACTTTTGAAGTAATTCAAGATTTTAAATTTCTAATGGTGCTACTTTGCATAATTTGAATTGCTACAACTTTTGTTTATATTTCATTAGGTGCGCAATGGTCAATAACCCTCTAATAGAACTTGGAATGAATGACATCTCCATCTATTATAGTGTTGAAGATATTCAAGATTGACAATTTCGAATGCTGCTAATTAGCATAATTTAAATTGCTACAACTTTTGTTTAAGATTCGTTACATGCGCAATGGTCGATAGTCCCCGAGTAGAAGTTGAAATGGCATGTTTATAATAGTTTTGAAGACATGCATTCAAGATTTAAAGTTTCAAATGCTGCTAATTAGCCCACCTTTTGTTTTAAATTCGTTAAATGTGCAATGGTCAATAACCCTTAGTAGAAATTGGAATGGCATCTCTATAAATTATATTTTGAAGATGTTCAAGATTTGAAATTTCAAATGCCCCTAATTTGCGTAATTTTAAACATTCAAAGGAACGGAATAGATTTAGGATTTCATATATTCCAAAGAAGGGCCCATGAGGCCAATTGGATCAGTGCATGGGGCATTGCGATTTCATCAAATGTGGGCAAAATATTCAGTAGGATAATGTATCGGAGACTAAGTAGAATAGTTGAAAGGCTCGATCTTCTGGGGGAAATTCAGAATTTATGGATTCAGGCCAGGTAGAAGGGTAGGTGACCACATCTTCACATTGACCCAGGTGTTAGAACTGGCAAGACAAAAGCGGAAGAAAGTCTTCATGGGTTTCTTAGATGTGAGGCAAGCTTATGACAGTGTATGGAGAGATGCTCTGTGGGGAAAACTTAGTGGACTAGGATTTGGAGGACATTTTCTAGAAATTTTGAAAGCGCTCTATAAAGATTTAGACTACACTTTCATTAGGAAAGGTAGAAGTAGAGAATACACGTCTGAATATAGGCCTACAGCAGGGATGTGTGTTGTCCCCAATTTTTTTCGCTCTGTATGTCAATGAGTTGGGGTATCAGTTGATGAAGTGTGCAGGGAATAAGAGTAGGTGATCTAAAAATCCCAGGTCTACTTCTTGCAGATGACATAGTACTCATGGCAGAAGTCCCAGAAAGAACTACAAGAGATGCTGAACATAGCAGGGGAATATGGGAATAAATTGAGGTTAGAATTTAGTAAGGATATAAGACTAAAGTGATGACTCTTAGGAAGAAACCAGATGCGAATAAACAATTGAGAATTGGGCAGTTCCAAATCCCAGAAGGTAAGGAACAGATATTTGAAATTGGGGAGGTTGATGAGTATGAATACCTATAGGTGTTAAGATCAAAGCAACGGGTAAAGGCATGCTCATGTATCAGGTGGAGAAGATTAACCAGAAAGTAAATCGCACAAAATGAATGATTAAAGATACTGCACTGAACAGTTTCAACAGAGCGTACACAGCAAGAGTATTATGGGACAGAGTTGCAATATCAGGAAACATATATGGCTTAGATGTAATTTCAGTAACTGATGGAGATCTCCATGCAGGGAATGGAGAAAGCACAGAATGAGATGGGGAACTGGATACTGGGAGCACCACCATGTACAGCCACACAAGCAGTCCTAGGATAGTTAGGATGGAATGAAATCACAGATAGAATTGCCAAAGCTTAGTTAAACTACTGGGGGTAGATCTACAAGCAGTAAGTGAAGACAGGTGGTGCAGGAAAGTTTACAATGAGGTGGTCAAGGAAAAAACAAGATGGGTCAAAGACAGATAAGTTAGCAGAGAGATATGAATTAAAAGGATATGATGAGGTGGATGATTGGAAAGTATGTATTGGTAAGACTGTAACAGAGGGTTGGAAAGAGGACTGGAAAAGTGGAGCCAGGGAAAAAAGTACATTGAAAGCATACAAGGCATTAGGAAAGCAAAAGAAATAGGTGTGTTGGGATGGAGGGAAGGGATCCAAGCTTCTTCTTCATAGTAGGGCAGGAGTAATCAATCTAGAAAAGAGAAAACAGAAGTGGACAACAGGTAGTAATGGAAAGTGTAACATGTGTAAACAAGAGGCAGATGAGACAGTGGATCATTAGCTGTTGTGGTGCGATGCATATCTAGAGAGATAAGGGAAGATTTTTTTTCAGAAAGTGGCACAGGGAAGATTACAATTGATTGATTGATTGATTGATTGATTGATTGATTGATTGATTGATTGATTGATTGATTGATTGATTGATTCTTTTACCAGGGTCACTGGCTCAGTGTGACAACACTGATCTTCCGTCAAGACCTGGATGGTACATGACAAAAAACACATGAATGACAATGATACAAATGAAGTCATAAATAAATATTACTATATATATTTAGAAATTAAAGTAAAATTAAACATATGAGAAAATAGACTATACAAGATAACAATGATATGATATAATCAATATACTAAAATAGCACCTGGAAAAAAGGTAGAAGGACCAGATCAGCATCAAACAGGTCCCAAAGAAAGGAGGTCACTACAGGGAGGTCAAATAATTATGGCAATGTCTTTTAAAGAGAGGAAAGCTGCGTAGTGTTTTAATGGTGTTAGGAATAGAATTCCATTTTGCTACACCACGGAAAGAGATACTATTTTTACCATGAATTGTCTTCTTAAAGATGGAGTATCTAAATTTGAAGGGTTTAGAAGAGGTTCGGTGTTTAGAGGAAGAGGAACGTGTAGCATGGGTTTTAGGTTTGAAAGGTGGCTTTCTGGGAGGCAGGAAAGGTAATAAAAAATGTACAGGACTGCCTGGTAGAATGCTGGGAGAAAAGGAATGTAATAATAGAGTTAGAAGGCAACAGGTTAAATTAGAATCCAAGAGTACAGGGAGGGAAGGAAACTATAGATGGTAGCCCTTATAAGGGCTCCCATGGGTGCACCCATGGGAAAAGCCTGAGCATTAGAGGCTGGGAAATGGTATGTGAGGGATGTTTTTTTTTTCTTTCTTTGTAGAAAGTACAAGCAATGAGTGTAGGGGGATAGGCCTATACACAGGAGCAGGGGCCCACCACAGCTGTGACAGACTGGGTGGTGGACCCTTTGCCTCGGCTCTGGTCCTGGAAAACATGGTAGCACAAGCAGGTAAGGAATAATATGCATGGTTTTCCCCCGCCTCATCTGCCCTTTTTCTCTTTTTTAATAGACCAACTGTGTCACACAGTGACACAGGACCGCGGCAGACAAGCGGAGAGCCACATCATCATCATCATCATCATCATCATCATCATCATCATCATCATCATCATCATCATCATCATCATCATCATCATCATCATCATCATCATCATTCCTCTGCATAAAAAGGTCAAACTCCTTGTATGGAGGTACAATCATGCCAAGTTTGGAGTTTCTCCGTATCAGAGAAAAGTGTCAACAAATTCACTGGGAGGGAAAGAAAGAAAGAAAGAAAGAAAGAAAGAAAGAAAGAAAGAAAGAAAGAAAGAATGAAAGAAAGAAAGAAAGAAAGAAAGAAAGAAAGAAAGAAAGAAAGAAAGAAATGTTACAACTTTTGTCCTTTGGTACTTCACATTCCATTAAGCTTATGTCTGGATTCAAATTTCAAAGTCCAAATGACTTTGACCTTTATAAGTCACATGTGAATTGCAATGTTACAATACCCACAACTTAAGCCCAACATGAACCAAATCGGATGAAAATTTGACCAATTTATGGCAAGATGAAACTTTCAAAGGGCCAAATGACCTTGACCTTTGCCCTTTTGAAGTTATATGTTCTGATAAAAATGTGCAGGGCTGCAATACCTACAATCTGAGTCCAACATGATTAGATTTGGATGGAAATTGGCCAAGTTATCACTGGATGAAACTTTCAAAGGTCTAAATGACCTTGACCTTTGACCTTTAGAGGTAACATTTAAGTTTTGAAAATGTGCAATGGTACAATAGCTACAATGTGAGCCCAAAGATCAAAATTGGATAAAAATTGACCAAGTTATGGCTAGAAGAAAGCAACCATTGAAAGTGGCCTTTGACCTTGAGATGACCTCTCCTGAAGTGAACCTTGACCTCAAAAATGACAGTTTGGCCTAAAATTGACCTTGACAGGACCTTTGACCTTGACATGACCTTTGACCTTGACATGACTTTGACATTTGAGATGACCTTTACCTTGCTATGATCGAACTCATATACACTCGGAACCACAATCACTATAGTATATTATAAGATATTGAAGATTTAAAACTTTAATTGGCCGTCATTTGCATAATTTTGAAAAGCATGACCTCTCATTATAAAAAAGCCAGACTTTATCTATAGAAGCATCATTGTGCCAAGTTTGGGGTTTCTACGTGTAATATACTTTTCAAATGAAATGTCGGGACAAATTTGCCTGGAAAGAAAGAAAGAAAGAAAGAAAGAAAGAAAGAAAGAAAGAAAGAAAGAAAGAAAGAAAGAAAGAAAGAAAAACAGTATGTTTGTGTTGGCACACAGACATAAAAAGAAAGAAAGAAAGAAAAACAACGGACTCATGACACGTGCAGGTGTCCTAGCTTGACCTTGATCGCTCGACCGCGAATGTAAATAAACATGGCAGCGTCCATGCGGTTCAATGTTGAAGTTCCGGTCATTGTGATTACCCAATATCTTTCCTTGTTTTTTTGCTCATTGGATGATCTATGAATCTAACACACAAGTTGCAGAGACAGTTGTCATGTTACCAGTTTTTATTCTGTCACCGAGCTTTTTTGACAATCTAAAATTGCGCGGGAATGCTGGTCAGCACATCGCTCAAATGCAAGTCTCAACTTGTTCATCGCCTGAGATGCGGATGAATATGAATGCTTTACACAAAATAGTACAATGCTGAACATCTGTGCAAAGACGTGTCACTTTTATGTAGGTATCTGTGTTAATCGAATCTTGTATTCTTGTGGTCTTATAATGTATTTCAATACTTGAAAGTGACTATATAGCGGACTAAAAATTATTTTGTTGCGGAGGTAGAAGGTGCAGGATGTGCGAGTTTGGCGCGATAATGACGTCAGTCACTTAAATTTCACTCACACAGGCAGCCGAATTTACAACACGTGCTTCGTTGTGCTACCCAGAGAAGCGAAATGGTACAAACATCACATCCATGGTAGGTCAAAATGCCCTCATGGGTAGATTATAACTTAGCTGTATACCTGCATGCATGTAAGAGTCTTGATATCACTCATGATGACGTCTGACACTGTCAGTCTGGTGGTCAACTTGCTTACTCGAAAGCTCCCAAGAGTAGAGTACGAGTCCCATATAGTCGTATGTTTTAAAAAATAACAACAACCCTGGCTGGCTCGAACTCTGATCTGCATGTATGATCATGCAAATAATGAGTAGGGAATATTGGGGAAAAAATACATCCATTCGTGCATCAAAAAGTTCCTCAAAAAATTGTGTGCAGCATTATGAATGTAAATTGTATTTGTAATTTGATCAAATGTGCAAGAACGTGAACGGTGACCCGCAGGCCGAGTCCTGATAATGATACAACCGAAGACAAGACTCCACTGCATTGGAGTACCTCAACAACGTAACAAGACTAGTGCCCTCACCCCAGCACATCACTGACAAAGGAAAATCCTTCATCAGGAAAGCTAACTCCATGTCATGTGTGGTTATCAGACACAACCTTCTTTATGCCCCACTATCGATAAACGATAAGCGCAGTCTATGGTCTCCGGAAAAAAAAAAAAAAACAACCAGAAATTTAATTTACTTTGAAAGCCCAAAATACACGGTACGATTTTCCTCATCCAATTCCCACCAATTTAATTGTATCAGATTAAGTAGCTACTGTTGGATAGTGTAAGTCCCTTTTCAGTATCGACCGATTATAATTTATAGCTCCTAGGCCATCCAAGTTGACAAAGTTTAATTGCCAATCCATATATTCAGTATAGAATTATGTTTAGGAATATGTAAAAGTATAACATATGTATAAAAATATGTAACTTAAAAAAAATGTTTAAAAGAGCATTACTGACACAATTAGATGGACCCATGCCAAAGGATCAGAAGCAATCTGCACTTTGACATGACCAAAATAGGACCAGGGTCTATTTTCAGTCCAGATCGGGTGAAATTGTACCACATCACACCTCTGAGATGAGGTCAGCATCCTGATCAGTACACATGTACAGCCAAGATAGCCAACAATGTGAATGGGCCAGGAGTCAACAAGACAGTGATAGTAACTCATTGAATGTTGTGGTGCCCATCCTCAAGAAATTGTTGTAGGTGGTCCTGCCTTGAGCAGACAATAATACAGACCAATTTGAGGTCTACTCAAAATCCAATGCTTCATCCACACTGTTCTCTACCTTTGTTTCTTTTTTTTTTTTTTATTTGAATACACTGCAGCAGCTAAAGCCCCTATCTGTCATCAGCCATGTTGTGGGTACCTTGATGAATTTTGGTGGAGAGTTTTATAATAAGAATGTTCAGGAATGCAGGGGTCATGGAAATTTAAGAAATGGTGACCTGGGCAGTGTCTTCTCAAACTGGAATTGGATGGCAAAATTGGAGGGAGACTAATCCTGTATGCACCTGTGTTGTGTATGTCAAAAGTTGGTTTAACTGCTTGGGGCAGCTAGATACTTAATCATACTGTGTATGTCAGGCTGAAATGTTAGTGTTTCGATGGAAAGAGCTTCAAATATATTTCCTTAACAAAATCTCCATCTTTTTTTCCCTGTCTTGTGTACAGAATTCTGAAGTTTGGGCCTTTTCAGGACTAAAAAAAATGCCATTTTTACCCCCAAATTGAGGAGTCCCAACTTCAACAATCGTAAAATCACGATTTTGTTCACTTGGCGCATTCAGATAAAGACTCTGAGTTCTGTGAATCTTCAGATTATGAAAGTGTGAAGATCTTTGTTGTCTTATTATGTCTCCTGGTGGAAGCCAGGGGACATATTGTTTTAGTGCCGGTTTCTTCCGCTTCTTCTGTTTCTTCTTCTTTGTTGTTGTTCAGGTTCTTCAACACTTGGTTTCAGTGCCATAATTCTTGAAGGACTTGACAGAATTTGATGAAACTTGGTAGGATTATGTATCTAGGCAAGACCTAGGTTGGGATTGTATTTGGATGACCTTGAGTGAATTCTCAAGGTCACAGGGTCACTTATGTGAAATTGGTTTCCTTGCAATAAGTCTTGAAGAACTTGATGAAAATTGCTAGAGTAATGTATCTAGGTGAGAGCTAAGATAGGATTGTAATTTTCAAGCAAACTTGGTCATTTGTAATTTGTTATCACCTGTAGCTTATGCAGAGACGTAAGTGTTCCACCGGGAGACATTTGATTTTCTGTTGGAAAATCAGTCTGTTCTAGTTTGACATGGATTAGCTAATCTCCTTTATGGGATGAGCAAAGAATATGACTGAAATTGATGTAAATTGCATATTTAATGTGTCAAGTTGATTCCCTTCAAGTTATGTTGTTATTGAGAAAAGAAATATCATTGGGGTATTTCAAAGGGATAAGCTAAACCAAAGACAAAAGATGAATAGAGATTATGTTAAAATTGGTCAGGATCGACTTTTTCAATGTCAATTGTTCCGTGTCAACCAGATCAAGGCTATAAGCACAAAACTTCCAGTCTTAAGTCACTGGGATAAGGTAGTCCTATCATTGAGATTAAAACCCAAAAGTTCATTAAAAAACAAAAACTAACATTTCATGACCCATTTATTCACAGTGTGATGACATCACCCACATGTTTTTCCTCTAGACAAAAGAGGGCCTTCTTCAGACCAAGGTTTGAACCTTCTCGCAATACCCATTGGTTTTCGACCAGATTTCTTCAAATGGACATGCTCAATTGAATTCCGGATTTCTTGGGGGGGGGGGCAAATCTTTAAAAAAATCTTTGCCGCTGAAACTGCTCACCATATTGCTTTGATATTACACACAGACACTCCTAGAGGCTCCTAGTTCTAAATTTGTTCACCAGGTAATAATGCAATTTTTTTTTTTTTTTTTTTTTTTCATTATTCTTTTAAATTTTTTTTTCAATGTTTTTCTTTTTTTTGGTGTGCTATTTTTGACGTCTTCTCCAGAACCATCACTCTGATTAAGCTGAAACTTGGTGGATATGGTCCTTGTGGAAGGGTCAAACAAAGTTGTACACTAGATGGAACTGCTGTAGTTTCCTGATTTTAAACATTTTCTCAATTGGGGTACTTATCAGTAAATGCGCCTTTCCTATTGATAACTATTTTGGTCAATGGGCATTCTAATGCTAATTCACATTTTCGACTTCTCTGAAACTATCATCCTGATTGACTTCAAACTTGGTGGCAATGCACCTTGGGTAGGTCTCTACCAAATTTGTTTGGTCTTATTCCACTGGCTCACATGGTTAACCAATTATTGAACAAAAAAAAACTTTATGTATGTTTATACCTGTTCTGGGCCTTTCATCAGATATTTTCAAAATTGAATTCAATGATAAATTGAAAATACATGTAAACATGTATTTTACATGCAGGCTAAATATGTAGTCTTCTGGAATATTGCTATATTGTAATCTGTAAGCTCAGCATGAAAAGTTTTTCAAACATTTAATGCTTCACTCTGTACAAAATTCATAGAAATAATAAAACAGCAATATTTTACAATCACAAGTGGTTCCCTAAAGTTTAAATTCATTTTTCAAAGAATGGCTCAATATGAGTTAGTGTTTGATTTTGTTGATTTTACTGGTATAGTTTAATGTAAGACAGTATAAAGAAAACAGTGGCATATCAAAGTTCTCATCACCTAGTAGCAAATATGTTTGTGCACTGTGCATCCCTGTATATGTTAAGAAATAGCTATGAGTTTTATGTTTGGGATCAATTGCTCCAAATAGATTGGCTTCATTTTAGCAGATGAACGAATCTGTGAAATATATGGTCTGAATTAATCTTGGGTACTCCACACATCTGAACTTAAGGTGCCTATCAATGGCCATTGTTATGGGACTTTTTTCCAAGGTCTGTACGTATTAATCCCAACACAAACTATCCACAAATATCCAAACGGCTTTATTTTTAGGTTCATTGCTAGTAAATTTCTACATTGTTACACATACCGGATGAGTTGAATCTTCAGTGATATTCATTGAATTAAATATAGGTCACTTACAGCCATTATGGCATTAATGACAATTGATGCAGGGTCATTCAACAACAATATCTGTAAACTTCAATGCAAATATTATTATTCAGAGATGTCAAGACAGTTTCATATATTTATAACTTGTGACATTGGATCAGTTGAATTGCATACGAAATTCCTTGGATTACAATATGGGTCACCTTGCCAAGTGAAATCAACATGGCAGCAGCCATCTTGGAGTAATCCCTGGCAAGTACACTGCCAGTACCATTTATAAAAATAACTGATGCACAAATTTGCTACAAGCTACACACACACCAAACTCTGTAAATACCACTGAAGAATGTAAATTAACAAAGTTAAGTTTCTTTGATTTACCTTGTAAAATTTAAACAGAATTGATGTCCAAAGTTGGTGATAAATTCGAAGATAAGTAAACAAACAACAGCTTACCACAACATGCTAAACTGCTTTCCCAGGATTTATGCACATGCTGATTTTAAATAGGGGTCTCAAATACCTGTGAACTAGGCATTTGCGACCAGAATGACAAAAACAGCACTGCTCACTCTGGCTTGTTATGCTGGGCACAAAGATGAGATGCTTGGCAAGATGTCCAAGCTGCCACAGGGCTCCACATTGTCTAGCCTGTGCCTTACATAAAAACAACGCTACACAACTTTTGTCCGCTCGTCTCTTGAATACACTGGTAGTACTACTGTCTGGGGTCCCATGCCAAACTAAACATAGACAAAACCTAAAATGTGCAGAGAAGAGCAGCACAATGTATTATGGATAACTATTATTGAATTTCCGTCACAGCTATGCAAAACCACCCATCCCTCCAGTCGAGAGACAACACCACTGAACTAGTGGCCACGTAAGCCACCACCTCATTGCCACCTGTATGATTAGTGATATGATATGTTACCATTGCGATCTGTTATTAGGAGTAAAAATTTATTTTCATGCAGGAGATCGGAGACGCGTGTCTCAGGAGTCTAGTCTTCAATTCATTACTGGGCAGGGCTAGAAATAGGGCTTATCCGCTTGTCTGTACTAAGTGAAACTTGTGACGGACAAGTAAAGTTGCCAATGCACTTGTCCAAAATTTACATACAGTTCAATTAGAATAAGACTCCACTTGGTTGGCGGACAAGTGAAAATTTTCTGGGTGGTGGTTTTTTGTTTTGTTTTTTTTTGTTTTTTTTGACACAAATACACGTATAAAGTGTGTTGCATTGTCAAATATCTGCATTTTGACACAGCGCTGGGCTCGCGCTAGCCATTCGCCAATTCGCCACTGTCGAAAAAAATAGCTGATCTGACGAAAAAAAATTTGAATAAGTTCGCCAATTTGGCGAAGATAAAATTTTCCAGGACAGGTTTTGTTCTGGGATATTCTGGTTAAAAAACGGACGTGCATTATCGAAATAACGGAAAGAAAACTTTATTCAACTTCAAAATGGACTTCAGAGAATAAGAAAATACATTCAGAGACATATAATATTAAATCTATTTGCTTTGCTCAGGCATAAATGAATCGATGTTCTTCTGTCAATCTCAAAACGGCTTTTTGACTCGGCATGCGTAAACAAGCTGTCCAAAATACATACTTGATCAAGGTCATATCGTGACTTCCAGCTCCCAGTTTAGGTCTTCATATTATAGGATTCCTTGTCAAAAAATTGTATCTATCCACTAATGACCACAGACAGAGTTGTCATGCTTCATAAAGGCCTTGTAGTGAAGAAATTCATTGAAATTTCTGTTAACATTGACTTAAAGGAAGTAATAATATTGATTCAAGCAGCCAAGATATTTAAAACTGTATAATATCTGCAGATTCTCAATAGATATTAGGCCTACCCATTGACAGGCCTGTTTAATGGTTTAGTACACCTACACAGTATTTTGTCTGTTGTCAAGGTGAACATAATGCAATGTACACATACTTTCTTACCTTTTTATATCTAATGTTTTAACTTTGTTCATATTTTAATAACTCTTTACTACAAGCATTATTTACCACTGTCAACTCCAGTTATTTAAAGAAAGGAAGAAAAAAGGAAAGAAAAAGAAAAGAAAAAACTGTTCTGGAATGAGCTGATATGTTTCTTCCAAAAGAAAATTATAAAAAGTTGTCTTGAAAATTAATGTTTCCTTTTAATATTTTATCTCTAAATTTAGCTATGATAAATATACCAGCAGTGATTTAAATATCTTTTCTGTTGATTTATTTACTGATGATAATCTGTGTATCTTAACCATTATCTGAACAAATTTTCATAAAATTGGCTCAAAAAGTGCAAGTTAGTCTGCAGCAGTTCTTTGTTCTTTTTGTCCTTTTTTTCTTGATAAATGTTGTTTTTGTTTTATGTTTTTTTTTTTGGTTTTTTGGTTTTTTTTTTTTTAAACAAGTGTTTCTTCTCATGGAAACAGATCACTAAGCTAAACATTGAATTGTTTACTCAACAATAGATTTGACTCTGTGTTCATGTTGTTTTGCTTTCATCATTCAGGTTCTAGTGCTATGCCAGGAGGACACAAGCCCAAATGGTCTCGGGTGCCTCGTGTCCGAGCCAGTTCACAGAGCTCATTGGAAATACAGGTGGGAATATTAAGTGGCAAAACTTTGATCTCCATGTACCCACAGAGTCCCAAAGGTCGAACAATCAAAAGCCAATGTATGCTTAATTACTGTCCAGACCTACCAGTCAACAGTTGATTCAGAATTCCATAAAAAATTTTATGTGAAAAAGAATAACTGTTGTCACTGTTTTGTTACAGTCTCAACAGTCGTAACAAGTAAATTGTACTGTTATGAACAATATTCACTTGTACTGACAGTGGAAGTTAACAGGTTAACATGTATGATGTATAACCTTTCCAGTTCAACTTCTCTGGGCTCATTTTAACTTGGTGCACACCACATTTTGCTTGTCAAGCTGAGTTTGCTTATCAGTTTTTAGTATGGGTCAGCTCAAGTCACACACAGCTCATGTGATCACTTGTCTGTCCTTTCTTTAACAATTGCTTGTTGGCATTTGTGGGATGGCTCCATAAATTTCTAGACAGCTTCCGTGGATGAAAATCTAGGTCAGTTTTGATATTTGTGTTGTCACCTACAGGATTACATAATGTTTTAGTCAGACCAAAAAAAGTCAACCCGATACATTCTGTTATATTTTTTATCGATACAAAAAAAGGGGTCAAGTTAACTGTTATGGTCAAGTTTTGTGTTTAGAAATTGTGCTGTTCCTTTAAAGAGTCTTGGAAATAACTGATGCATCCCTTCAAGTGGTAGTTCGTGTCGTGTCCTCAATGTGTGGTTATGTTTATTTTCCATAAGAAGTTGATTTTATACAAAGACCAGTGGTCTTGTGTTGACAGAAGTTTGACTAGTGGTCGTTTGTTGACAGGTGACACAGAATGAAGCCATCATCACAACCAGCACATCTGTCACCTCAGCTGGCAGCTCTCAGGACAAAAATACTGGAGAACAGCAAAAGAAACCCTTAGTAAGTGTACACTGAAATGTGTCCCACTCATAACTTTTTTTTCACTCACAATCATCATTCAGGTTCTAGTGCATTAAACATTAAAACAAAGGCCACGTGCATGCATAGCAATCAAAGATTTATGGGCAATCGTTGCCGGCTCCACCACTTGTTTGTGTTGGTGGTCCTGTGTCTGTTAGGAATTTTTTCAAAGAGTCCCAACCTGAAAGAGAGTCAAATTTTTTGCTATCCTTTGCAAAATTAACAAAGAAAATATAGGAAGTTGGAACCCTTTGAATTTTGCTGAGGGGGTATTTCATGATATGAAAGGGTAATATATCCCCATTTGGGGCTAACGGAAATCTTGCAGTACATTTTCTCAATAAAAATTAAACAAGCTTTCCCCAAATTCCCAGTGTCACTATGAACTCTAAATTACAATTGACAACTGTTGCACGGGAAACTGAGGGGGTATTTCATGATATGAAAGGGTAATATATCCCCATTTGGGGCTAACGGAAATCTTGCGGTACATTTTCTCAATAAAAATTAAACAAGCTTTCCCCAAATTCCCAGTGTCACTATGAACTCTAAATTACAATTGACAACTGTTGCACGGGAAACTGAACTCTGCTTTGGGACTGCCAAGTTTGAAGATTGTCATGCAGTTAGTCAATGGCAATTTCACTTCAACAAGTTTCAACATGTTCCTGCAACTTACATCATGACCACTGTGGTGAATATCTACCGTATTTTGGTCATGTATTGTTTATTTGTTCATTGAGATGGACTGAGTCATTGAAAATCCATTATTTCAGTGCCATAACAGACAGTCTAATACAGTGTAAATAACAAATAAAATGTGGGTTGTTTTTTTTTTTTTTTTTAAATTATTTTTGGGGGTTATGACGTTACCACCTGGTGTACAAAATATGAACTACAGAAGCAGTTTGCCATGGAATGAAATCCACTGTCTTGAGTTTGCATATCAAAACAAAGAAACAATCAGTCAAGTTGTTTATGCACTGTGAAAAGAGTGTAAGCAGAGTAGATAAACACATTTTTTCGACAAAATTTTGTACTTTCATATACTTTTGGAGACTTTTAATGAATGCTTGTTATTGTCGAAGTATAATTTTGGGGGGGGGGGAGGGGGGCTAAGGAAAAAATGAAGTTTTCCATATATATTGACGTCATTTTGACCTGTTTAATACATGTATCTGCCCTCCTTCCGTTCAAGTTTCCTGCTGCAGTCTAGGTGGTAGCACTGGATCCTGTTGATATGAATATATCTCTTACTACAACATGCCCCAGTTGGCACGCTGTGCCAGGAGTAGCCATCTGCAATATAATTTTCTCCGGTGGACCTAACCTCAACAAAAATTTTCCAAATTTACAAAGAAAACATTAGAATTGGAAGAAAAAATACATCAAATGCCAGGACCCTTTTCAAAAGGATTACAGGCTGAGAATGTACCATTTTGAATGTAAAATTTCAAAATTTTCCAGGGGTTGGGAGCATGCCTTTCATGGGCACTCGCCATACATCCCACTGCTGCCACCAAAACAGAGACAGCTTGCAGCCCTGAATTATAAAATGAAGGTAGTAGAAATGGGGACAGGGAACTTCAGAATACATGTACAAGAAACATCAGACAGGGCACTCGAAGAAGCAGAGAACTGGACATTGAGTGTTTTGAGATATGTTTCCTTCTTCCCTTCTATTTTAAGCTGCAAAAGGGTAGGGCAATCTTGATTGGGGGCTTCTTCATCTTTCATGTTGAACAGTGTCAGTAGGAAGGGACGTGGTTATTTTAATCTGAACAAAATGAAAAATGGTGAGAACTGCATGCACGCTAGTTTGCTCTTAGTTATGGTATGGATCAGTATATGAAAATTGACTGTTTGATCATATATTGATTTTTCATTCACTTTCTTGTTTTCAGTAAATTTTGTAAATTGCTTAATTTTTACAGTTTTTGTATGTTCGACATTTTACTGTACATGTAGTTTGAATGCCATTTGCAAATTTCATATAAAAGCCACTCATAAGAAAATTGAAAGTGTGCAGAGAGGGGCACATCACTCCCAGTACTGTATGCTGGTGCTGCAGGGAAAGAAAGGAGGACATTGCACTTTGACAGATAATATATAAGGGGTGACACTTTTGTTTTACAGTTCCGTCCAAATGCAAAGCTGCTGGTTGTTTTCCAGAAAGTTGGTGCTGAGGGGGATACATTCACGTGGAAAGAGGTATGTGATGACAAACAGCAGATTTGTAGGCATGCTACTTTTCACCTTGGTGTAATGGGCAAGGTATATGTTGTGAACTTGGCCGGTTGAATTGGAACATGTTTTTGTTTGTTTGTGTGTGTGTGTGTGAGAAAGAGAGGGAATGTATATATACAGTGGCCACTGTCTTGAGATAACACTCCAGCAGGAGACTACCTCCCTTGAAAACCCACCTGTTGATACTTTTCTCACTACACTTTATTTTGACTTCCATTGACTGGCCACCTGTTTTTAGACGCTATAATTTAGTCACTCCTTGGTGGTATTTCAAGTCAGATTTCACTGTACATTACTGTTGTAGCTCTGATGCCTCTGAGAAAAGAAAGAGTTACGTTAACTCATTCAGTGCGAATCAAAGCTAAAGTTGATCTACTTCAGTCAAACTAGTCTGAATTGTCATAAGATCCCAGATTCGTATTCCTAGTAAAAAGACTTTTCATTCAAGTACCAGCATGCCTATATTTCCAGAGAGAATATCCCAGGTCAACAGTTTTTTTCAATGGGCATTGGGTGCAGTGTGTGCCGAGAAAAGCTGTTAACTGTCCAAAATTTGGCACTGAAAGAGTTAACCAATGAATATAAGATATTTCTGTATTTTGAGTTCCTGCACACATATATACATTAAAAAAGACATGTTTTTTGTTTTGGGCTTGCTGCATGTGTCAATTTTAGAATTTTTGAATCATGGCGCTCATGCATTATCCATACCTTGCTATTGAGCCGTGGGTGATCAAAGTATTGTTTTACTAATAAAAATATATTGTATATTATTGCTTGATTTGGTGCCATGTTACAGCCAGTTATTACTATCTCCACTGATTTGTTTTAGAAGAGTTTACTGATTACTAAGTCAGTGCATTGCAAGTGGTCTGCAATTTGACAACTTTGCTGCCTCTTCTGTCGAGCCTGACACTCATTGCACAATGGCCCAAGTGAAATACTTCAGAGACAGACAAAGTTATTGACATCTGCTAAAGAGAGCAGAGCTGTACTTTCATAAACATGTATTAAAAAGTTTTGCAATTAAAGTCCAAGTCTAGGGTCCTGTAAGAACAACATGAAAAATATGACACCAACTGAGCTTGTGATCTTGTTATCAATCCTAGATGTGTTACTACTTGCGGGAATACATCAGAGCCCATACGTTGTTTGACCTGGATCAGCCAAGCCTGGTGCACTGTGGGACTGACATACTGGGTGGGGCATTGGGTGTTACCAGCTTTACCATAAATGATGTCAAGTGAGTGTTTTGCAATCATCATCAACCTTATTTGTTGATGCTTAAAACCTGCGTACCACAATAAATTATGTCTGGATGCAAACCCAGGAAACTTGTTTTTCCAAGAATGCTGTTTTCTTTCCATTATTTTCACAGTTATAATTGTGGCCACATTTTTTGCACCGGTCTTTAAGTATCCTTTCTGTATAATATATTTTAAGTATGTATGTGGCCACATTTACAAAACCCTGTGTGATGGGTCTTCACCAATGGTAAGAACCCAACTAGTCCATCCAAAGCAAACCATAAAAATCATTTGGATTGCAACTTTGACTGCACAATAATTGGTAACCAAGTGAAACTCACAAACAGAGCTTAATAGAAAACGGCGCCTTTTGCCATATTTGATGTCACTCATGTCAAAACTGACATATTTACTTACCTTAGTAGAAGATCCGTGCACCTTTCTTTTTAACGAAATTATGTCTCCTGAACTGTATGAGGGAAGAGTGTTATTGCAGACAATGATGATAGTTTTCAACAAAGGTGATTTTGATATCATTGAGAAGGTCACAGGACCACATTAGTTTGTACATCCAAAGTCAGCTGAGCACAATGCTCACAATTTTCTTTAATGTTTACAGAAACTTACTGATGGCCAATACGTTTCCGGTGCCGCAGCTGGTTTCAATGTCATGTCATTCACAGAGAGTAAGTCTTGAGTATTTGTTGCTGTCACTTTTAAAAACATCACAGCGTAGGGGTTGGTTTCAGTTTTGGCTTTTATTCCCTAGGGTAACTAAGTTAAAGGGGTATTTTCACTATTATGTCAGTGTATGCATCCATACCTTTATATATCAAAGGGAATAACGTCCCACCTTTAATGATGAAGGCACAATGATCAAATCTTCAAAGCTAAAACATTTTATGAGGACTTGCATCGAGTTTGATCTTGTAAATGGAGAACAAATTAAGGTACCACTATCAAACCTTTACGGCTGAAGCATCTTGAGAGGACCTTGGACGAGATCAATCCCTGGCAACCTTGGGCTCCTTTTTAAAGTGACAGGCATCACTGTAAAAGGTCACTGTAAAATGCTGTGTCAATGTCAACATTGAAGGTACAATATAGTCAGTGGGGACAAAATTTCCTTGTCATACCATTAAGCTGTCTGGAAAGCTGTGATTTACCCATATCAGAAAATTATTGTACAAGTGCCTATTACATAGTTTCCTATTTTCAGATTAGAGGTGAGCCATAACTTCACGCTGTCATTTACAAACTCTTATCACTGTATTTTGTTCACAGGCATCAGACCCTCGTTGTTCTCCCTAAAACACATCACTTCCTTAATATTGCATAACTCAACTTTTAATAAACTAACAGTTCATGACACTGAGTCTATATAAATAGATCAGACGACATAAGGGGGACTCCGCACAGGTGCTAGAAATGACTGAATTGTACAAATGAAGTGTTTCTATTGCCAATAAAGTTTGCTCCCTGTAGAACTGAGAGGAATATACAGAAAGATTTTCAACATTGACACCCATGTCAACATACCTATTGTCACTTCACCATTTATTTCTCACAATCTACCTAGTCCAGCACCATATAATCCACAAGCTTTACCTAAAACAATGTTTGTATTTCACGTGCAGATTCTCAGTCTGATCAGATGTCTAGTTCTAAGTTCAGGGTCCCACAACCGCTGTAAAAGTCAAACTTTTACACTAGCCTGTCCTATGGAGTGCTACAGATCCAGTCACTTTAGCCACAGCTATGTACACCTTAACCTATCCACACACTGTTTTCTGCATGTGGTTCTTAGACCTCTGTAAGATCCAAGGGATCATTTGTCTTGAAACAGAATGAAGTACATGTACAGTGAAACCTCCCTATACCGAACACCCTTGGGACCGGAAAAAAGTGTTCAGTATTGTGCGGTGTTCGGTATAGGGAGGTATGATAGCATTGGAAGTATATATTTGGGACTGAGAAATGGTGTTCAGTGTAGAGAGGTGTTGTGGTATGTGGAGGTGTTCGGTTAGAGAGGTTTTGCTGTAGTCTGCACATCAGTGAAAAATCGACACTTTTGTTGCTCAAATATGAGAAATTAATACCACCACCACCCCCCACCCCCCCCCCCCTTTTTTTTTTTTTTTTTTTTTTTTTTTTTTTTTTTTTTTTTTTTTTTTTTTACCCCAAGAACATTTTTTTCGCTCAGGACATGTGCGTGGATGTACCAAAAGGAAGCAGCTCTTGCAGAGCGTTTTCACCTATTACATTGCAGTATTTGACTCAGGATGAGTCTATTTTAGTTGAAAAGGGGCAAGGTTGTTTTCGACTTTTGTTGCAGCTTTCAACTACATTTGTCCTGTTGTTATGATAAAATTTACATCATCAGATACACCTTATTTGGTTTCTTTTTTTTTTTTTTTTTTCCTCAGCTCAGAATATTTAAAATCTTCTCAAGAAGAATTCATAACACATGGCAGTTTCACTTTGTTCACACCAGTCAACCAATGCTAGACACTAACCTACCTCCTAGAAAGTACGCAGTGGAGAGGTCGTCATGCCTTGAGCTGCTGCAATCTTGATGGTGCAGAGTTGTGAAAGTTAATTCATTTCAATTCTTAAATTCAGAGCCCTGGTTATATTTCAGCCTTGCGGCCCACATTAGAAAGTACATAATGAAAACTGTCGTGGATAGAAAAAAAAATTGTGTTGCCGGTTGCAAAACCGACCCTGCAAAAAGTTGCCGACTGTAATGTTTTTCTGATGAAAAAGAAAAAATCTATTTTCATCATCTGAACGACTGCATCATGGTTTTGTGAGTCACTGATTTCCATTGGTCCATCCTGGTTCTCATGACCAAAATTGACCAATCAGCAATTGTTGCTGGGAAACTTGCATTGAAACATGTTAATTTCACTTGTCAGCATGTGTGGGACATGTGGAGATGAAAGGACATGTTTGCACGGAGGAGGAATTTGGTGTGTGTTGTATCAAGCTCTTTCATTTGAATAGACAAGGAATAAATACCAAAGCATATCAGAGTACTGTGCACATAGAAGGATAGAATCTGTCATATTCTAGGGAGTCACAGATGTATACCACACATGTGTTCATGTGCCTGTGTGCAGCATTCAAGGTCAACCTTGCTGCAGTGTTCATCCATACTAGAATGTTTTAAGGTGCCTTGATGTATTATCATTTAGGATTTGTTTAAAGACAATGTAAGTAACATATTCTGCTTTGTTAAAAAATTAAACCGTTTTGGGACCAAAAAATGTTCGAAGGATCATAATTTCAGCACAACCCAAATAGGCCCCCAATGTACACATGCATAGCGAGAGCCAATAATATCTGCATGCCATGGGGCTCCCTTTGGGATGTAGCATACTCATCCAATTTAATGGAATTGAAATAAAAAGTACATGTATGTAAATTAGAATACTTAGGGTCACACACAACACATGATGAAATTCAGGGTTCAATCACAGCACTGCAAGCTTTAGATACAATTAAGTGGTAAGAAAAATGTTACCATGCTTCTTCATTTACTCTGCAGATTGCGGTATTGACATGCACTTCCTATCTTGTTTTCATCTCTCACTGTCTTTTTCCCATCAGACTTCATCCAAGGAGGAAATAATGCCAGAAAAAGACCATTTGAAGCCATTGTTTAATATATTTGAAATGTGAAAGTTTGGTGTCATTTAATTAAAATGCAAGGGTCCCTGACACTGATATGTTTTTAATCGATCAGCCATTAGAATTTATATAAATGCTTAGATTGAAAGTTTATTGCCTCCATTAAAATTTTGTTTTGATTATCAAAAAGATATAGTGCCAGTGCCATGTTTGTCACTAATAATTTTTGATATAGAATATTGATACATAATTCAACATAGGTACATTAAATCACATTGTGATTAAGGAATTCGGAATTCACAGCATTTTTTTTAAGCCCTATCTACCTATCTACCCTACTTTTTTGTTTCCCTGGGACAGGAACTTTTTTTTAGGCCTCACTAACACTGCTTGCCTGGTCAGAGTATATATAGCCATTTTTGCAAGCAGGGAAATTAGAGCAAAAAAACAAGGCAGCCACCAGTGCTGGCAGTCGCCTTCCATCGCGAAATAAATTAATTATTCATGAGGTGTCTCCTCATTTTCTGTGAGGCTATCTGGCACTAACTGACTGTTGTCAACAAAGTGAAACTGACGTGTTCTCTTTTCGTCTTGAGAAGTTTCTCTGCCTGTTCTTCCCCGCCCTCCCCCCCCCCCCCCCCATGGCAGTATGCCTTGGGGATTTTGTGTGTGTGTGTGTGTGTTTTCAAATTGTTACATGTCTATAGTGAAAATTTCTTTCTACTGGCAGGTTTCTCATGTGACACACACATTGACTGTGTCCAGTACACAGAAGGAAACAGATTTAATATCAGCAAAGAGTAAGGAGAATCCAGGTCTGGGGCCACCAAATACCAATACTACAGAAACTGATGAAAATGGAAACCCTGCAGTCTCTGAGAACACCAGTTCAGTTTTGCCCAAAGCACAGCAGCCAGCTGCCATTACCGCTGATACTGGTTTACAGGAAAACACACCAGGTGACAGCACAGCACCACCAAACAGAGACACAACACCAAGTCCAGGGGTGGAGAAACCAGCAAATGCCGACAGCCCCCCAGATTCACAGCTTATGCCTCGGCCAACCAATCGCAGGAAACGAAAGCGAACAGGCACTGGTAGTTCAGGTATAAATTGTGAGCACAGGTGTATGTATACTTACTTTGAAAGTTAGCAAGTTAAATAGGGCCCATAGTATTTCCAGAATTTTCATTGTGTTTATGTGGAAATGTATTGCAATGAGAAAAAGGTTGGAAAGGATGCCATTTTGGTGACTAATGCTAACATGTCTTTGGAAGAAGTCTTAAACTCTGTACACACACATACTAATGTAATGCTAGCTGAACACTTGGTTATGTGTATTTGTCATTCCACTACACGGTAAGCCAAAATTACAAACAGTTTGCACCAGAGTACATGGTATGTGGGGAGGGGAGAGCCAGTAGACGTTAAAAACAAAACATGGATATTTTTTTACATGTAAAACTATTTCCTAATGTCCGGTGGAGATCTGGAAAAAAAAATAGAAACATTATGAATGTGATTTCTCCTGGCCATGTTTTTGGGACTATAATTTGCTCCTTTTTTCTCCACTGAGCACCGGCGTGTCTTTTACGAGGGTAACTTGTACATGGCCCAGGCTTAGAACTATACAGTCTTCCAACTTCAATTCTATGAATTGATTGACACAATTGGCAACTTTGATTTTTACTGCATGCTGCTGGTCAGAAATGTAGTGGTTAGCATACCTTTCCTCCTCCATTGCTTTCGTGGTTTGGCAATGAAAATATGATCACCTCAGCTTTTTATCAATAATCAAGTGCCTCCGCCTGTGCCCAGGTAACAAATTAAACTGACATCAAAGATGGAATGTGTAGAAGGGGAAAGGACATACATTTTTTCAACATGTTTCAACAAATGTCCTAGTTACCCAAGGTCTAAGAAAAATATATGTGTGGTTCCGATAATCTGACAGACCCGACTAAAAAGGCCCAACCCTAAAATTAATAGAACAAAAAATAAGTACTTTTAAATCGCCCTTCCCTAATAACTACTGGTCGACCCAGGCCAGTCCTACAGACCCAAGTGGCCCAAAAAGTCAGTAATTTTTTTCAGTCGGCCCAAATGTGACCTACGTGACCCAATGCTGGGGGGGGTCTGGGGGCATTCGCCACCTGGGAAAAACTTCCTTGGCACCGGCACTTTTGCAATGTTAAATGACCTGACGCGCAAGACCATGGTGCTGTTCAATTGCAGCAGCAAATTTACATTGCCTGGATCATTTTCTCAATATACTTCTTCACATTAGAAACACTTATTTTGGCTAAATTATGTAGCATTTTTCAGGAGCTGTGATGCAAAATTTTGCTACAATTCTCCAGTTGAACAACCTTTGACCAGCTGCAACACGCGACCGATCAGCAAAATTACCCCACAAACTACCACCCATATCAAAATCAGTACAAAGTAGGTAATTTATCTCCACTGATATTTCAACAGTCAAACAGTCATAGGTAAACCCTAATCCCTGATGAGATTATCCACAGGTACTGGCCCACAGTTCCAAGTCCTATGACAGGTGCCAAATGATCTGGTACAAATCCCACAGAGATACGGTTTGGGTCCAATGTGGTACAGTAGTCCCTCTTTTGAGCGACCACCCCTAGTGCCGACAAAAAAGCGGTAGAATAATGCAGGTGGTCGCTCATTGGAGGAATCACATATGCACCACCCCAAATCCATGGCGGACTTCCAGGTCTTTAGGTAGCGAGGTACGCAAATTTCTGCCACCACCAGGTCATCATTATCGATTACATATGCTGTGAAAAGAAATTATCATTTATCAAATTTAACAATTACAACCCTTAAAATCTTTATTTCAATAAAGAACTCTTGTCTGGGTGCTGAAAGATGTGTTTCGCAACTTGAAAATATTTGCCGGTCTTGAAGTTTTGTCATTTTCCCATTACGCTCAATGGGCCCGATACATCGCCGGGTACGGAGCCATCGTTTGCCAAGTAACCAGCTTAAACTGTCATAAAATTGTTTTGACGGCATTACTCACTGTCTTAACTTTATTCTACACATTTGATGCAGCCTAACTCACCGTAGTTCATAAGTTATGTATCAAAATAAGACTCGGCATTTTCCCATTGCCACTAGCCCCAGTATGAGGCATCGGGCCGCTATGTTGGGATGGACGGATGGTGCCCATATTAAAACAACACCGTCGATGCCTCAGAAATGGGGCTACATTGCCACCACGTGTGGTTGTTTGGGCGCCATGTTGACCTCATTCTGAACCGTGGGAAAAAATTGACCTGGCATGCATTTCGTCAGTGTCTGTCGCACGTGCTCAAGCAGGCAAGCACGTGTTTGATTGGGGTTCAAAGTGATTTTGATCTAGCGAAAGTTTTCATCGTACATTTTATAAAGTATGGGATGATTAAACATGGTTCAATTGGAAATGAGAATATTAAATAATAATATTTCTGGGCTTTCCGCTTATTTGCCACAGGTAGGTTAGGTTTCGCATGCAAAAAAAAAAGCTATGACCACGTGGCTGCGGTAAACAACGAAGATTGTTCCGGACGCTTCCGGCAACCTCCGTCGTCATTCAGATTTGAAGCATTTCAAGATGGATGATGTGAACGAACAGGAGTTGAGTGGGATCGATAAAGTTCCCATCACAAATAAATTTCTGTGGATCATTATGAAGTTTAGCTCAGAAAACAATCCATAATATCCCAGGATACAGAGAAAGAAAAAGAAATAAGATGGTCGAAATCTTCTTGAGTCGAGGTCCACAATGGAGAGGCCCGATACATGCGGAGTAAGCCACATTCACTGCAGTGGTAAAAATGTAAATAAATGGAAAGATCCTACGCTCGTGAGGAGGAATAGATACTGATTGATCAAAGTAAAAAGTTGTTTACGGAAATTTATCGTAGAAAGAAATCATTTGTTGCTTGCACTCAATAAATTTGACAAGAACCATGTAAATTTTATAACAATGGGTGAGTTGCATGCATGTATTTCGTTGGCAGACTCGAGGCGTAGTGGCCGAACATGGCTTAAATTTGTCTTATGCGGTCGCAAAATCGGTTCATTTTGCATGGTCGCTGGTCGCGTTTAACAGGTGGTCGTTCATAAGAGGTAAATTATTAAAGAAAAACAACTTTGGGGACCAAATGTGGTCGTTCAAACCAGGTGGTCGCTCATAGGAGGGGTCGTTCAAGACAGGGACTACTGTACTGAAAAATGTGGTGCTGATCCAATCCCACAGAGTTATGGTTTGGTTCTAATGTGGTACTATATACCAGTCCACTCAAAGACAATGTCCACACTCCACAGGGACAAATTGTAAATGGGTAGCACCAAATATACAACTCCACTCACGACACTGTCCACACTCCACAGGTACAATGTAAACAATGGCTCACAGTCTCAATGACTTGATGACAACACACAGCTTCTGTCAGATCCCTCAGAATTCTCTCTTCTCCTCTCCTCTGCTCTCCCTGTCTTAGTCAGGAAAATATCTGCTTTATATTTATACACAGAAATATCACCACTGTTCCAGAGTTTTCCAATTAGTCACATATCCATTGAAACCTGTCTGGACCATACCCACATGAATGCAGGTCACCCTTCTAGCTCATTGCACATGTTTACAAATTACATGTGATTCACCCACAAAAGAGGCCAACTCAGTGGCTCTGCAGTGATCATGCACAGTATTTAATGAACTCAATGACCCGACACACACTGAATGAATACAGTGACCTCTCCAAATGAAAACAAAGAGCCATACACATTTTCATAACACATGGCGCAATGCATTGTGGGAAAGGAAAAGCACAGTGAATCGTGGCCACGTATTTTCAGCATTTTTTCAAGGTGTCCGTTCTCTGAGTAACCAGGGCAAACGGTAGTTAAAGTACTTTTAAAACATGACTTACTATCTTAACTTTAATCTGCCCGCTCGGTTGTGTCTGAAGCAGTTATTATCGTTAGTTATAAATGCAAATGTGACACGGCACACTTAATCGCCGTTTTGAACATTGTACAATTGATTGCGGGACAGTCTCACAAAAGTACACTTGATTTGTATGTTAGAATCGTGGCCACAGCGTATATATATCATTATTGATACTCTGAAATAATTGCAAAATATATATTTTTTGTTTCATAGATCATAACCCTCTTCCCACCCCCACTCAGCAAGATCATCCCAATGCTCATTTAGAAACCATTGACATTGGGTGCAGAACTCACTATTTTCACAATGGCAGCCAAGTCAATTATATATTTTGAAGAGGTTGTGTCCAAAATATATGTGATTAGTCCTAAGGGAAGGTTAATTTTTTTTGTAATGTAATGTACAATATATTGGGACTTTTCCAGAGTGAGCATTACCTGAAAATGTAAATACAACGACAAACAGTGACCAGCTGTAGGCCCCAGAAATAGTGTTTTGTGTCAGACATAAAAGTTACCGCGAGGCAATGAAATAAGGGGTCAGCAATAGGCTGAGTGCCAAGTGCCCCACTGTGTCAAAGATGAAGCTCAATGGAGAAGGTTGCCCCGATAGTGGATACAGGTCTGAAAGTACTGGCCAGTTTTTACATAAGTGGCAACCACAAGTTTCAGTTATAATTCCATTTTAAAAGCCAACAAGTTTTCAATGGAATTAATCCATTTCAATTATGTGAGACCAACAAGTCATTACATGCAGAAAAAGAGAGAGAGAGAGAAAAAAAAGAAAAGATTTACTTCCAAGCAAATCTGTCTGTGCCTTCAAAAACTTTTATAAATTTAAATGCTACAAGTAGTACAATTTTTGTGGTTTCAGCACAAACCTATGGCTATGAATTAAATTTGGAATAACACATCTACCTATTATAGCGCTGAAGATACTCAACATTTAAACTTTTCAAGTGCCCCTACGCATAAATGTAAATTCTACAATTTTTGTTTGTGGTTGATTGGATATGCTTACACTACAGCACAAACCCATGAATTGAAGTTGGAAGCCAGGCTGCTGCTGAGATGCATAAAACTGAAAATTATGGTATCTATGTGAATATTAGCAGCATGTTAAGGTTGCCGTATTCACTACAACCGCAATGAGACAGTGATGTTTAAGATTTGTGACAAGAAAATCAACATTTTAAAGTACTGATTTGAGGGAGGAGAAGGAGTCTTGAGAAGTGATACTCTGTGTACTGATTTGAAGGTGAATATGATTCTGGATGAGCCCAAAGTGGGGTGTAAAAATAAAAAATGGACAGCTTAGGATGCAGAGTAGCACATTATACATGTATATATTATAAAATTTTGACCTGGTGAATTTAGGGCATGCTATACTTTGTGACATTCAGTTTATTAACACTTACAGAGTTACAGAGATTTACTGCTTTTAATAGCCTGACGATAAATCCAAATATTTACTTTTAGAAAATATATAGTTTATATGATCTCTAAAAAGATGTCTGGTGTATATGAGGACATGTTTGGAGCAAAGTCGTATTTTCTGTGTTAAGTGCTTTAAAAGTGTACCATATCCTTTGTAGTTCATGCACTAAAGTTTGTACAAGCCTTAAGATCACAATAAGAGTGACATACCATGAGAAGTTTGCTGTTCGTATGTGCCGAAGTTCCTGTTGTGCCCTCAGATTAAACTTCTATGTTTGATTCCTGCAGATAAGGGTTCCACAAGTACTTCTCCACCAGACCAAGCTGCAGAGAGACCCACTGCTGACAAAGCCAATCGCAGACGTCAGCCATCATTCAGCATCATATTTGCCTCAGATAATGATGGAGAAGATGGGGATTGGACCAAGTCTGGTGGGTCATACCCGTGGTTTTTCAGAGTAGATGTGCAGCCATCCGAGTCGGAGAGTGATGTGTTGAGTATTCAGGTTGGTACTGAAGCTGTCACAGGCATGAGCAATTCTGTGAAATCTGTGCAAATCATCTTGCATTCTTAACTTTTCCATACCCTAGTGACTTTATGTGAGAGTGTTGCTAAATTGTATTTTCCTTGTGCTTAACTTTTCTTGAATATTCTGTAAAGCCAGCAGAGCTTTTAGGCATATGATCAATGGTGAAGGGGTTTTCTGTATACTCATTTTTGCATATTCCATCACATATGGTTAATAAATAATAAAATTGCATTATGTCCACAAAAATATGGTGCAGTAGTTTTATAAATATTTATTTTATTATGAAGTATGGCTTCCTATGACAAAAGTAAGCATCCTGAGGTGGTTCACATCATTTTGCTGCCAAAGCATACCAGTGGCTTCAACTAGTTAAAGCAGGACCTTCAGTAGGCAACTTTCTAAGTCTGGGTGTGAGACTGTGTTCCCAATCAGCACAAAATAAGGTACATATAACTGATCTGGAGCAACCACTCCTCCCAGGTACTGTATAATACAATTCTCATTCAATGCAGGAATGAATGTTTTAACAAAATTTTTAAAAAAACTAAATGAGCAACACAATTTTATGCCTGGAAACTTTGAAACTTGAGATTGTCATCTGACTTGTGTGATAATTGTTCTCATTTGGCTTATGAGTGTCTCAACTCCTCCTATATAGATCATGTTAAATATATATGCAAACTAATCCATAAAGCGTCACCTTCTGTCTTGCAGAGCAAGGACACTGTGCTGGTGCGCGATTCATCTGATGACTACTGGTTCCTGGAAGAAGATGACCAAGTGTCAGTAGAAATGAATGAAAATGGTGTCTCTCTTGAATTCCAGTCAGATTCCCAATTCTTGGAGTATGAAGTGGCCGACTCATCTTCCAGTGAGCCCCATAGTGATGACAGCAGCAGTTCAGACTCCCCTTCAGAGGTGGGCATATTCTCTCTCTTCCTCCCACTAATATGCAAGGGAATAAAATTTTGATCATGTCATTACTTTGTGAAGCTCTAAGCTGGTGGAAGTAAAGAATGTGTCACAATGATTTCAGGGTCAGTGGGTAGTAGAGAATATGGTGTTACGCTACTTATTCAACCCGCAAAAAATGTAAACAAACCAGGGTGAAGTCTGTACCTTCCAAAATAACTTATAAACCCTAACATGTCCTATGCCAAATTGTTCCTTACAATACTCGGAATCATCTGAGAACAAGAAAACCTGGTCATCATTGGGAAAATTGTAAGATATTACTGTTTGCTACAGCCAAAGTACTGACAGCAGTCACGCTGCCTTGCATGGTGACTCGGAGTACTCACATTGTGGACATGTGTATTCAGTTACTACGCTGGGTATATTGAAAGCTGACCTGTCAATAGATACTGCACACTGTACCTGTAATTTTCAGGGGAAAAAAAATGTTACTGTGGTCAGAATTATGTAAGAGACAGCCCCCTGTACCTCTAAGGATCATTTCTAATGTGCACTCTATAATCCTTCTACCCGGAAGCCATCCGTATTATTCAGGTAATGCCTTAAGGGAACAAGTCATCTCCACAATTATCAAATAAATGATCTTTGAAGATTGGAAATATTGTTTTGTGTACAAATTTTGTTTGTAATTCATGAACCCAGAAAAAATATGCTGAGAGGTAATCCTGTTGACTGTACAAGCAGTCACACTGAAGGCAGACACCAGCCCTGAGGACACTAAAAGTGCCTGCATATTGGCATCTTTTGTTGGTGGAAATTGTTTGTTCCATGACAATATAAAAAGTACAAAATGTCATGTTTTGTCAGAGTGGTTTCAAAGTTTGGTATATATGAAAGGCTATTAAAGATAGAACCTGATTTGCCTGAGTGTGTATGCTCAGAGGTACTAGAATAGGGATGTTCATTTATTACAGACACATCTTCAGATAAATAGATTAAAAAAAAGATACTTGTTATGATGTATTACGTATCCACTACGTTTGGTATGATCTCTCTAAGATCTTATCCTTTCCAAAGCTAACAGAAAACATTTCTCTGTATATGTACCTCTGGACTGGAGGCCAGCTGGCACTCTTTACCGGTTGACCCCAGTACCTGACCTCTGTTTTGACCAATCACATCATTTTGTCTCTTCGGCTGCTTTGCATCTATGTTGTGTTCTATTCTGTTGACCTGTTTAAGGGTCTGCCCTATGGGGGGGGGGGGGAACCCCTTTCTGTTTTTGGCTTCTCTGTCCATCCAGATGTGCACATTCTTGTGACTGCGATGTCCACAGAATGCCTTCATTATGTTGCTCAAATTTAGCAATATGCTTTCTTTACCTGGCAAGAACTGATTAGATGTGTCACCATGCCCTATTTTGAGCAGGTGGCAGCCTAATTACTTGCTCGCTACTGCAATATCTGCAGAATGCTCTAGTGTATTTTTCTCAAAATTGGCAGTATGCTTGTCTAGCATGCCAAGATAAACTCATTAGATTTTGATGTCACCATGACCTAATTTGAGTAAATAGCAATATTCTCTCTTGGCAGACTCTTCAGTCAACACTTTGCATTGAAGATATGTCTGGCCATTTTGTGTTTCAGTGTCATTTGTCAGTATCCAATGTTTTCTGTGTTGTCAGGGTGGTAGTAGTGCACTAACCAGCAAGCTAGCAGTTTCACGGTGCTCCTTTGTAGTTGCAAATTAACCCATTTTCCAATGGTGTGGTTCCCACCTGTCCTCTTGATTTTCATGATGGCATCTTGTGCAAAAGGGATGCCAGGAGACCATGGGGAGTTGGGACAACCACAACTACTGTCGAGGCTGCCTGGAGTTCATTAGATGGACCAGGTGCACTCAGGAAAATGCTTTGCAAAATCTGCAAGTCCTAGAAGGCTGTGCATGATCCAACTTCATCTTTGCTATGGGTCCAGTCACAGTTGTGGATACCATCGTAATATCCAGTACGGGTGTAGCGGCCTCCTCAAGGCCTACAACTGCCATCACTGCTCACTTCCTGGTTGGCAGTTTTAGCCTGCATCACCAGTACCAGCCAAGTCATCCATAAAGGCCCAACCAGTACCATCACTGTCACCACCAGTCTCCAGTGCCATCTTGGCTACAGCCGGCACTGTTCCAGTGGCACAGCCTGCTCCAGAGCAAGGACTGTCACTGTACAGACAGGTCCTGGTACCAGTGCCAGCAGTACAGCCTCTACCGGACCTCTGGCTGTCATCACTGCCCGGTCCCAGAGTGCAACATTACATATGGCTACATGTGGAACCTGATTTGATCAGTGCCAGATCTGCCTTGAATGAGGTCACATTTAGAATGTAGTGGATGGGTAATATATTATGACACAAATCTGGGAAATTTATTATAATTTCCATGTTTGTCATTAGCACTTACCTATCCACTACACAAAGGCCCACATATTACTGGTATAGACATGCATTTTCATTGTCGTACCCACCAAATGTATGATATTCTTCATTTTAGACCTGGAATAGACTAGTACAACAAATGCTTCTTTCCTTCTGCTACCAGATCGTAGAAGTCACTTCCTTTTGATACTTGCAATACTTCATCCACTGCTGCCTTCAAAAACTAAAATTAATCCTGATATCCCAGGCCCAGTTATACATAATTCTTAGCCCCTCCCCCCCCCCCCCCCCAAATAATTGTTTGTTTCCCCTTACCCAACCAACCCATCTCTAAACCCCGTACCAACCCCCTGCTCACTTACTTCCGACCAAAAAATTAAAAACACCTACCTGCCCAGAATTGTGAAATATTTAACAAAGAAAACATACCAACCCACCCAAATTGTTAGACTAAAAAGAGAAAAAAAAATGCGTACCTACCTACCCCCAAAATTTCAGTCTGTAAGGGGAAACACTGTAATATTTATTTTTGGCCTTAATAGTACATTTGAACAGTAAAGTATCTGTAGTGTACGCTAGGCGTAGTATGGGCAGCAGCAATCAGCTGAATCAACACCTGTGTGAAATAGGTGTGGTCCATTGTCCTTTTTGTAAGTGTGGCCCGATGGTTGAAGATGTATGGCACTACTTTTTCGCATGTCCACAGTACGGAATGTTTCTAAATATTTTACACTCTTCTGTAATACCTGCTGCCTCATTTACTTTACAAACCGTTTTACTTGGTGCAAGAGATAGTGACTGCTGGGGGGAAAAATGTTTCATCCTCTCCACCAGTATATCTTTAACAATAAACGTTTCATCACTGGTGCCGTTACACAAATATACCTGGACTTGTAATAAGACTTACTCACACATACAGCTAAATTGATCCATTGTCAGTTGTAGTTTCTGGTATATCCATAGCTCGCTATCTGTCTTTTGATCTTTCCTTCTTGATGTATAACAAATTACTATACAAAAAAAAAATTAAGGCCCCCCCCCCACAGGGGGCAGGGGCTTCACTTTCTTCATACAGTGTAAGTAGGGAGTGTGCCCTCACGCTTTTGTCTCAGCAGTGGCATGCTATCTTTTTGAGTATGAATGAAAATAATTCTGAGTATGTTGTAATGTGACGGTGAGGTTGTCTTGTTTGCAAGACAGATTTGTATAGAGCATTGCCCTTTCTCCAAATTGCAATGAATATGTTTAAAACAAAATGGGAGGAGAGGGGGCTGCATGGCCATGTAGTATGGCAGGCTAGCACCTGTCATCCCCGAGTGTAATGGGATAGTTTCATTGCATGTAGGCCTGCATGTTATTTTATGTTATTTTGTTTTGGGGTAAACCCAGTGACTTGCATGCACCGTTTATGGATGATGATTCTCTGGGTCTGTCATTCCAAGGAGTACCTACCAGTGGATTTCATTTTATGCATATTAGGAGGACACAGAAACCAGTTATTTTCCCAGGTTTAATCATCAGTATATTTTCCAGTTGTGTGTACATTATGAGCAGGGTCCACCAATGAATTTTATTTTCTGTGTTTATCCTCAAAGCAAGTTGTTTTGATATTTTAGTTGAAGCCTATTCTAACTCTAGTGCCCACCCACTCAAAGTTAATGACTGGTAAGCCCGTGACTATTCTAACTCTAGTGCCCACCCACTCAAAGTTAATGACTGGTAAGCCCGTGACTATTCTAACTCTAGTGCCCACCCACTCAAAGTTAATGACTGGTAAGCCCGTGACTTGGCAGTGCATCTCAAGAACACTGACATTATGCTTCATTCATAGACTGCATTTGCATGTTTTTAAAAATCATTGTCTCAGCATGATTTTGATCAGGTCAATTTTTTAATCTGTTTCAGGGGGGAATCTATATACTCTGTGATGACAGCGATGAGGATTTTTTTGCTGACTACAGTGATCTTGACTCAGGTGATGAAGATGATGATGATGATAAAGAAATCTCAGATGAGGTAAGGAAGAGCTCACATTCTTAATTTAAACTTGCCTTCCATTTACTGATGATGTGGAAACACATTACATGTTTTGATTCTCATAGAATATACAGGGGAGTGGGTGGTAAGGGTTAATACTTTTCTGTAGCAGTGTGAAACTAATGACTAATTCAAAAATAGATCAGTGTATATTGGCAAGAAGGTATGAGTAGCGTTCCAAAGTGGCCAGAATAATACACTCACTAAACAGTTGAAAGTGAATTCATTTCATGTGTGGTCACATGATCATTTTGACCCATCATTATGTTCATGGGGAAATAGATATCAGTGTCATCCTAAATGCTAATGCAGTGGGCTCCCTCTATTAGAGCCACCCCTACCACTAAAGGTAAATGGTCACCTTATGAAGGTGTGGTCTTTGTGGAGGGTAACAACACAATAGAAATGGATTGGTGCATAAGTAAGGCGACTTTATACAAGGGGCTGCTGTTCAGGAGATAGGCTGCTGCAGTGTTGGGAATGTAACTGAATATCAGCTTTAAACACAATATGAATTATGCATATTCATTGTTGTAGGATTACTGGCGATGTTCAGAATGTGAAACTCTGAACCCACCGTTGAGAAGATACTGTGACAAATGTTACCAAGTTCGTGCTGGCTGGTTGCCAGAGGTGCGTCCCAGATTTGTTTCCCATCGTAAGCAGTTTCGTCGATCAGTCTCTGCTCCAGATGACCGAGACCTCAGTTTAAATGTGGCAGTGTCACCATCGAAGGAGAAAGGATTTTTACTGAAACAAATACCAGTGTCAAAGTGGGACTCCAACAAAGTGCTGGCATCTATCCGGGAATCACAGGAGAGGGAGAGAACTAAACCCAGTACAGATGAGTCCCCAGAAGAGTATGATATACGTGAGTGGACCAAAACACCCGAAGTTTCTGAGGGAATGCACCAGAGTATTCCCAATACTCCAAGTGCTCCAAGTAAAAACAGAGTTACAAGCACTATCACCTCACCCATGCTCCTGGAATCCAAAAATGTGCCAGACCAGATTCAGACCCACTTTGCTGCAGAAGCTTGTCGTTCAGTCACCAATAGGACACCAACTGTTTCTGGTGGTGAACCTTCTCAAGCTTCATATAAATCTCTCTATATATCAGATCCTAAGAGAACTTTGAATGAGACAGTGTCTGTTGACAAAGGGCTGATGTCGCCATCGAGTACGTTGACTAATTCTGAGCTGCAGTCAAGTAGCATGGACCCACAATTGTTATCAAGTTCCAAAGTACCACGGCTCAGTGCTCTTAATGGAGAACCTCTGGGCAGCAGTGATCTTTCCTATGACGTACCAGATGTGCCTGTTCTGCTGAGTGTCAAACAACATTCTCCCATCCTTGGCCAAGTTCCTGTGTTGGAAAAGTCTGACACTATTGTCACAGAAAAGCTGACGCCGTACTCCAAGTCCATAGTGTCAGGTCAAGGCCCTTCAGATGCAGACCAGTCTTTGAGAATGGAGTCCCAGGCAACATTGGATCAGTCTAATTTTGAAAGTTTTAGTCAAAGATCATCAATAACTTCTGTAGGGTCAAAACTTTACCCACTGGATACTGTGGATACGGAGATCTTGTCACCCGCAGGTGGAGACTCTGCACTGTCAAGATGGAGTAGCTGTGATACAGGGTATGGCAGTTTTGAGCTGCCACAGAAAACAGTTGCAGGCCACTCCGTTTGGATCCCCAACAGTCAACAAGATAATTCCAGCCACTCGATGCAGCTGTCCCACAATGCTGACCAGCCAGATCTCAAGGTCAAAGAGTTCAATGTCCTTACTCCTTTAAAGATACCTGCGTTGTCACGGAATGACTCAGGAGTAGAGCTCCCTGCCAGCCAGGATTCAACTTGCACATATACAGTTAATCAGCAGGCAAGTTTAGATGCATTGCCATCAAGTCAGGAGACTACTGCTGGCACATCAAGTCAGGATTCGGCATTCAAGGAGTCCCAGTCACTTCTGGTCTCTGACAAGGAAGAAAATATGCGTAACATTATTATTAGCAAGTCCTTTGGTGAGACAAAGAATAGCTTTGTGGGTCTAAAGACTGGCGTAGACTGTCCGTCAAACATGACAAGTTGTCCTGGATCTCCTGATGCACCATACGGGTCTCCCGCAAGTAGATCAAAGCCAAAAACTTCAACACCAACTGGAACAAAATCTGATAAATCTGGTGTTTGTTCCAATACTATAGATAAAAGAAATGTAATAAACGAGGATGAAGACAGCCTCTGTATGCTGTGTTTTTCCAAACCAAAAGAGGCAAGTATCATCCATGGTAAAACTGGCCATCAAGTGTGCTGCTATCGCTGTGCACGGACACTGAAGAAACGACGTCGACCGTGTCCAGTTTGTCGTAAGCCCATACAGAAGGTCATTAGGAACTATGTCGTGTAAAACAGGTAGAACGCTGCACGAGATGAAATGGTGTGTGAGATAGTCTGGATGGCACCTATGATTTTGACTACTAAAACAGGTACAACCCAAAAAGTCACGTGCAGTTGAAATTCAGATAAGAGACACATTTGCACATCAAATTAAATACATGGATATAAAATAATTATTATACAGTGAAGCATAGCTACATGTATTTATATCCCGTTTTACACCACAATATGGTATTAAATGACATGTGAAATTGCATGTTAAACTTGAATTTAAATTAACTCAAGGAAGTCTGAAGCAGAAGATGGCTGGAAAGTGTAGTGACTGGTTGATATACGGCATGCTGATGGTCATTTTGTACTGACTGGCATTGATTGACAACTGTAGACATCATTTATTATGTCTTTGTTACACCCGTTTACTGTTACGAAAGGAGGAATGTGTACACTTGCAATGAGTGATCGCATCCTGGTTGTAGAAATCCTGTGTATCGGGTTCTAAAATTTTTTTTTTTTTTTCTTTTTTTTTTCTAAATTTGACCATATATTGCTGTTATACCTTGCTTATTGAATCGTGCTTGAACCTGAAAACTGCGGAATAAGAAAATGCTAATTCGAATATTTTGTCTTGGAAATAGGTGGTTGGGTGAAGGCCTTGTGCAAGCAACAGGATTGCAGGGTTGCGTATTTAGCAGGCATAACTAAGTCATGGATTGTAGGCTTTTGCTGACAAAAATGACTGGGGTGATACCTGTCATGAATACTTCAGCCCAAAAGGCTGAGGTTTTTGCTATCTGATATAACATATATATTTTGGGCAGACAAAAAGCTGTTCTGGGCCTACAGAATTTCATAGTCGCAGGCCCAAATGGCCAACAAACAAACATAAAATTTTGCAGTGTCTGATTTAGTGTATATTTACCATGATCAAAGACCGTGATAAGGAATAGGTTTGTTGGTATTTGGTTCCTTTTAGTCCTGTATCTGCACACCAAGTTTGGGATGCAAGTTCTGCAAGTGGCCCAAAATGTTGAATACTACTGTGTGCCAGATGGGTGACGTGGTCAGTCTTATTGCCAGCCCATATGAAATTGCCAAACATTTGATATATGATTGATATTCAACCGAAAGCTGTTACCTAAGGTGGGTTTGATTATATTGGTTCCAAGTGATACTGCGTTAAATATTTTTGTAGGCTTATTTATAATTCTTTGACAAGAAAAATCTTGCTGTTCAGTTCTTCCAGCTTAATTATGAGGTAGAAAACATATCAGCAACATTGACAATGCATGATACATGCAGAATACCACACTTTATGTTATCCAAGAATGATATTTTGTGGCAAATGGTGTTAGAATACAGGTTTAACAGAGAAATAGAATTATGCGTCTTAAAAGGGTGATATTATGAGGCTTTATGGTCCCACATGAAAGGTGTTAATAGCAGCTACAAATGAACTGATAATGAAATTAGTAAAGTGAAAACTGTGCAATGATATTGGTATATTGCTTTTCATTCTGTTTTATTTTAAGTGAAAAGGCTAGGTATTTCTGGCAGGCATTCAGTGGTCAGCATCATGTACTTCTACAAACAGTATGGCAAATGTTGTAGTGCTAGAGTGTATATGTACTTGATGTGGCTGCCATTGGCCTGCATTCTCCAGGAAGCTTTATTGTCTTGTTGAGGAGAAAAGCTCCAATTATAAATCCCCTCCAGAAAATTGAGTGCTAGTGTTGACAGAGCTCTTTGCTTCCAGTTGACTATCTGATATGCAATTTAATATTGTGCACATCATTCAGCTCTCAGAGGATAATATGAGAATATTGAGCAAGCACAGTTGCATAATTTGCCGGCATGAACATTTCTGAGTGGGAGAGAATACCTGTCTTTTGTGACAGTGAAGGGGTGAGGTGTAAAAAAACCCAAGCCACTGCCTTTTGGTTCCCTGTATGCTGTAGAGTTCTTGCCTCCTGCAAGTAATCTGGCTGAAAATGAAGATGAAAAGAAATACCTCCTTGCACATTATGAGCTACAGTACTAGTCTTCATTCTCAAATAATACTTGGTTTTATGCTGTGCTGTAGTTCCTTGAAATTCCGAATTTTGTTCTTGGCAATGTATACAGAGTTTGGGAATTTAAAATGTCTTTGGTGTCCATATTGTACAAGGGCCCCACCAGGTCAAACCTTGTGTATTCTTATACCTTTTATTAGGGGACATGGTACAATTCAAAGAAATCCAGTATACAACTTGGTTCGCACAGAACCTTGAGCGTTTGATGCCTTGTTGGATTGGCTCACAGGTTATAATCCTATTTTGAAGGGAACCTCATCGCTGACGAAATATGTGTACCGTGCTTTTACACTGCCAGTGTATACTATTTCTTTTTGTAGATACATATATGTGTATTGGATGAAAATTTTTTGTGTGTATTCACATTATTTATTTTGTTTTCTTCATGCACTGCCAATGAAAACAAGTAGGCAAAATTAAACTTGTTAGCATGCCTAATACAAGTCAATATATCTCTGGACAAGTTACTTTGGTTGGGTACTTTTCCAAATGCAATGTATAATTCAGTGACAAAGTACAAACAAGTCTCGTTATCTTACAATACAATTTCACTGCCTGGTGGACAAGTTGATCTTTTTATTATGTCTAACAGTTGAAGATCAAGGAATACTAGAATGAATTGGCTTATCACTGCCCCTTTGGTGTTGGTTTTGTGAACAGGTGTTCTGGTAAAGTAAACATATACAGCATGAAAATGTACTTTGTGGTGGTTATATTAATGGCATTTATGAGCAAAGAAAGTTGAAAATTAATTTTGCATTTAAATGTAGATACTGATGGTGTTAACAATTGTAGTTGAGGAAACAGTTACTGTGGTTACTTTTTTTGTCAAGACTTATAAATGCACTGAAGGCTAATCAGGGACAAATCTGGACTTCAAAAAAGCTGCCGCCAAGATTGGAAATACAGGCATAATTTTCAAAAATCCAGTTTAGTCCTTTGATAATTATTTTAAACTATTTTAGCCATTTTCACACTTCTTTAGTCAAATTCAAGAAACATTAGCATTTGGCTAATGGTCAGAGTGGTCCCTGGCTAATGCTTCAGACTGTTTGAATATATTGAAGTCTCTTTAAAATTACATTTTGTTCTAGATTGTTGACTGAGCGTGAAACTTGTTTGTGTAATGCCTGGCCTCCACCAGTATCCATTGCCATCACCAGCAAGAGTACCTCAGGGAAACTGTATTTTTTCTGTGCAAAATGTTTAAGAATTTGCATTTGGAGGAAAATACAAAAATGTATCATTAAAAATAAACTCCATGCATGTATTATATGTTCAAAGTACAAAAAAAAAAAAGACTTATTCTATTGGCTGTAATAAACGTTTGCACTCGTGTATGTGGAGAAGAGTGTTCAAGGGGAATTGCATGTCGTAAGTTCATGCCATGTGTAAGTATTTAACTCATTCCACCCTGATGACGCTTTGTCCCGCTAATATCTAAATGTCGTCTGCTGATTGTATTTTACTAATTTAGGGATTATTTTCAAAATTTTGTATGAAACTTGCATGGAAGATCATTCTAAATTATATGCCCAGGGTCAACAGCTTTCCTTGGCACGCTCTGGGCGCACAGGAAAGCTGTTGCCTCGGTCTTCTATCAGAGTGGAATAAGTTAACATTATTAGTCTCTGACATTCATGGTGGACTACTTGGTGAGTGGATTAAAGTGATGCAATTGGGGAATGCCTCTATCATCTTTTCATCTGATCTGAACATTTATATGTATTTTTAACAAATTCATAAAAACAGTGACACTGTCACTATCAGTTTAAAACAATGGCATGGAAGTAAAAGAATATTACTTTTAAAGACTTGCATCAATATTTTGTTAAAAATACACATGGTACTAATTTAGTAAACTTGAAGTTGAGTGGCACTGTTGTGATTACATGTTCTTCCAATAATTCCATTCATTGTAATTATTTTCATTTTATCTTTGGGGGGGGGGGGGGGATTTGCCACAACAGGTGTTGAGTATCATGGTTTGGATATTGCATTGTGAACTTCCATTTTGTTACAAAAAAGAGATGCATGTTTCATTGTGGTAACAACCAGGACAAGACACTCTCTTGCCAACATATTGCAACAGAGCTATGGTCACTACACAGCCACTGGCTGTGGAGGCCAAAGAAAGGGGTGGAGGGGAATTGGAAATATTTCATTAAAAATATAATGAACACATTTTTGTTTCACATAGTTTATCCCAGGTTGTTTGCATTCAGGGCTTAGACAATTGTGTTTTAAATACCCAAAGTGAAATGTAAACACTTTCGGACGCAGTGCATGCAAACAATCATTGGATTTAGCTTTGTTGCAGGTCAGAATATAACAGATGTGTGCATATTGGATGTTATATTGGGATATACTAAATGTATGCATGTTTGATGTTGCATCAGAGTATAATGAATATGTGCATATTGATGTTATATCAGGGTATACTAAATGTATGCATGTTTTGATGTTACATGAGTGTGGAAGAAATGTTTGTATATTTGAGGTTATGTCAGGATACAATAATTGATGTTATAGAAATGCAACTGTGAAAATTAACAGTACAATTTTGTACTTGCCTGATGATTCAAAAGTTCTTTTTTTTGAGTTTAAATGACCTGAATTCTAATATTTTGCTTTGAGATGCAAGAACAAAAAGTACATTGGGCACATTGAACATTTAGTTTTTTGTTCCTTTTAGAAATTGACAGAGATGGGGAATGGTGAAGTAAAGAATCTATAGCCCATTTTCACCACCGAAAAATTAATTGGGAAGTGCATCTGATGTGAATACACATTGTTTATCTCCTATGCATACATTTCTAATTTTATGGAAGTTAATTGCAAAAAAATTTCATTACATTTTTAAAAGTGGAAATAGGTATGCTTGTGGATCACATAGTTATTGAAGGTCAAACAAGTAAGAAAAACTTTGTGGTAGTTGTCTGAGACAGTAATTATGTGGCAGCTGTTGAATGAAGCAGTAACACCAACGTCTCTGCCGTGTTGATGATCAGATATTAGTCCACCCTGCCAGGTGAGCTTTGTGTTGTCATTTGCTTCATCTTGATGGAAATGAAGCAATGACTATATGAAATACAATGATTCCATCACCAAGATATATGGTGCACTTTACACTGACCCCTGCACCATATGCACAGTTGGTTTTACCAATAAAAGATCTATTTTTGCACTCTTTGGCTCCGTTTTGTCACCTCTTATAATTGCAGGCTTGTGTGAAGCATTTTAGTTTGATTTGCTTTGTTTTCATAATAAACTCGACATTTTCTGCTTAAAATGTTTGCTGCAGAGACATTGTTAGCTTGGTGTACAGACTAATTATATGGGACAGTGTCCTTGTGCAGAGCAGGTCCAATGTAAGCTTTCAGTATGTGGGGGGGGGGGGGGTGTTACTTTAAGGGAAATCCCAGAAGTACTGGCAACCGTCCCAATCTAGGGATGCTGGCTGGAGACTTGTCTTTCTCTATGGAGAAAGTTTTCATGGTTATATATACCTGGGCATGTCTTCTCAGGAAGTTCTATCAATATTATAACTATTGAACAGAATTAGGAAGTCCAATGTGGAGAACCGATCCACCAAGATGAGCACCGTTTTGCATTCTGGTTCTTGATTTTCACTTTCAGCATGCTGTTAACAAAGTGGGCTTGGGATTACATATAGGCAACATTAACCTAATTCTCAAGGTCAAGTTGATAAGGTCACTAAAATGAAAATTTCTCGTCCATAACTTGCGGAATTCTCACAAATTCAATCAAACTTGTTGTGGGACAGTTAGCTGGTCTAGGGAAAGTAGTAGGTAGGCTGCATTCAACTCCAGTGAAGGGACACTTATGTTTTCATCTTGAATCTTTTTGTTGATGTTCAACACTTACATAATTGTAGTTGCGCGTGAATGTTGCTCAAACCACTCTAAAGTTCTCCCTTTCTCTCTCCTTTCTTGCTCTCCCTCACACTGGTGTCACCTTCAGATTTTGAACAATCGAAAGTCTAGATTATCTGCACAAGTGATCTATATGCATGTATTAGAACAATGATAACTTAATTACTGTATATAAAAGTAAATTTCTTCGCGTTTAACCAATGATATTTACCCATATAGTGAAACCTCATTATAACGACACTCCGATAACTGACATTTTCAATACAATGATACAAATTTTCATGGGGGAAAAAGCTTTGTTTTCTTTATTATTTGACTTCTTTATTTGGCATATTCAGTTATCTGACACATTTCTTAGGGAACTGATGTTGTCATTATGATGAGTTTTCACTGTATATATTAAAAGGGGAGTAAACTTTTTCCAAGCTGACAATGATGGATACTTGAAATTCAAACTTTCAAATAAAAGTGCACCAAAGAAGATGTTTATTTTACAGAGACTTCAAAGCTAAAAGATGGGATTACCTAAAATGAACATGCCCAATTTGATGGTCCATCCTTCCTCAACTTGATGGTAACTAGTTGGCTAAAGACAACACACAGTAGGTACTGAGCTTTGCCTCAGTACTGATAATGATGGGTTACAGAACTACGTTTCATGCGACACTTGCTTTCTTGTGTCTTCTTCCTTCATGATTCGGTCACTGTGTTATAACAATATATGTATTCATAATTTTACATGGCACATGGACTTCCATATCCACAACTTGATAGAATGATCTATATTTTCAAGGTCGCAGGGTTACTTGCATGACATAAGCAAATTACACTAGGCGAGGCCCACAGCAGTGAACTCACTTTAAACTGGTCTGACCAGCTTTGTTACATCGCCTAACTCCTTAGAGACCATTAATGTAGTTTGTGGGTGCATGCTATATCGGTACAACATGCACGTTTGCATTAACTTGTAAAAGTAGGTGCAAGGTGACAACATAATGGTCAATTGTGATGTAATAACAATGTTGGTACCTTTCAACTGCGATGCACTTCAGGCATAACGCCCCCCTGTGCCCACAGTGGGATTTATACCTAAGGGACCTTTGGCACTAAAGGCCTTGAGTCTCCTCATTATCAAGTGGAATTTGTATCTGATGATAGCTTCCTTTCTTGATAGTAAGATTTTCACAAACTACTGGCTTATGAAAAATCACCTTTTCCCAAGTTCTTTCTTTTTTTTTTTTTTTATATATGTAGGTGTAGTTGGTAGCTCAATTTTTCATACGTTTGTCTGAACGGGGACCCACAGCATTACCTTGATGTAGCTTTGGGTCCTGACTCTGTATTTTGTGCGATACCCACCAGATGGCGGGTTCATGCAATAAACTATGTCCCTTTTCCCAAGTGAAAGATTTAATGTGACAAGGCAGATGTACTCAGAATATCAAAATTTAGCATGAGACTCAGCAAGGAGTTCATTTGTCCATGATGTTAAAACCAAAGGGTTCAGTCGTGCACATCTGCTGGATCCAGCGTGTCTCCCTCGCAAGTCTTAGTTTCAGGGTCTTGCTTTAAAGGGGAGGTATGTGTATGTGTTCCAGGATTTGAATACTTTATTCCTGGGTGTCCTGATTCGGCAGAGCAAATTTAAATGCCTGCCCAGAGTTTGTGGGATGTCTTTTCTTGTAATGTAATAGAAGTGCCCTCACATTCTATCTGTTAAGGCCCGACCAGTTTGACCTACATACTGTTTTTTACATATCGGAGGAGATAAATCAGATTGTTGTGTTTACAAGAGCCTCCCACCTGGGTACTGTATGTACGCCCTGTATGTGTGCTTGTTGTTCTCCTGGTATCAAGTTTTAGTAATACAATACCTACAACTATGTCTCCCCGTGCAACAGGGGAACATATTGTTTTTGCATCCGTTTCTTCTTCTTCTTCTTCTTCTTCTTCTTCTTCTTCTTCTTCTTCTTCTTCTTCTTCTTCTTCTTCTTCTTCTTCTTCTTCTTCTTCAACACATTGTTGTGTGCTTTGCGGACGCGATAACTCGAGAAAGATTTGACTTGGGAAGTTGAAATTTTTTGTGAAGATGTTCCTATATAAAAGCCTGCTTGGGATTGCAGATGGGTGACCTTGACATTTTTCAAGGTCACATGGGCATATCGTGTAAAATTGACGCAGACGCAATAACTCCACAAGGATTTGACTTAAGAGGTTGAAATTTTGCATGATTATGTACCATAATATGAACTAGGTTGGGATTGTAGATGGATGACCTTGACCTATTTTCAAGGTCACGTGGCCACTTTTTAAAAATCACTGCAGATGCACTCGTGAAAGATTTGACTTAAAGAGGTTGACATTTTGTGTGATTATGTTTCTATGTAAGACTTTTGTAAGACCTTGCTTGTAACTGCAAATGTATGACCTTGACCTATTTTTCAAGGTCACCTGGGTATTTCGTCAAAAATCAACGTGTTGAAATGCCAATAAAGAGTATACCTTCACCATATCTGTAGATCATGGGAATGGGTATGCCTTTTTATAAAAATAAGGGTGACAATAGTAAGGGTGCACGGGGAGACATTTGACTTTCTGTTGGAAAATCAGCCTGTTCTTGTTGTTTTTGTTTCATGGGCTGCTTTTCAGTAAACCAGAGTCAGAGCCTCCAAGCTAGCCTGTCTTAAAAGTGGGAGATATCCCTCCTGCAGGAACTGAAAACAGGAGCTCCACAAGCGCCCAAGGCATGAAGCATAGCTCGGGGGGTCTCGGGGTATGCTCCCCAAGGAATATTTTAAAATTTGCACCTTCATTAACTGCATCTTTGAACCAGTTTAGGTACCATCATAGACATATTCCACCCATATATAGTACAACAACGTGGCAAAACAGTACAACTTTACAGCCACCAATGGAATAATGTTACTTTTTTTTTAATTTTACAAAAAGTGGAAGACTTTGTAAAAAAAAAAAAAAAAAATTACAAAAAAGTGGGAGATCTCCCCCATCGGTGGGAGACTTGGAGGCTCTGCAAGCCCCCTGGCCCGGTTTGTGGAGTATGTGGTTGATATACCTAAAGTAAGTCTTGATCTGGTTAAGATTTGGTCTTGATATGATGGGCAGCTGAACTCCTTGTCGAGTTTCCTTCGTACATGATAGTCTTGCAATTGGTTTCTGGACGGTAATGAAACTTTGTATGATTACATGTGTTTTCAAGAAGCCCCGTTGAATTACAGAGATTAGTGACCTCCACTTCTGTCTCCATACCAGACCGACAGGAGTCAACGAGCAACGGGAAGATACAACTTTTGTTCTTTAAAATCTGTCTGTTCTAGTTCTGTGAGCACAGGTCAATGTTTCTAGTACCAGAAACCTATCTATCAGCTATAAACTTTTGAAATTGCATCGGAACACTTCTGGGGACCCCTAGACCTTAATTTATTCAACAGGTGGTGCTGCGATTTTTGCTTTTTTTTTATGATTTTTTATTTTCCTCTATAAGAACAAGATTACATGTGAAGATTGGTGACCTTGACCTAATTCACAAGGTCACAGAGCTTAGATTTTGTGAACAAGCTTAGGTCAGCTGAGCACGAGTTGTTCACACAGGCCTCTGGTTTTGAAAATAAAGTTGACCAGCACCATTGCAATATGTCATGGTCATACGCTGGCTGAAAGTGCGAAAACATGTAAGCATTATGTTTAGCCCCTACAAACGACAAAGCAGGACACTGTTACACAGTCAGGAAAATATGTATTGAACTAGTTTAGTCAAGTTTCGACAACTGATGCCCTTAAACTGCACAAGAGATATGTATGGGAGTGTTGCTGGGCCACAATGAAAGAGGCTGTCCATATGACAAAACAACATTACTCACTGAGTATTAATTAAGACACATTCAATCAATCAAATTTAGATAGAACAAGGTAAATATGAAGGCCCTTATGTATTTTGAAGACTAGCTGCTTCCACCACCTGAACTTACAGTAAAGCAAACATGCTGGTGACCAGAGACCAATCACAAAGTGTCAGGTGTGCAGTGCCGCCATTCTCCAAAGATTGGCCCCACAAGGTTACTTCACAGGCAACCAGTTCAGATGTCATCCAAACCTATATTTCCAGTGAGACTGATTCTCATGAGGGAGTCCTCCATCCCGTAAGGAAACTTCTTATAAGATCCTTATAAGATTCTTACATGATTCTTACTTTTATTTCTTATAAGATTCTTATAAGAAAAAAAGAATCAGACAAATTTCTTATAAGAATCATATATGATTCTTGTATTTAAAAAAAAGTATGGTTTTTATATGCTAATGAGCTGCACAAAAGTAAGTTCTTACTTTTGTACTACTCATTTGCATACATTTCTTATAAGAAAAAAAGTAAAATTCTTACTTTTATGCTGCTCATTTGCATACATTTCTTACAAGAAAAAAGTAAGATTCTTACTTTTATGCTGCTCATTTGCATACATTTCTTACAAGAAAAAAGTAAGATTCTTACTTTTATGCTGCTCTTTTGCATACATTTCTTGTAAGAAAAAAGTAAGATTCTTATTTTTTGATGGCGATTTGCATACATTTCTTATACAAAATGTATATTTCTTATAATCAAGGTCCCCACACAGACTTGATAAACAAATTCCTTGACTTTCAATGACCAAAAAATGTTTTTCCAAGACTATGCAGTTTCCAGATAAAACAGTTTTTTTAAATTACCTATAGATCAGGACATGTGCTACAAGTAATTTTAAATATGGTATAAAGTACAGGGATTTTTTTCATTGAAAACTAGGAAGCTGCCATAACCATTGTGTGCATTCTTGAAATAAAACTCATTGTCTTGAAAGCAAGCTCAAGGCGGTGATTTAAACAATATACGCTAATAAAATGGGGGGGTGTCTTGTCGAAGTCGTTCAGCAAGACCTGAGATTGGACCTCTCATATTGCTGGCCTCATTTCTTGCGGTCTGTTTCATGCTACTTATTTTTTTTTTACCTTGCATTCATTTATTTCTTGTTTTAAACTTCTTGCTTCTTACTTTTTACCTTATTTTTTACTTTTAGATACTAGAAATTTTCTTACTTTTTGACATTTCTTATAAGAAAAAAAATAAGATATTCATGAAAAGTATGATTCTTATAAGAATCTTATGAGCAAAAACCGTACGGGATCCTGGCCACCCAGGAGTTCTGCTGAAAATCATTGTCTTTCATAATTTCTACCAACCTAACAACATTTGAAATGACACTACAGATTCTGGGGGGGGGGGGGGGGAATTGTTCTAAGCTCAATTGATTCATCCCAAGAGCAATATGTGTGCTCTAGTGTAATAGTTCATATGTATGTACCATGTTTACATGTGGAACAAACATCAATACATGCATAATGAAATCATGATCAGGGAGTTTGGAATGGAAATGTCTACCTTACAAAGCCAAATTTGAAGTGTTTATAAATTTGAAGAACTATATTTATAGAGCTTCTTCACTTCATGCAGCAGTTAAAGGCAGTCATGAGTGCTCGTATGATTGGTGCAATGTAATATGTGAATTCCCTTACATTGTTAGCTGTATTTGTCCTGCAATCAGCAGTGAAACATCATGTGTGCTAGTATCATGGGTGAAATAAAGTGAATGTGGAATCGCTTATATTTCCACATTACCTTTATTAGAACTGTGTACAATAGATGAATCAGCAGAGTTGCACAATAAAATTAACATGATTGGGTATTATATTTAATACTGTTTTTAGTTCCTCTATTTTACTTCAAAATGTATTTGCACCTTTATAACTTTTGACATATCATCTTTGTATCCAGGAAAACAGCAGAGAACAATCTCACATGGAAAATACTTCACAGTGCAAATCTAGAAAAATTCTACTCCAAGCAAATGCATACTCAAAGTAAATTTGTAAACACATGTCGCTGTGTTACTGTCTTAAGTGTTCAATGATTTTGATCATTCTGTGTTTTATTTCTTCATAAATTAATATATACATTTCAAAATTAAGTTGCAGAGTATACCTAATGCACCTTTCATTGTTGTCAAAACCTCTGCGTTTCACAAGACGGATCCCCCCTGCACCCTAGACCCCACCAGGGGCACTGCCCCTGGAGCCCCAGATTCCCACATATTTATTTTTTATGATCCACAAAATTGAAAAAAAAAAAAAATCTTGGAACTTCTGACGCAAGACTAATGACACTGAGGGAAAGTGAGCATCAAATTTTCAACGACAGGATGCCGTTGAGAAATTTATTAATTTATTCCCGAAAGTTGCAAGTGTACAATAGGAAAGGTCAGAATTAGCTTAATACACAAACATTTGGAGGGCTAGAGCTGTGTATTTCAATTAGTTTGTATGTTAAAGCAACCTTAAATAAACCAGTCACTTTTATAACTGTGGTTATGATTTTTGTAAGGTATTTAGTTATGCATCTAGATTTACTGTCTGAAATTTGGTGTTTCTGTGTCCAGTAGTTTTCAAGTTATTAAGTTGCAAGTTACAATGGAAAGTAATGGGAATACACAACCCTAGCCCTCCACTGACTGCAGTGCCCTCTTTTGGGCAGTTCTTGAACCTTCGGTACTTGCCTTTGGCTATTGCGAGTGGTTTGGGGCAGGTATGGATGTAACGGGTAACTGCATGAAATTGTTCTGCAATGGTTGATGCTGGTGCATCCTTTCTGACGTCACAGTTAATAACTCCATGGCGGCTGGCTTAAAATTTTGAAAAGTATGAGCAGTGATTACTGACCCGGACATTGGGTTCAGATGGTGAATGTACGTCAAAGTAATATTCTGTGTTGAAAGGAAACCACGAAGTTAATACAATGAATAGGTAAGATTGAGTATATATGGAAGATGAAGGTAAGAAACTTTACAAGCAGGTACCCGCGTCAACGTCTAGACTTAGTAGAGCAGAGGCTGCTCGGTCAGCGGGTGTCACTCACCCTCGGCTACCAAATCTGTTTTGCTGACGACCCGATTAGAAATCATCAGATGTTTTGACTTTTTTAACAGTCAACGCCTCAGGCGTTGACTCTTCCAACTTCCATGGAGGAAGAGACTACTGGGTACTACTTCCCCCATGATTGCTCCTAGCTACACAGTACAGGTGCCCCCACCCTGGTTGTTATTGTCTTGGATTTTTCTTTTTGCTAATACTAAACAGGGAAGTGTCATAGCTCTTTTGCACTTCCCTGTTCTAAACAACTAACGTGACTCGTCAGGGTGGGGGCACCTGTGGCCAAAATTCTGCCCAGCGCTTGGAGTCAGAAAGCAGGCAGGCGAGTGCCGCAGGGGATTGTCCTGTAAAGTTCCATCCGCAACATCACATTTTGTTCCATTGAAGTCCCTGATCTTATTTTCTTTTCAAAAATGAAGTGGTGTATCAGTTAAAGATGTTAGCAAACTTTCAAATTTAAATACTTTCGACACCATTCAAAATATCATAACGGAGTGACTATTTTCACCGTGCGGTGAGAATAGTGTTTTGTCTATTTTCACCGCACGGTGAGAATAGTGTTTTGTCTATTTTCACCGTACGGTGATGATAGAGTTTGGTCTATTCATCGTATGGTGAGAATAGGGGCTGCTCTATTTCTACCGTACGGTGATGGTATAAAAGTCAACCAGGGAAAAATATTTTGGAAAAGCATTGTGTCATTATAATTTATATTGGCATTATTGCACACGAAGAGAATTGGAACCAACATTTGCTGAAATGATAAACAGGCCTAACTAACATCCCAGTTTGAGCATGGTTTAAAATGAGATCTGTTGAGGTGTTATTTCAGCTTTTAAATATTATCTAACAGCTTTTATAGAGCCAACACTCTGTATTTTTTTTATGTGCAAAGGCCAAAATTTAGGTGACAAGACAAAGTATTTTTTTTATCATCAACTGTTTATTTCTTTAATATCTGCCTTACAATATTTCCTCATTTCATCAGCAGACTGAAATAAGTTTACAATAACGAAACACACTCAATATATTTTGCACTTTTATATTTATCAATTACTTCTGAGACTTTACTTCGATGTTCTACCTCTTTTTTACATAATATACAAACATCCACATTTTTTCCATCCTGTTTGATACAAAAACTTTTAAAAATGACAAAACAAACAAGTGTTGTAATTTCATTTACCCAATAGTAACTTCCATTTCCAATTTTGTAGCCTAAAATTAGTGTCTTCAAACAGAAGTCTAAATGTTCAAATCCTAGCAACTTAAATGCTTTTTTCACATTTTGCCATGATATCTAGTCTATTACAATTAAAAAATAAATGTTTATAAGAATCAATACAATCACAGAATATACAAAGAGGAGTAGCTTTAAGCTTCCATTTGTGTAATAACTGACCACATGGTAATATAAGGTGTGTCAGTCTAAACCGAAATTGCTTAATCTTGTTTTCCCTGAAACCAAAAAATATAAATTTCCACAGTGCATCCTATCTTAAGTTACTAATATCGTACTTGATAACCCACATTTTTTCAACCTTATGTTTTAAAAAAATTGTATAAGAAAGATTATCTTTAAGTGAAAGAAAATCAAAACTTCTTTTTCCATGGAATATGTAAAGATTAGAATCAACGCGAACTGAGGTAACTACATGTATTGAGGTTTGTGAATTTAAAATATGCTTCCATGTCTTTGGGAGAGCAGGGGGTAATATACTTATTTCTGAAAACCAGTTGCTTTTATTACTAAGACAAAGTAGGATTACTAGGAACTATTTTAATATTGCCACAGATGGAAGTAATGGAACTTGAGGGAAATATAGATCTATCTCGTTATGACTTTAGTTACCGATCGCATAAAAAACCAAAAAAAACAACAAACAACAAAAAGAAAGAAAAACGAAACCAAAACAAAAAAAAGCCACGAAGCAACGAAAATGAAAGACTGATTGGTGGGTAGAGTACATTAATATGCATCAATTTGAGATGTTAGAAAGCCAAACATTTAATGGTGTCACTGTACCAAGGGAATTGCCTTACAGTAAACCCTCAGTAACTGGGCACTTTGCTTTGGTCCCATTTCCTATTGACTTTACTATAAAGCTAGCTATCTGCCTAAAGTAAGCATTTTTCTCCAATCTTAATTTGCCTCAGTTCTATGTGACAGGCCATAACCATGAATTTCCCAAAAGGCTCTTAATTTCCATTTCCAGATGGTGAAAATAGAGCCGCCTCTGTCATCACCGTGAAAATATACCAAACTGTACCATCATCACCATACAGTGAAAATAGACCAAGCCCTATCCTACCGTACAGTGAAAATAGACAAAATTCTATCCTCACCGTACGGTGAAAATAGACAAAACTCCTTCCAGATGCTATTGTCACCGTACGGTGAAAATAGCATCTTCCATATCATAATTATTTTGTGTGTGTTGCTTTTTTTTCCTCAACATTCAGGAAGAGTACCCGGTCGTCATTCTGAAAAAAAAATGACATGAGATAAATCATATTGCACATTTCCTCTGAGTTGGAGCAGAAATGATGTTTGTACATAATGTTGACTGCAATTAATGCTTCAGGATATGATGCAAAAGAAGCAACTTCTGTATTGGAAGGTGTCTCTCTCCCTTGAGGCAACTCTTATAGATAAGAAATTTCCTGTGTCCTCGGAAAAATATTTCAAGTGATACACAAGTTGATTTTGTGTATGTTACATTGACATATTACAGAATTTACCAAATTTTCTCCTTTTTTACACATTCAATGAAGTATTTACATCACAAAATTTTTTAGTTAATTGTGAAATTAAAACTACAGTGAAATGTCAAAAATACAAAAATCGAACCTATGACTTACAGATGACAGATTTTTTTACTGATATTGAGCAAAAACATGTAATGCTGACATTATACTGATATAACAAAATGTCCGTTTTGGTACTTAGACAGTAAGTTTATATTTCTGGTCATATACAATTGACATAACGTAACTTTTTGCTAATTAGGCAATCCATTTTATTAAAATTTTCACCAATTATAATAGTGTTGAACAGAACATAATGTCCATTTTGGTTATTAAACCGTCAATCAAAAAGCGTCATGTCCATTTTGGTATTTAAATGGTCCGTTTTGGTCAGTATATATTTCTGTCCACATGCAATTGAGGTAAGATAATGTTCGTTTTGGTGATTAGACAGTCCATTTTATAGAAATTTTGACCATTTATGATAGTGTTGTCCACAACATAATGTCCGTTTTGGTAATTAGACCATCCGTTTTGGTCAGTTCCAGTCCATTTTGGGTACGTTTTGGTATTTAGATACACCGTTCCTTCAGGACACTATAGTATAGCATTCAACCCGTAACGCAGATCCAACTTAGGCCCCGTAAAAAAAAGTATCTTGTTTATCATCACTTTTTTCAAAAAATTATGGAGCAGGAGGGAGGATTTTATTTTAATTTTTTATCCATGATTGATTCAAATGTTTGATGAAGAGCCATGCTCTTGTCTTCTCCACTCTAAGCCCTATCAAATCAAGCTTTACGCTTGATTTGAAGAACCAATAAACATGTATGTTGTCAACATTCAGTGCAGAAATGTTTATATTGCCTGGGGGGATCAAATTCCGAACAGTTAAGAGTTTACCCTGGTCCTGTGCACAATTGATAGTTCTAACTAAACACGAATATTATATAATTGATGGATCAATGCATAACTAACAAGACACCTGGTAAGACGCTTGGCTGCTAAAAGGAAACACACCAGTACGTCATTCATCTAAGCATGTCTTGCCGCAGCTGTGCTTGTGAGTACGATCGAATTTTGAACAGACAGCTTTATGGCATGAATAAAAGATGTTACTAGTCTACAGAGTACAGTGAATGTACGACCCTTGCCTTTTTTAGTCTATGCAGTATTTCTTTGGTGAAACCTCCATATACAGGCACAAGCACTCAGTGCATCTGTTCAGCATTACGGAATCAAGTGTAGGTGAACGCGTATATGGCATTATTATGATACGCAACTTTTCCGTTGCCATTGTGCTCATTTAGGCCTGACAAGGTTATGGCAGTTTCTTTTTGTGTATACATTTTTTTTGCCTCATTTTGTACCAAAGTACTGGGACATAAAACTTACGACATGGACTTCACGAGAACAAAATCAGACCTGAGTAATTACAGGAAAATCCTGGCAATTATCACGATAATAGGGGAATGTTCGAAATAAGATCCTGTTCAAAATTCGATCCCATAACTATACCTCATGTGTTCCAGACACCCATAACAATAACATTTTGTTTCACCTTGACAACAATCCTCCCCCATACATGAAGGCAAAAACTTTATCACTTAATTAAACAGCCAAACATGTTCCTAATTTAACAATACATGTATTTCTCAACATTTACTTTCCTTGATCCCTTAACATACTCTCTTTCACATCAACTATGTGACATGTACCAAAATGCTAACAATATATCCTAACAATTGTTTCACTTAAACTCTTCCACCTCAACTGTCAGTCAATTACAAAAAATCCTGACATATTTTGATTACTTCCCAAATTACTTTAGCTTGAACTCTTCCAATTAACCTGCCAGGGCTTACAAAAACTTACAAATTCCTTACTTCCTCCATCAGTAAATGTTAGAGCTTAATGTTAGATTTTAGTTAGTGATTGTCAAATTAAGGATTACTTCTGATACATCATTAAACGTTAGAAATTAATGTATATTTTAGAAAGTGATGGTCAAAGTAAGGATTAATTCTGATAGTACCTAACTAAGTTTTAACATTACAAAAGATTTGAAACACATGGCTGAAATGCTTTTTGAAACTATGCCACTTGAAATATGGCGCATATATGTAAACAATAGGCATTTTTTCAGGAATGACCCTCTCCCCGCTTGAAGCTCATAAAATGTGAACAGTCCATGCCAGATAGAGTGAAGGGACCCCAGGAAATTTTGGTTTGGTGGTTAGATTTTTGTTATAGAGATATGATGGGTATAGGTAGACAGACATGTGTGCGTCATCCAGATTCTGCCAAAGAATAAAAAAAGCACCAGGAAGGATGAAGGTCACATCATGAGATTGAGCTCAGAGTCCAAAGAGAGGCTGAGTAAAATGTTAGAGACAAATGTTAGTCTGACTTTTGGTTGGGGGGGGGGGGGGGGACGCAAATGAGAAAATCATTGCTTGTGTGTAGCTTGGGAGTGTGCTACGCTAACACTTAAAACTGGTACAGCGAAGTAGCCGTAAAATATGAATTTACTTAGACTGGAACTAATTGAACATCACCCTTGTTTCTCAAAGTTTGAAATTTGTGTGATTTTAAGGAATATAAAATAAAATTAAGGGGCAGGCAGTGATGATAAACAAGTAATTTTTGTTATGGGGCCTCACAGTCTGCCTTTTTAAAATTTGTTAAATAACCAGAACCAGTGCCTATTAGTGGGCATCTATCTGGACCACTGAAGGACTACATGTTTCAGTAAACTGGAAGTGACTTTTAAATTCACCAATTTTTATAAAGTAAAATTGTTTTGCTGATATAAATGTTATTTTATTCACACACATAGATATGGCACAGTTTAAAATATATAAAGAGTGTAATACTTACAAAGCAGAAAGCACAGATTATATACAGTCAGATACATATGGTATACGTAAGGAGATAGAAGGTAAAAATATCAAAGTAAAATTATTCTTGGAGATTAAAACACAGACTTTCTGCATGATTACAACCATATGTTTATTAAGTTAGTATCATGAATTTTTAAAGAGAGTTTTTGACTTGAAGCAGACTATTATTGATCTTATGGTGTCGGACAATGACAAAATTTCACAATCTGGGACCAGTTTGAGCAGGGACATATTATTCAGAATAGCATGTCCCTGATTTGAGTGACCATCTTGTTACTTTTTGTACAAGGGAAATTTTCAATGGTAAATTCAATGGATATATGTACAACTTAGACATGTTAGAAGCATGAAGGATTATGCAACATGGATAGTTTCATGAATTTGCTTAAAGACAGGGACGGGTAAGGTTTCCACTTGTACAGATGCAAACTCAGCTTGGTTTTGTTGCAAATCTCTTTTTATTGAAGTTCTAGATTTTGTGGCTCCCATCAAATGTGTAAGAATGAAGCAGAGGAGTGGAATGTGGTTTGTTGGCTGTATTTTAAACTTGATTTGTAGGAGAGACAAAGCTTGGACAAAGCTTAGAAAACATGGGATAGCTCAATTAAACAGTGAATACCAATCTTTGCTTAACTTCACTCAGTATGCAGTGAAAAATGCAAAGCAATTTTTTTTTAATCAGATTGAAGAAACTTGAGACTCTAAAAGGGTTATGGAAAAGTATAAAAGAATTAGGTTTGTCTTACAGGTCTAAGATGCAAAATAGTCACTTTTCAGGGCTCACCAATTTGTATGTCCTATTGTCAGGAACAAATAAAAATTGATGGGGGACAAATAAAATTTGTAAAAATTCACATTTGAAAGAAAGTGGCATTTGTCCCCAGGCAAGTAGATCCTGGAGAGAATTGCCTTGCCCTGTTTTTGCTTAAACTTAGGATATTACTTCATTGGAGATGAGTTTAAACAATGCTACTTTTGCAGAAAGATTTGACTAATTATTTTTTTGGCAAAATTGCTAAAACTTTGGTTAAAAAATTACGTCTTACATCTTTTGATACAGAAAGCATTTATGATTACTATGAAACAAAACAGGGCCTTCCCAACTCTTCCAGCTTTAAACTGGTATCAGAAGAAGACATTCTCATTCTACTTCTGTCTCAAAACTTTACCCAGGTCACAGGCTGTGGCAACATGAGTGCCGGGTTCCTGGATGATGGTTCAGCCTATAGCGCTCTGTGTTTTTTTTTTTTAATTCATCTTTGAGCTTTTCTGTTTTTATGGTTGTCGAGGATCAAGCTCAACCCTTCAAAACATTATGCGCGGTGTCGCTCACTGTCACATGTCTATTTTCATTTTGGGACCATTGTTACCATTAATAAATGTCAATGATGTGGAAGCTTTTACATCTTGCAAATTCTTGTATGCAGACGACCCCATCAGAGTGACATCATGCAAAGAAGGATTTCTGAGATTGAAGACTGGGCTAGCGCTAAGCATTAGCCAGTTATCCACCGACTGAAAAAGGTGTGAACTGGTTAATAGTTTTTGTCATCAGTTAGCCAAACTGGATAAAGGATGTTGCACATATAAATCAAGATTGTACATATGAAATTTGGCTACAAGTTCACAATTTTACAAAATGATCATTATACATGTACCTAAATCTGGTATTTTTTGGCAAATAAAATATTCTTGACTTTTTAGCAAAAAATGGCTCTGCAAAAAAATCTTATAGCTAACCCCAATAAGTACCTCCAAAATTTAATTTTGCTAAGTCTGGCTAATAAGTTTTCAGCTAAGTTAGCCAGACTGGCTAAAATTATAAATTTTTTTGTTCCGGCCCAGGAAGATATTTTAAACAAAATTTGACAAAAAGTTCATTATGGCTTGAACAGAACAAGTTCTCACTCCATCAGGGGAAGACAGTGCATTGTTTGGAACAAAGAGAAAATTGAAGGAAAAGAATTCTTTGACAATCAAGGTCAAGGACACATTATTGTAACCCCCCAAAATTCCATCAAGTACTTGGAGTTTCCTTAGATCAAGATCTGGTTCTTCTCAAGGTCAAGTTGTTATTCAGAAAGTCAACCAAATTAAAAATTCTTGCATTGGAAAAACTTATTCCTTGGCCCCCAAAATCAGGAAAATGTTATGCTTTACTTTGTTTTAACACCTTGGACTACAGCTGTATATCTTGGTACAGTGACCTCGCATGTGACCTAAAATTTGAAAGGTCTCAAAACAAAGTTATACAACTAATTTTTGGTGTCCACTGCCATAAATATTGGTACACAGCACTTTAACCAATTGAGGTGGCCAAATATTCCTACAAGAGTGGATTTTTATTTCACCGTTAAACATAATGTACAATATTTTTCACGGTAATGCTCCAGTGTATCTGCAAAATGTTAGAAAATTTTCAAATGCCCATTAACATCACATCAAAGACAGTGCATTAAATTTTTTTAGTGTCACGTGAGGTTCCAAGAGCATAAGACTCTTATGTTTAATGGAATAAGATTATGGAATCAGCTCCCCCATGGTATTAAATCTAGCAACTCTTGAGTTTTTTTAAGCACACAGTTGAAAGTTTTCGATTTTAAAACAGAAGACTGTTTTCGGAAAAAAAAAGTTGAACAAATATTTTAATCAGTATTTGCTCTAAAACATGCAAATTTGGCAAGAAATAAGGCATGGAAATTTTTAGAGGGATGTTTTTTGTTTAGTAAAAATTGTTGGCTTTCACCCATGTAAGCACAATTAAGGAATACTTCATGGAGAGGATGGAGTCCTGGAGAGCAGAAGCTTCATAACTACATAGTTTTGGAATTCCAGGTCTACAGCCCCTGGAGGGATTCACTGTTTGAGCGTGGTCATGGTTACTGGTCCCTTCTGGGGTTGTAGGCTCAGGTGCATTATTCATCTGAGTACTACTTAGGTCTTATAGTTTGATTCTTCATACAATCTGGCACAAAATTTATTGGAGTTATATAGCTTTATTTTTTATGAATCTCATTAGTTGTTAAATTTGATATTACAGAGTTCTATATTTCTTTTTTTGATTGCCATAAAGTTTATATTTTCTATTTATTGCAGTCATGTAGCTATGTATCCACGATGGTAACAAAGCAATTGGCAGAATGCCTTCAACTTTCCAGTGTTCCGATTTCATGGTTCATAATTCAGTACCGGTAATTTCTTGAAGGAGCCCTTGGTATTCTGAACTGAGTTGAATTTGTTCGGTCATTTGCATTCTGGAATACTATCTGACATATGCCCATTTTAAACTTTGATTTAAATTTTTGATAAGTTCCTAATTTCTCGTTGATCTGTTAAAGCTTGTCAGGAAGAATTATTGAATTAGGGTAAGACTTTTTGTGTTCCGTAGAGGGGAGAGTGTGGTGTGCAGTCCAACTGCCAGTGAAGCAAGTGTCAACACATTGTCTTCCTTCAACAAGTCATCTGGCTCTGGTAAGTGAGCAAGTAAAAAGATGCAGGTAGCTTGTGCCAGAACTTTGATAAATATATTAGATATAGTCCTGTTAGATGCAATGTTTGGATTTGTTCTCTGGATCCAGCCCTCTGACATGACAGCTGTTCTTGTTGCTGGGCTGGATCTGTGTCTCGTATACTGTAAAATAGTTTTTAACACATAGTGCCTATGTGCATTCAACACAGTGTGTGGTTATTGCTGCAACTCCTTTTTGTTTGCCACAATTAGGGAAATTATGTTGAAAATTTACATAATTAAGATTTTCATGACAAATTCACCAAACCTAAGGTTTTCACGGGACATGTTGTTTGTCACATAGCTTTCAGTTTTTAAGTCAATGCATGTACCTGTGTATTGCTGTAAATATGTTGCATTTCTGGGAAACATTGAAAATATTTTACTGTATTTCGTGGAATTTTTGTTTAGGGTGAACATGACAAATTTGGTTTGCAGTAACTCAATGCCCTGTGTCCAAGTTTTGTTATTTTATTGTTTAAGGATTTAACCTGTCATATTTTTAGTAATGTGACATGCATGTGATTAACTTTCCAGCCCCGACGTTCATTCATCACAGATCATTTTCTGTTGCCAACTTTGGTTTTACGGTGCCTCTTGTGCTGTGGAGTGTTGCTTTCTTTAACTTGTTGATTCTAATTTTTTTTTTTTTTTTTTTTGATGCTGAATTGAGAAAACCCCAAAAATTCAATGTCTTAGTTATCAGACAAACTGCAAACAGTATCAAAATTTTCAGTAACTGAGTTATAATTTATTGTAACATACACAGGTGCAGTTCCTGAATTGTTGTAAACACGTAACTATTTATTAAAGTGTGTGTGTCAACACTTTTCTCAGGCACTATTTTACATAGAAACTCCAAACTTGGCATGATTGTACCTCCATACAAGAAGTTTGACCTTTTATGCAGAGGAATGAAGATGTTTAAAATTATGCAAATTAGGGGCATTTAAAATCTTAAATCTTGAATATCTTCAAAAGTACAGTAGATAAAGATGTCATGCCAACTTCTACTTTGGGGTTATTTACTAGTGCACATCTAATGAATTTAAAACAAAAGTTGCAGCAATTTAAATTATGCTAATTAGCAGCATTGGAAATTTTAAAACTTAATATGTTCAAAACTATTATAGATAGAGATGTCATTTTAATGTCTATTATGGGATTATTGACCATTGCGCATGTGATGAATCGAAAACAAAAGTTGTGGACATTTAAATTATGCTAATTAGCAGAATGACTTGTCCGGGAATTAATTGCACTGAAACAAGTCTTGCGCTGGTTCTCCGCTGATGACCCGATTTCATAAAGGCTGATAAAGCCTAAAACTTTCTTCTAAATTCTAAATTTTATGAATATGATTTGTTCCTTTCATAAATTAATATGCTATAATGACTTAGAACTATGCAGTTTTTCAGTGAATGGTATGGAATAGGACTTTGCTCTTAGAATATATCGGACTTGATAGTGTTCAGATGGTACATGTGCTTACAGAACTAGGTTTGTTAAGTTTCTCTTTGTATTAAATAGAATATAAAAGTCTGGTTCAGCAGCTTTCCTTAGCATGCTTTGGGCATGTTGCAACCAAAGTGTGCCAAGGAAAAGCTCTTGAATCAGTCCATAATGTGGCACTGAAAGAGTTAATGTGAATTTGAACTCTCTTGTGTCATTTATTGATGTGTTCAGCCCATTATAAATACTCATCTTTTCTCTGCTGTCTTCTGTCAGAGTGCAATGAGTTTGGATCTTGCAAACGAAAACAAAGAATGGCAAGACAAAGAAGTAAGCTAGCCAGAAAACGGCAAAAACAGAAGGAGAAGAAAATACGTAAAAGTAAGTATGGCATATTGAACATAGCCCTGGAGTGGTGAATACACATGGTAACTATATATGCCATGCACATGAGGAGCAGGGAAGGGCAGACTTGCCTGTAACTTAAGTATATGTCAATGGATATGTTGCTTCATGCAGGTTGCAGCTGAACAAAGTTTTACCACAAGTATAGTTTCCTTAAAATTATTTAAAAAAGACACAGTTTCAGTCACAGTCACAACAATTAGCCATGTATTATTATGGATTTATGCATCTTAATTTCCCTGTAATGTTTGTATATAAGAGGACTGAATAAAAAAAATTGAACAAGTAGATCTATGCATGTTGAGCTAATTTTGCAACATTACAATAAATCATATAACATCACGCGAGACTTACATTTAAATGGAGTAAAATTACTTTTACGGTACAAAAAATGGAAAGAAACACAAACTAGCACTGGAAACTGCACTAAAACAATGAAAGAACAGAATTATAAAATGAATTATAATATTTAGTGATAGTTGCAATACCAATTAACAAATTGCAAATCAGTATTCCATACCTTTCCCATTGTTTACAGACAAGATAACAAAGGAAGATTTTTACAACAAAGCTATTGAATTTGGAACATGGCTGAGAGAGGAGGTAAGATTGTATTTTAGGTGACAAGTGTGATATCCACAAGTTATGTCAATTGCTAACTGGTGACCGTGTGTTTGTTTATGTATATGCAGGGCTTGAGACAAGCTGTATTTTCAAGATCAAGCAAATTTTCAGACAGGAAAAGTAAACTTCTTAAGCTTGATAGGGATTTAACCAACTTCTTGTCTCCATATTGGAGAAAAAAGTACTGTGGGACAAGAAACAATAATCTAAATCATCAATCATAATGTAAAGAAATCCATTGTATCTTTAGATTATTTCATTCATAACTGGTGTGTTAGTCTGCATATATATATTATATATATAACTAGTATCTTTGGCTACATCCATGGAAAGGGATATCCTTTGGTTATGACAGTGATAAATGTAGAGCTTAAGTTCAAAACGTGCCCCATGATGTGCTGGTCTGACCTACACATTTATTGACAATCTGTATCTGTTATATTGCCATATTCCAAACACACCATGGTCACTTCATATACCCAGATAAAATTATGATATGCTCTAGAAAAGTGGAAGTGCATGGGGGCATGAGAGGAAAATGGTGAGAATTTGAACATGCCTGTTTGCTACATGTAGATATGGCCTCTGTACAAATCTTTAAGCAGATTTGTGCAGATCATGGATGGTATACTAGGTTACATTTGCCGAACAGGCATGTTTACATTTGCACCATTGTCCTCTTATCTGTCTCCCGAGCACCTGATTTTTTTGTGGGGAGCATGTCATAACTTTAAATGGGTATCAGAAATTTCATCAGTATCATTTGTGCTGTTTTAAATACTTTCAGAAACAAATGGGACTTGATGAACTGCCTCTGATCAAAGCCAAAGTATTATTCAAGAAGTTTGTAAAGAAGTGGAATGGAAAGAAACTACCCCAGGTATTGTTATGATGTAATATATATCAAAATCATATTAATGAATGAAAAATGTGCATTAGCAGCATCTGTCAAAATTATAATTACAGAAATAGGAACAATTCAGTTGGTATGTTTATTTTCATAACTATATTTGCATGCAGCATTGAAAGAGTATTTGACAGTTTGAATACTTTCATGTGCGTTGATGCCTGTCTTGAAAGCTGTACCCTATGATAGAAGACCACCTGGTCCTGTTGAAGTTCCAATTATATATTATTCTTATATATATACAGTAGAATCTTCCATTTAGACCACCTCCGTAAAGAGACCAATTCTATATTAAAACCACCAATTCACCACTTTTTTGTATACACACAGACCCACACACACCATGTATATATATATATATACATGTATATTTAAATTGTGCCTTTTATAACAGACCGTCTGCTTTCATGAATGGTTTCAGAAAAAAATTAAATTCTTTGGACTATAGACATTCTGAGAAATCCTAATTTTTGTACTCAATATGGAATTGTGAAGTTTTCCTACCAGATTTGGGGAAACTGTTTGACCCATGCACTTTTGGAGACTGAAAAATACAATTCTACAATCATTGACTTGACTTCACAGTTTCTTTTTGTTGTTATATTTTTTTTTTTTTTTTCAGAAATACTATCGTGGGATTGACCTCATGACGTCTCAAGACTCCCCTGCAGTTTCATCGCTGTTGCAGAGCCCTGTAGCTTCTGTGTCCCCCAGGGCATGTTCAGTAGCTGAGAAGATGGAAGCCTGGACGCCCAGTCGCTCACACTCAGGATTTTCTACTTTTGGCAAAAGAGGAAAACACCTAAGGCCGCCATTGTGGGAGAGCTGGACAGTGCAGGCTGGGAGTGTCAACCCTAAGGAACATACTTATGATGAACCTTTGAATCCACTCGACAGAAAAAGATTAGAAAATAATTTTGAAGAGACAGATGTAAGTACTTCACAACGTGACTGTATATAAGCTGATATCAGTGTCAGATCCTTGTTCCTTCACATGATCCAGAATCAAAATTGTAAATCAAGCATTTTTCACAATGTTCACAGAGTATAAAATCAATTGGAAAAAACTCCTGGTCGGTATTTGTCCTTTAAAAACAAAATACAAACACATTTCAGTCGGATAATTGTGCAATAAATGTAACTGTCTTGGAAGAGTATATTCAAGGGTCCTAAACATGTGATGTATCAAGCATACTAGGAGCAAAAATATCTTTTACATGGTACAAATATATGTAATTAATGAGGGTAAGGCTATGCTATCATCATTTGTCACAATTAATGACTATGGCAACATGGTTACCACTTTGCCAGGTATTTTAAGTTAGTTACATATCCTGATTCAGTCCATAAAATTTATTGTTTTTCTTTCTGTTTAAGAATGAAAAGAAAGAAGTAAAGAATTGATGAAAGGGGTAGACTCATGGAGCACCACCTGGTGTTTAAAGCCACTTCTACTGCTGGCAAAGAATGGTTGTAATATGTAAAATGCAGAAGTGTAAACAAGTATCATTGAACAGAGGTCTTAAAAGAGATGTTCTCTCATTAAAAGTAGTCTCTATGCACCATTGTATTTTGTACATACTGTGGTTGTCAGGGTCTGGATGAGTTTGTGGGGACAGATGAGTATGCTGGCTACCAGCAATGGAAGGATTCCATCATGCACTCAGCGGTCACAGGCAGCACCGTCACACCGGTCTCCACCTTCAAACCGGCACCAAAAGAGCAAAAGGTAACTCGTTGTGTTATGCAGTCATGTCAGGTAACTCGTTGTGTTATGCAGTCATGTCAGGTTTCAGACATTTAGCAAACTTCAGCCACCTGCCTTTGTGCCTGATCACCTGCGCGCTTCGCGTTTGGGTGATCAGGCATGCAGGCAGGCAGGCAGGCAAACAACACGGGGGATTTGGTTTGACAGATTAAAGACTCAGGTAATTTTGTCTAATGATGACAGTCTAACCCTGTTACTGCTGTTGCACTTCTATTGCAGGCCTCCCTGAAGGTATCTGGTGCTAAACCACTGGGCACCAGGAGGCGGTCTTTGTCTGAGTCCTCACATCCATACAGGTCCACTGGTGTTGCCATGACAACCAAGGCTGAGCCTACAAGAAGTGCTTTATACTCCACCATAAGGTCAGGGTCCATGTTCTGAACCTCACTTTTGAGCCATGAAATCACCCTTGTGCGTCAAATATACTCTGACATGGTGTTTATGCGTCAGATTTTTGTGGAGTTTAGGTTTTTTATTTTTTTATTTTGATACATAAACATTAGAGTCTGTATTGCTGGTCAAAGTTAAAAGTGGCCTTTTTGTGGATAAGATGAGAAATGAAGATAAAATAGTTACAAAATTCTTTTATTCCTTTAAATTCTCTGTGAGTTGATTAAGACAGAGCAAGATAGATTAAAGTCATACCGCATGAAGGAAAAATATGCCGTGATAGTTACACTCTCTAGAAATGTCGCCATAAAAGAAAAGATGTTGTGAATGAAATGGAGGTAAACACAGCCAAGGCCTACTCCATGTCACTTTGCCACTCCGTTCACCATTATACAGTGGGCAGTCGAAAGACTTGTCATTTATGTCCATCCCTGATATTACAAGTGGACACCTTACGCAGGACTACTGATGTAAAAGCATACTAAAGGGTAACTGTTACAATTATCATTATTACATGTAAAGGGCCAATGTAAACAGAATGATAATATACTTAATTGTGTAACTTTGATGGAATTCTGACGAATAGATTGCACAAGGAGCAGTACACAGGATTTTTGTTGTAGAGTGCCATCCACATTGAGAGGTTTGATAGGCACTGATCGGCCAGTGTGTCCCTATTACACAGGTTTACTTGCATGGTGGACCAAAAGTGTTCACTGTCAGTGTTGTAGAGATGTCAAAATCACTGCTTTGCACAGGTGTCAACATCACTGTTCTCTCTCAGCATTGTACAAGTATGTTTTCACCAGGTTCGCAGTGGTAGCAAAATTCTTAGGCCAGCTTCAGACTCTCTGTCTTGGAAAGTTATCCATTTGAAAGAGATGCCCATTGGTACATGTTTAACAGTAATTATGAAAGTTAAAATCTCATTGACAGAATCAGATTCTTGTTTTGTTGTTTTAGTGAGATTTTCAAAAATGAAAAAGAAAACACGCACACACACAAAAACAAAAAAACTCCAAAGAAACTTCAGTGTAGGGCTTAGTATATCTGGCCTGGAGGTAGAGAGATCTGCTGCTGTTGCAAGGGGATTTGGGCATCGAACTGACTTTTTTTTTTTTTTCTTTTTTTGAGAAGAAATAGGGATCATGCAGTTGTCAATCATTGGCATCAATGAAGTGTTCAGACGTTTTTCCAAAGCACGATTATTTTCTTTTTGTTGCAATGTTGTGAAAACTGTTGCATGGAATGCTTTGCCTTCACACATAGATATTCCCCAAATGGACCTCCACCAATTTGTTGTGGAGATGATGATGTACATGCAATAGTTATGCATCCTTTGGCAGGGGCAACATAGTGTTCCATAGAATTCAAGGTTTTTTGGGGTGTTTTTTTTTTGCCAAGTTAGCAAATATGACACATTGGCTTATATCTTGCTAATGGTGAATCCTAGACCCATAGCTACTGTTAAAAGTGACTAGGGAAGTATGTATGGGGATTCTTTTGGTTCTGTTAATTGTAACTTTGGATGACCTTGAAACGTCAAGCTGACTTATTGGTTGATTTCTTGGTCATATCAAACTTTTGGTCAACTATTGGTAGCACTAATACAGTATATGCTTAGAGCAGGTAGGTCTGTACTTGCAGAAGCAGCAGATTCCAGTTAACATAGCACAGGATTATCATTATCGTCTCGTTGATAGATGGATATCATTCCATTTTGATCTGTTGGTGAAAGCTATGATGTACATTTGTTTGTGAGAATATATAGGTCACACTGTCCTATTTTTGATAAAAGAAAGATGAAACCAATCAAAGACAAGGCAGTGCATTCAATGGAACCTTGTTATATGTGTTTCCTGCTGACATCATGAGTTTTCTAGAATGTTCACATGCACTGGACTTTCAGTATAATGTTCACATTGCACTAGACTTTCACTATAATGTTCTGATATTCTAATTCGTGCCATCTTTCAATTTTCTAGGAAGGGTACCAAGAGCTTCAGAGGGGTCATCATCCCACAGGCATCTGGTGAGGAACCTGCAAGTGCTGCCCCCAAGATGCCAAAACTGGAATTACCTGTCCGAACTTCCAGTCTGCAGAACAGCGAGGTAATTTACACACCATCAGTTGGTTGACTTTGTATTCCATGTACAAACTACATGTTAGATATGAGGCTTCTGTCAATCAAACATTGGCACCTTTTGGGAGAAGCTCTACAGCATTGAACACATGCCATTCTTACAGAAACTTCCAAAGTCTGTGTTCACAAATGTATTGTCAGGCATGCCAATATTGTTTGTATCATTGTCATTGCCTTAAGTTGTTCTGACAAATATAGGTTGAGCATGACTTCAGAAGCATGCAAATGGATAGTTGAAGATCAAGGAACACAAGGACTCATGGTGATAAATAGGACTGGTAGTGGGGCAATTAAACTGAATTTTCAAAAAATGGACTATTCTTAGGGCCTTTGTTAAGAAGTACCATCATGGGTGAAAGCTTTCAGACTAGAGACTGAAGTAAAAGGGAGAGTGGCTTATCCATCATAAAGTATAGAGAAAATGACTTCGGCTGAATTTTACTAAAATTAGGTCTAATATACTTTTACCTGTGCACCTTTCCTTGTCCTCCACCAGTGAAGGTGTTACATGTACAGGGGGGACATTAGAGTAGCAGGGACAGGGGCAATCAGCCCACTCATCTGGCCATTTCATCCATAAGGCCCAATATGAACTGTTTAATTTAGGATTTTGACATTTTTAACCCAGCTGTTTCCTCATAAGACATGTACAGTGTAGCTTGATGTTGACCTTGACCTCTGTTTAAAGTCACATGCTCCTTATAAATGACAGGTCTCTATGGCTTCATATCAATTGAATCACTTCTGATAGAATGATGAAATTTTATACAGTAGTGCATTGTATAATGGGCCTGGGAAGTGTTGTTTCATGCTGACTTTGACTTCTTTTCAATGTCACAGGGCCACTAAACGTGACTTTGAAGCAAATTCAACCTGTACCTTATTATACAGGCATCATATTGAAGGTGTGTAGTGTAACTCATGCGTTGACCTGAACTTTTTTGTGCATTGTGGCATGTTTGTTGACCTTGATGCTGACCCTGACCTTTTTTTCAGGCATCACCAGTAGCAGAAGGTTACACAGCCACTAAATGTGACTTTGAAGCATGTACAATATGTATTAATGTGTCATACATGCACCGTATTAAAGGCATGTGCATCATCACTCATGCATTGAGCAGACCGTGTTTGAGCAGCTGATTTGCACTGAATTTTAAACCCATAGATGCCATCTTAACAGTCTTAACAAAAAATGGCCTGGCTGGGGACATAGATCCTGTGGGTCATCATACTTTTTTTGGGAGGGTGGGAGGGGTGGGGTGAAGGATAAGTTACATGTGTGTCTTCTCTCTCCCCCCCCCCCATACATATATATATATATATATATATATATATATATATATATATATATATATATATATATATATATATATATATATATATATATATATATATATATATGCAGAAATACTCCTTTTCAGGATTTGAGGATGACCAAAATATGATTTCAGGATGACCTGTAAAAATCTCAATTTTGTCAAAACAGGTGAAATTTGATGAAAAAGAAAGGGAGGCACATAGGTGTCTCTTGCCATTTCATGTAAAATCTAAAAAAAGGTCATGTGATCAAGATGATGAAATTTTGGATGCCTGTCAGATCTCCATGGGTAGTCACACTGTAAAACAATAAATTCAAAGTTTTCTCCTCATATGCAGTTTTCTCACATCTTAGTATGGTATATTTAGTTTTGAAAGCTTCAGAGGCACTTCAGTCCAGAGCTTCCATTTCAACTTTGTGACAGGCTTCAACAAAATCTATCTGTGGCAGAACATACAAAGTTTGTGGAAATATGCCAAAACATCAGTTAAGGACAGTTTTCAGGCTAAGACAAAGATTTTTGCATGTTCTTTGATCACTTCCTTTTTAGAGATCCAAAAGTCACAAGAAATCATGTAGCGTCCAAATAATTTTAAAAACCCCTAAGTTAGATTATTTGTCTCTTTGTTCACATTGGTGTGATGAAGATTGGTTGACCCAATCTTAAGCAATGTTGTCTTAAAATTGGAAGAAGCCTGTTGCAATATCATGCTGAAATATATTCACTTTCAAAGATATTCTGAGATATTCACTGTTGAAGGGAATTTCGTGATTGACAACAGCATGCTGACAGCCAACATTGTTTAGTACAAAAATTGTCAATAAGTATTAAAGCTATTATTATAATTTTTTTTCACACCTTCGCACTTGGACCTTGTCGTATCACTAACCTGCATTTTGAGCTTGAGGTTATGCCATGAAAATTGGCTTCCTCTCTAAGAGATCTTATTTTTGTTATAGGAAGTCACCCTTCTTTGTATCAGATATAATGTATATAAAAAAGAAATACATGGTCTAGTACGTTTCCATAAATGTCTTGCCCGCTGATCCTTTATGTTGTGATAGAAGGAGCCGGCAGTGCTAACAACACTGGACCTGGAATCAGGGGATGGCACGACTGACGGGGTACAGCTGCCAGGGTCCAACGGCACTCGCAGGGCACGGCCTCACTCTGCAGTGGAACTGCCTGCATACGTTTACCTTGTGCCCACTCCACGGTAAGTCACTGGCCATGCGGCTACGTGTATTCACAGCAGCAAAACATGACACCCAGAGTTCCGTTTTTACCTTTTACCCCTTAAAGCAGCCAAGTCCAGGTGGTAGTCAAATGTCGTCCTCTTCTGATTTTTAGCTCAGCTGACATGTCAGTCAGATGAGCTTATAGGATGGTCAGTCATCCATTGATCTGTCTTATGTCCATCTTCCATCCACAATTCACATTTTCAAAGTCTCCAAAAGTGTTACCCAGATCCTCTTCAAAGTTAGTGGGAATTTAATTGGGTGGGTCTCTGCTGGCTATGTTCAAATGGTCATGATCCAATGATCTTTTGTGTTTTTTATGATTTTTTTTTTCTTTTTTAACTTTTGGACAAAAATCTTTAAAAAAAGAAACTTCTTCAAAACTGCCCAGGCAATTGCTTTGAAACTGCAAAGGGACACTTCTGGGGACCCCTAGACCTTTAATTTTTTTCATTTCATTTGTGTGTGTGTTTGTGTGTTTTGGATATTTTCTTCTCCAAAAATGTGACTCGGATTGTTCTGAAACATGGGCCAATAATAGTTTGTGGGAGGGTCAAACAAACTTGTGTATTAGGTGGTGATACTCTAGATCCCTCATTTTTAACAAATTTTTCTATTCTGGTACTTGTCAGTCATTGCGTGCATTCCTGTTGATTGCAATGTAATGGAAGTTGCTGCGGTAATTCACATTTTCAACTTCTCCAAAAACACAAATGAAATTCACTCCCAACTTGGTGGGGATGTACCTTAGGCAGGGCTCTACCAAATATGTTCAAATGATCACATTTCAAATTCAATGATTTATAATTTTTTGTTCATTTTTGGGGGGAAAATCTTTTTTAAAAAATCTTCTCCAAAACTGTTTAGCTAATTCCTTTGAAATTTCACAGGACACTTCTGGGGGCCCTATTTGTTCAACCGGTGGTACTCTTGATTTTTTTTCCCTTCACATTTCAAAATGATTTTTATGTGTTTCTGCTATTTTCGACTTCTCCAAAATGTTACTTTGAGTGTTGTGGGAGAGTTAAAGAAACTTGTTGGCTAGGTGTTATACCCTGGATCCTGATTTTAAAAAAATAAATAAATTCTGGTACTTGTTGGTTAATGCATGCATTATTATTGATTACAATGCTTTTTCATTTTATTTTAAGAATATTTATGCATTTTTTGCTTAGCTTGACTTCTAGTTTCAAACTGTACCCTGGATCCTCTTAAAACTTGTTAAAAAGGTAACTGTACTTGATCTCCACCAAATTGTCCACTGTATGGTGGGATTTCCATTTTCTAATTTTAAACAAATTATCAAAATTAGGAAAAGTCAGTAATGGAATATGTACATGTTAACAGCAGTGATGATGTTCTTGAACAAAGGTGACCTTGATATCGTTCTGAAGTTCACAGGACCACATGGTTTTGTGTATGAAGTTAGCTGAGCACAGGACTGTCACTGTCTTCTAGTTTAATAATTTCCACAATAATATTAACAAATTGAATGTACCTGATCATTTCACCAATAATGAAAAGCAATTTGAATGAGACATATCAAGATAATATGCCACAGGTCAACAGCTTTCCGTAGCATTGGTCGGGCACTAACAAAGATGGTCTGTTTTGCCTATTGAAATCTGTAACTGCAATGTTTAACAGTGGATGGTTTTGTTAATTGACATTTGTTGAAATTATTCATTGATGTAACAGTGTACTGGATCGTACCAATATTCTAGATCAATCTAGATATTTTTTCTGTGGCATATTATTAGAATGATAGATGTGTAAAGCCTTCATAAAATATATATGTTCAGTGTTGTATTTTTTTCAGTGTCAAACCAGCTGATAAATATCTTGCTGGAGACAAAGTAGTCAAGGACAGCCAGACCCAGAAAATGACCAATCAGCTGCCAAGCCAACCAGTCATAAACGATGATGTCCAACCTTATGCTGTGACAAACAGTCAGCTAAAAACTTATACACTTGTAGAAAGCTTTCCAGTGACACCGTCTGTGTCAGCATTACCACAGGTACCACTGAGTGGTATCGGACTGCTTTCCCCAGACTCTGCTGTAACCAATCACAATGCATCGTTGAGAGTGGTGGCCAACCAGCAAGCAGGATATGACCACAAAAAAGGTCTGGTTTCATCTGATGTGATGGGCACCAATCAAGAACAAAATATAAAAGGCAGTGATCTGTCTAATGGTGAAGTAACAAATGATAAAAAACTGGCTGTCATTGAAACAAACCAAGGAAGACCAGCTCCAGAAGGAACCAGTCATAAACTATGTGTTACACACACCAATCAACAGCAATCAGCTCAAGTGACCAATCAGAAACCATTTAGTAGTACTATACTTACCAATCAGCAGCAACCAACTTCTCAAGTGACCAATCAGAAACCATCTATTGTTCCACCCAATCAACAGCAGCCAGCTGCTTGCCAGGTGACCAATGTGCAAGAAATACCTATCTATAGCAGGCCTCAACTAAAAAGTACTATTCCAACATCAAATAATCAGCAAACATCCACTCAACATCACAATTTTGCAGCTCAAATAAAGGCATGTGAAAAGAAAGGCATGGTAGCAATAAATGTGCAACCAAAAGATGCTTTATCAGCATTTCACAAAATTGACTCGTCACAGGGACACAGTGTTGATATTATAACACATCCACAGGACAAGAAGAACAAGAGTTGTTATTGTGCTCATCCAGGGTAAGATTCAGTGAATAAGAAACTCTTTATATTTATATAATATCACATTTTCATCTATTCAGTTGTTGCGCATATGGGCAAAATTTTGTTGTGCTTCCAGTGTTTGGCTTAACAGTTGCAGACAAATGATTCAAAACAACTGATTGGTTCAGTGAAATTCTAAATTCATATTCAGTTCAGCAAGTACAAAAAGTAGTGTATGAAGTTTCTGGAGATAGTTGTATGGGGAATTTTTTTTAAAAAAAGTTTTTGCTTTGAGTGTCACACTTGTCAGATCTCACATCTCATGCAATATGTTTTGGGAGATCTTTAGAGGCATGCATGGTACATTAAATGGTAATGACCCAGCAGTGTTTGCTGATGACAATTTAAAAAAAAAATATGAATTTGCAACTTTGGAGGAACATGCTATTGCTAAATGTATTGTATTCTGGTAAAGTAAATTTTGATAATCGCAAAAGATCTACTGCTAGAATAAGTGTCAGTCTTTCAATTTGTGTTGCCAGAGGTCAGCCTGCAGTGAAGGGGTCATTCAGGAAGCAGAGGTCAACAGAGAATGATGCAACAGAAGAGTCCAGGCAAATGACTGGTAAACTGCACAAGTCCTCAGATAAATTGCAAATCACCACAGGGTACACTCCAAGTGCTCTCACAGAAAGAAATGAAACTTTTGTGTGATTGAATAAGGTAAGTTTAAGCAAATATACTGTCCTCGTGTTGGGTGCAGGTCTTCGGAAATTTAAGAATTCAAAAGTAACCTGCTCTGTTTTGACACTATTGTATGAGTATCAGATAAGTGATGATAACATTCTATATTCAAATAAACCCAATCCCAACATCATAATCTTTTCGAGAGCTGGAGATGGGAGGTACTTAGGACCTGTGATAATGTCTGATTTTTAGCTCAGCTGACTTGTCAGTCAGCTGAGCTTTGTTAGGGTCTATCATCCGCCGTCCGTCCGTCTGTCCATCCGTCCGTCATGCACAATTCACATTTTCGACTTCTTCTCTAAAACCATTGGCCAGATCCACTTTAAACTTGGTGGCAATGTACCTTGGGTGGGTCTCTACCAAGTTTGTTCAAGTGGTTACGCTCGAGTGATTTTTGGATTTTTTATGATTTTTTTTGTTCTTTATGGGGGCAAATCTTAAAAAATCTTCTCCAAAACCGCTCATCCGATTGCTTTGATATCACACAGGAACACTCCTGGGGACTCCTAGTTCTTAATTTGTTCACCAAGTGCCGCTGCAAATTTTTTATAATTTTTTATGATTTTTATGTATTATTTTCAACTTCTTCTCTGAAACCGTCATCCAGATTGACTTCAAACTTGGTAGCCATATACCTTCGGTGGGTCTCTACCAGATTTGTTCAAATGGTCACGCTTCAGTGATTTTTTGATTGCATGATTTTTTTCAATTTGGCTCCTTTGCGGTAAATGCACCTTTCCTATTTATTACCATGTAAGTCAATGGGCATTCTAATGCTAATTTACATTTTCGACTTCTTCTCCAAAACCGTAATCCAGATTTACTTCAAACTTGGTGGGGATGTACCTTGGTTGGGTGTCTACCAGGTTTCCAATGGTCATGTTCCAATGAATTTTGGATTTTTTATGATTTTTTTCCAAAAATTTCTACAAAAGTTTTAATAGGAAAGTTTAACATGGGAATTTCTTGTAATGGTCATAACTTAAATAATATTGGCCAGATTTTCTTCAAACTTGGTGGGGATGTGCCTTGGGTGGATGTCTACCAAGTTTGTTCAAATGGTCACGCTCTATTGATTTTTGGATTTTTTATGATTTTTTTGTTCTTTTTTGGGGCAAACCTTAAAAACTCTTCTCCTCTGAAACCGCTCACCTAATTGCTTTGGTATCGTACATAGACACTCCCAGGGACACCTAGTTCCCAATTTGTTCACCAGGTGGCGCTGCAATTTTTTTATGAATTTTTTTATGGTTTTGCTATTTTTCACTTGTTCTCAGAACCGTCCCTCAGATTAAGCTGAAGTGTGATGGATATGTTGTTGTGGAAGGGTCAAACAGTTGTTTACTAGGTAGCACTGCTTTGGATTCCTGATTTTTAAGGATTTTCAATTCGGCTACTTATCGTTCAATGCAGCTTTCCTATTGATTACTATGTAAGTCAATGGGCATTCTTATGCTAATTCACAGGACAACTGACACGAAATTTACTGTTAACTTGATAACTTGAGATCTGTTTTGAGTTAGCTGCACATGTTAATTATTCTGTATGAAGGTCATGCTGAGACAGTACATGGATGACCTTCACCTCGTTTGTGGGGTCACAGTGCAACATACATGAATTTTACTCTTCATTATAACTTGAGAACTACTTGAACTTTGATGTTACTGTAAGTGTTCTTCTATAAAGGTCAGACTTACTCAGAACATGGTGTCCTTGATCCTTTCCCAATTTCATAGAGCTGCAAGTGTGATGAATGTCAAGATCAGCTGAGGATGGGCTGTTCACACAGCCCTATTGTTTTAAAAAAATCTGTATTTTTGTTTATTTTTATGCCTGCTTGCTGAGGGAAGGCATTGTGAGGCACAGGCGTGGCCTATTGGCTGTGCTCCTGCTTCGTGTGGTGGCAACCAGGGTTCATGACAATCCCCGGCGAATTCAAGGGACTTTTCATCTCTGGCTCTTCACATACAGTGACCACTTATAGCTGTTCAAAGGCTTAGTGGGACACTTCAGGCTACCTGTGCCTGATTAATTATGTGAGCAGTGGATGATGGGGGCTACAAGTCTCTGGAATCCCCAGTGGACGCTAGAAGAAATACACTCCCTGCAGGTCACCACACAGTTTGTGAATGGGTAAATGTGTGCTGCCTGCAAGAGGGCCATGGGCAACAGAAGTGTCAGCTAACCAGGTTTATACCCTCTGTAAATAAGGTTTATCTATCCATTATGCTTTTTGTATTGTCCATCTATGTCCATCCATCATCCTTAAAGCTTCCTCCCTCCTTTGTTTGTGAACATGATGTCCAAAAAATGCATTGACTCAGATTTTGTACACATGAGCCTCATATGATAAAGACGAATCATTGTAACCTTTTTTATTTTTGGGTTTTGGTGTCGTCATAACCTAATTTGAGCAAATGGCAGCATTTTTTCCTGGAGGGCCCTTCAGTCAACGCTTTGCATTGAAGGTTTGTCTAGTTTATTTTGCATTTTGTCCCAAAATATTGACTGTCAGTGGCCATCAGGGGAAAAAATGTTGTGTTCACCAAAATGTAATTTTATGAATGCTAAATCATGAAGCCATGTAGGCCTCTTTAGAATGATAATACAGTGGTACCTGCTGTATGTAGTCACTGCTATGACAGGTCACCTGCTCTCTGTGGTCACATTTCTTGGCTATAAGAGGCAATTTCTTTATTTGTTTACCTGTGGTGACAGGTCAGCTGCTGTATGTAGCCACTTTCTGTGGCAGAAAGGTTTGGCCCATACAGCAGGTAGCACTGTAACACACTCAAATGTGTCCTTGACCTACTTTTTACTAGTTTTGACATACTAACCTGTTTTCTCTCATAATTAAAAATTTTCATCAGATGTGAACAGAACAAAATTGACTCACAGGGAGTGTAATAAAGCAGAAACTTGCACTTGTCAGATATCTGGGTCACTGAGAACCAAATATCAGTTTAATATTCTGACCTAGTTACTGACTACAACAGGCATCATACGCGTTTATGTGCTACATTTTTTTTTTTTTACCCAGCATATTTATGATTCCAGAATGGACTTTGCTCTAAGTTTGCACATTCAGTGATTCATGAGTGTAGATACAGTGGCCAACTTGACGGATGTAAGATAGGGAAGACATACAGCATAGCCATGAGTGCAGGTGTACACAGTTTGCCTAAAATTACTCTGATGACTAGAGGCACAAAATGTCATATATTTTCTGTGTGGTAATCATGGATCAATTGATAGGGCTTGCTTCATGTTTATGTAAATTTGGTTGTAACACCAATCAAGGTTTTTTCCTAGTTTGTGTTGATGTTATTGTCTTTGCTACATCATAAGATTTGTTTTTTCTTTTTAATAAACCTGTGAAATTATAGTAGATGTGGTGTATGAGACTCAATTTTTGATTTTGAGGATAACCATTCTTTGAGTTATTACAGGACTTCTTTTTTCACTTCCTGGTAGACAGCAACTTTTGCCTGAATGCTTTCTGGCTGAGATTAAGACTTCAGGAGTCAATAGCTTTCCTTGGCACAGGGTGGGCCAAACACTCTGAGCCTGCAGCAAGGAAAGCTATTGATGTGGGGTATGTCATTATGAAAGGTTTTATCTATCTGTAATTCTCATCAAAAATGCTTGCTGTAAACACAGTATTTAAGTAAAAAATTATAACCACATGACAATTCACACCCAGGCACTTTTTTTGCTATTTTAGTGGGAATGGGTTAATTTGGCCAGGCTATTTGTAAAGTTTTGTTTAGGAATTTTTGTTGCCCTGAATAAAAGTGTGCATATGTGTGGACAACACTTGCCGTCAAGACCTCTTACACAGCAGTACTCAATGTATTGACCTACAGTGAAAACTCATTATAATGACACCATTTGTTCCCTTAGATATATGTCAGATAACTGAATATGTCAGATAAATGAATCAAATGACAAAGAAAATGACCTTTTGCCATTCAATACCTGTGTCGTTATAATGAATTTGTCGGATATCTGAGTGCCGTTATAATGAGGTTCCACTGTACTTCTTTCCTACTCCATTTCAGAATGTGCAACTCAAGAAGAAACTGGATTCACCGAAGTTACGAAAGTATAGATCTGATCAGTGAAGAGAAATTGATGTGAAAGATTTTGCAGTGAAATTGGTATGACTTTTTAAAGGGACCTATTTGATGACATGGAGACAAGCCAATATCATCTTATTGTACTCTGATGTCATGTTTTAGCTTGCCACAATGTAAGTGTAAATAGGATCAAAAACAATAATCAAGATTCAGGGGTGCTTAATCATTCTAACTTGAAAATCAGTTTTTTTACATTGTCATACAAAGTGTACAGAGTATTCACGGATCTGATTTATCACTAACACATCCCAAATAATGGAGAATGTTTTAATAGCCTGGTTATGTGAATGAACTCTTTAGGCATGAATTGGAATATATTTCATTTTATTACAACAGTCGTGTATTAGCATTTTATAGGTAAGTGCATTTATCATCTGGACTGCTATGTAAATAATTACTAATGAAACTGAGCGCAAAATCAAAAACTTAATGTTGTGAAACAGACAGGATGTTCTGTCTGAGTTGCCTGCACTGACTCAATGTGGTCACTACTTAACCAACTGTACTGCAGACAACCCAGTGAAACACTTGGGACTAATTTTGTCTCAAGATTGTTTTTTTTTTTTTTTTAAATCCAGTTCCAGACCAAGACTTTGGTGTTTATCATCAGTGATGAATTGTCAGTTGTACCTGCTATGTAAGACTGCCAGAAAAAAAATGGTCTCATATTGTAGGTGGTATTAAATACAGATACAAAGAAACTAGGTGCTGGTGTCATGAAAAGGCAGTCTTGACTCTTTCAATGCCAACTGGAGTCAAACTACTTAAGATGAACTGCTCTCACTTTTAAAAGGATACTATATTCATATGCCTTGTGAAAAGACCTTTCATTGGAGTACCAGCATGCCTATGGTTCCAGAAGAGTACCAGCATGCCTATGGTTCCAGAAGAGTACCAGCATGCCTATGGTTCCAGAAGAGTACCAGCATGCCTATGGTTCCAGAAGAGTACCAGCATGCCTATGGTTCCAGAAGAGTACCAGCATGCCTATGGTTCTAGAGGAGTACCAGCATGCCTATGGTTCCAGAGGAGTACCAGTATGCCTATGGTTCCAGAGGAGTACCAGTATGCCTATGGTTCCAGAGGAGTACCAGCATGCCTATGGTTCCAGAAGAGTACCAGCATGCCTATGGTTCCAGAAGAGTACCAGCATGCCTATGGTTCCAGAGGAGTACCAGCATGCCTATGGTTCCAGAAGAGTACCAGCATGCCTATGGTTCCAGAGAATATAATGATCAGTGTCAACAGCTTTCCTCACAGTGCTCTGGGTGCAGTGTGCCCAAAACACTCCAAGGATGCTGTTGATTCAATCCAAATCTGGTACTGAAAGAGTTAAAATATGTGGGCTCTCATGAGAGGTGGTCACATGGCAGGCACACGGTTATCTGGTACAGTGGTACCTGTCTTGAGAGACCCCTCCATTGACAGACCACATATCTTTTTAAGACTGCTCTCTCAAAACTCTGTGCTATCTTTCCCATGTTATTATACCTCTAATGAAAGGCCACCTGTTTTCAGAGACCACATTTTGACTTGCCTTAGGGGTGGTCTCTCAAGACAGGGACCACTGTAATCCATGAAGAGAAAATATATGTATACACCACTGGAACATGATGAAGTTCAAAGAGTAATTTTAATTCTTAATTTTACAGGCTTTTGAAATACGTTTTTGAATTTTTTGTGAACTATACTTTCAACATTTGACCACCGTATGCATATATGTGTGAGATAAACTGGGTTTATCTGTGAAGGTTCAGTTAACCTTGTGAAACCCATGTCAGAGCTTTGCTGTTTATCAAAAACTATAAAAAAAATATGGAAATGTATTTGCAAGTCAAATGTCAATCTGCTTCCAAAAACTTGAGTTCCATGTTCTTGTTGCCCTCTCCCCCCCCCCCCCCCCCCCCCCCTTCTTATTATTGTAACAAAAGGGATCTGTCAATTTTACTGGCTGGCCTCCACTTAGAACAACAAATTCTAACCGTTTTAAAGAGAACAGGTCCCAATTCCACCTGTTAGCACCAAGAATTATTCACTTGAAGAGTCCGATGTACTCAACAGCACTGCCGTCTTCAAACATTCCTTAACTCATTCCATACCAGTCCCTGATTTTTCCCTATATTTACCTAGATTTAAGACAGCAATTGCATATTTAAATTCGTCATGAAAAGAGCTTTCATTCAAGCACAAACATGCTTATAGTCTTAAGTCAGTGGTTCTGGCACTGCCTGGTAAGTCATGCTGCAGCTGCAGCATGATTTGCCAGGCAGTGCCAGAACCACTGACCAATGCCTGTCACCATAGTATGGAATGAGTTAAAACAGTCAGCCACATTGTTCCTGCCACATCCACTTCATTCCATGCTTATGTATCAGTATGTGAGACTAATCAATTACAAAAAATGTTTTAATTTTAATAGAATTAATCCTCACAATGAAGATATCTTTTGTAAAACTAAAAATATGGGTATTGGTATTGTATATTTAATTTTGAACTGATATTACCTATTTTGTAAAAATGCAATATTACAGATTGTGTCGGTGAATCCAATGGGAATAAAAATAGTGGAGGAGTCCATTGGGCATATGCTATGGGTGGAATGAGCCCTATACAAATAGACCTGGAGATGTATTTAGAGAGGAACATAGCTTTCAAATGATCACTCAGACAGACGTACAAGCATTTTAAGCATAATATGACTGTAATCATCCAGAATTAAATAAACTACTATTGAACAAAAAAAAGCAAACTTTTTTTTTGTGCTTAGAACAGTTTGTATGTTGTATGAAGATGAAATAATGTGGAACTGATCATGCTGATTGTAAGGATGAACATGTTAAAATGTTTCATGTTGTCACAAGTGTAAATACTAGTAGTGGTAGCATGTCCCTTTGAAATCAAGCTTTATCTGATTACCTTGTACATGATGTTGACGGATGCACCATGGTAGGGGCTGCATTTAGCCCCCAAATCATAAACTATGGTGATTTACCTAATCTGTGTTGAGTGTTTGATGTATGACTCTCATATTTTGATGGGCACAATTAGACTGTGCAGACACTATAAGCTGTTGCCATGTAATGAATTATGGAGCCTGTTCATAAGAGCTCTGCCACATACACGTGGCTGGCACTGGGAGGTTCTCCACAGGACAAGCACATGTGGCTGGCACATGGAGGTTCGCCACAGGTCAAGCACATGTGGCTGGCACATGGAGGTTGTCCACATGACAAGCACATGTGGCGGGTACATGGAGGTTGTCCACATGACAAGCACATGTGGCTGGCACATTTTAACAAATTTTTCAAATCAGGTAAAGAAAGAAACAACAGAAAATAAAAGATGGAAACAAAATGTCACTTTCGAATCGTGCATTTCCAAATAACACTTGTTAAGAAATATGTACAAGTTTTTGATAATAGTTGCAAAGAGAATGTTATCAAAAGAACATTAAGCTACAACTGCCAGAGCGCACCTTGGCTGGAGCCCTTAATAAAGTAACACACACGCACGCACGCACGCACACACACACACACACACACACACACACACACTCCTTTGGTAGTTAAATCGCAAATTTGTTAAAACATGTCCGCATGTTTGTGGAAGCAGGCCCCGTGAAATACGACAGGAAACCCCCATACAAGTACACGGCCAGCAGGTCACATGTCGTTCTGCACTTCTTTGTTGATGAAACGTAGCTTTTTCTCGCACACCCTCTTGGTTAATCGATAGTTTTGAGCGAGGTCTTCTTTAACAGGAAAAGACTTAATACAAACTCAATGAAAATTAAGAGTCTGGGCTTATCACAACTTTTATATTTGACATCAGTGATTCCAAATCCTCCAGTAGACATGCAGAAAGAAATAGAACAAATTATATATGGTTTCTTGTGGGATAAAAATCCAGGCAAAATCAAAAGGGGATATTTAAGAGAATCAAAGAAAATAGGTGGATTAGGTATACCACAATTTACTGCACAGACTGAAGCACTTAAATGTGCATAGGTTAAAAGATTATGTTCTGACACAAACGCGGTATGGAAAAGAATTGCATACAAGCAAATGGGTATTTCATGCCAGAATAATTTGATATGGAAATTTAATCCATATACACAAGACATAGAAACCCTTACACACATAAAAAGCGAGTTTTGGAAAGATGTACTATCAAGCTGGGCTAAATATAATTTTTCTAACCCAACAACTTCGGAAGAAATTAAAGAAGAATTCTAATGGTAGAAGTCACATTAAAATAAACAGTGAAATCATCTTCTATAGAGAATGGTCTGATAAAGGGATTATGACTGTGAAAAATTTAATAAGCTCAGACGGAAACTTTTATAGTTTTGACCAACTTAAAAGCAAATATAGTGTGCATACTAATTTTGTAGAATATTATGGAGTGTTATCTGCCATACCAAAACAATGGAAAGATAGGTTAAAAAATGATAGAGTACTGAAATTTTTAAAACAAAATTCGAAAAGGTGTTAGAAGCAAGTAAAGTTCCGAGGTTTGTTTATGCTCGATTAGTACAACCATACATAGCTCCTCCCACCACTTTAATTTCTAAATGGGAAAAGGAACTTTATATAGAGATCGAGGTACCTGAGTGAGAAAATGCATTTGCAAATATATATAGAGAGAGCAAGCACATCATCAGACCTCCGAAGTTTCCAATTTAAATTTATGTATAGACGTGTTTATAGCAATGAAAGATTATATAAATGGAAATTAGTAGATAGCTACTGGTGTACTTTCTGTGGCAGAGAGACAGAAACCATAATAGACTTATTTTGGACTTGTGATATAGTTCAAAATTTTTGGAAACAAATTTTCCTCAAATGTAAAATGAGAGATGCTACAATTGTTCAGTTCAATAAGCAAGAAGTGCTACTGTGTATGAATAATGTTGGAAGCTTTTATAACCTACTATTTATATGTGGTAAGAAATATATTTACAGATATAAATATAATCAATCTATCCCTGATTGCACTATTTTCTTAACAGAACTTTTCAAGCTTAAGGATATCGAATGGAGCATAGCAGAAAAAAAGAAACAAAATACATGCACACAATAAAAACTGGAACAATTTAATAGTGTAATATAAATTTTATACTCTTCTCAAAAGTAAAATTAGAACCTGACAGTAGCAAATTATACGGAAGCCAACTCTCTTGATGTATGGCATATGTATGGACAAGAAGAGAATTAACAAAAAAACAAAACAAAAAAAAAAACAAAAACAAAAACAAAAAAAAAACAAAAAAAAAACAATGAAAATGAATTGTAAATTTCTTTTAATATGATTTGTCGGGCTGGGCCGTGCAGTTAGATCAGGGATGGGAGGGCCGGGTTAACATTTTTGCCATGCTTTTCTTGCCTGGCTTTCCATCTCTACTGCATGAACTTTGGCACATTTTACTTTTTGCTGCATTCATCAATGACTGCAGTAACCCCTTTCATTATCATAGTTTCGATTTTCTGCTGAATATTATTTTCATTGCTACACGAAAACAAGAGGACTAAATAAATTAAAACTTCCGATATTCTCTCTCTCTCTCTCTCTCTCTCTCTCTCTCTCTCTCTCTCTCTCTCTCTCTCTCTCTCTCTCTCTCTCTCTCTCTCTCTCTCTCTCTCTCTCTCTCTCTCTCTCTCTCTCTCTCTCTCTCTCTCTCTCTCTCTCTCTCTCTCTCTCTCTCTCAAGTGAAAAAGCAACAAGGAAAAAGCAGGAGAGACAGTAAAGTTGCACGTGTTCTTAGCAGGCCTTTATGGACGTTGCGAAATGCCATGCATGGTCTGTCCAGCGCAGGCATGGACGCTACAGGGTACATGCATTTATCTGCTTGCTTGTAAAGCTTTCCATATTTTGTGCAATTATTACGTCTATTCTCTGATGCCAAAATGGTGAAATTGGAGCGTAATAAATAGTAAGAAAGATTGATAGGCCTATACAGATTTTTGGCATTCGTAGGTATTATTGTAAATGGTGCAGTGATCATTATTAATCTAAACAGATCATGAAGTGACGATTGCAGGGCGCTACAGGGTACATAAATTTATCTGCTTGCTTGTAAAGCCTTCCATATTTTGTGCAATTATTACGTCTATTCTCTGATGCCAAAATGGTGAAATTGGAGCGTAATAAATTGTAAGAAAGATTGATAGGCTTATACAGATTTTTGGCATTCGTAGGTATTATTGTGAATGGTGCAGTGATCATTATTAATCTAAACAGATCATGAAGTGACGATTGCGAGACGGCACTTTGCATCAACTCAAAAGTATGCGTATTATATTTGGACGGGTGGTGGAGCGAGATCTTCAACGATTAGCCTGTGGCTTATTTTCATTCAGAAAGTTTAAGTGACCAGTACGCTAATTGGGTCAAATACAGAATATAAATTAAAGGTATATACGGTTCCACATAGCCCATATATCCCCCCCCCCCCCCAAGGAATAACCGGTCATTAGTACATTACGTATATACATGTACATTTTACATGAATGACTGACACCGAAATTTTTGCACTGGAAGATGTCTCAATGCATCATTTTACGCGTTCACTGCGTAGACTGATGTGGGTTATACGCGTTGTTATACGCGTAGATACACTATTCTACGAACTGTCAACGCGCTGTCCACGCAGCCTGTACGCACTCTGTACGCTGCGTCTACGCACCCTCTGCGCAGTGTGTACGCACAGAAAATAAAGTCAGTGCCCTTCTAACGCATTGGCTGTAGAACTGTTAATTTTTAGACGGGCGGAACTGTACCTGTTGGTTAATGCATGCATTCCTATTGATTACTATGTAAGTCCATCCGGATTGCAACGGAAATTCACATTTTTGACTTCTGTGTCCAAAACCGTCAACTAGATTCACTTCAAACTTTGAGGGATGTACCTTGGGTGGCTCACAACCAAGCGTCTTCAAATGGCCATGCGTCAACGAGTTTTTGATTTTCTATGACTTTTTTGGAAAATTGTGTAAAAGTCTTCTCCAAACACACTCAGGCAATTGCTTTGAAATTGAATCTGGGCACTTCTGAGGACCCTCAGAACTTAATTTGTTCAAGAGGTGGTGCAGTAATTTTTTTACGATATGTGTGTGTTTTCACTATTTTTAACTTCCTTAAAACTGTGACTCAGAAATTTCTGACGCGTGTTGGAAGTGTAGCGTGTGGGAGAGTTAAACAAATATGTTCATTAGGTGATGATAGTCTTGATTTGCTGATTTTTCAACTCTGGTACCTTTTGGTTAATACAAGCATTCGTATGGATAAACACATAGGCTAGTGCAGATTGTTCCAATCTACTTTCCAATCAAGGTGGCCAACTTCACTCGTCAAAACTTAAAAAAATCGGTAGGGGATATGTTCATGTTAGTAACAGTGATGATGGTCTTAAACAATGACCTTGACATCATTCTGAAGCTCACAGGATCACTTTAACATGTGCATGTAAGGTCAGTTAAGCACAGGACTGTCACAGTTCTTTAGTTTCGTTTGTTGAGTTTATCAAAAATGATAGCACCAGGTAAAATTTTTTGGCATTGCCCTACAGAATCTGGACCATCCCTTATCAGGCAGTGCAAAAACCACTGACTTTGGACCAGGAATGTTGGAATAGGAATACAATAGCTGATGCTAAGCTGTTGAGTGTGTAATAATAACCATTACCGTACCCCCAAAGTTTAGGGGTATACTGTTTTCAGTTTTCTGACCGTCTGTCCATAGCAAAATCCTTGCCAGCAAAACATCTCATGAATCACAGGCTACATCAAACAACAACATGGCCATACACCATGTGCTTTTACAGCAGACTTTCAATTATTTAGAATGGATAGCCCAAGGAATAGAAAAATAACCATCTATTCAATTGGTCTTTCATCAGAGTGGTCTGTTTAAGAAGAATGACTACTCTGGGGGTTTTGGGGGGATTTTTTTTGTTTTGTTTTTGTTTGTTTGGTTTTTTTTTTTTTTTTTTTTTTGTCTCACTGCTATTTCTGCCTTCATTACAGATATCTTTTATTTTCGTCTTCAAATCTGTAGACCTCGTCTTTGGTATGACAAAGACTGAGCACTTCATATGTACACAGTTGTAAATGGGATTGAGGAATTATCATGTTGATGAAAGATGCATTATAGCTGGGCAGGCCACCACATTTAAAATAACATCGGGGAAGTTATGTCTGCAATTAAGGCCTGGGTAACATAATGGCTTCATTCCCACATCTGAACAAAAAACTGTCAATTGAACCTCCAGTTTGCAGTGCATGCAATTCATAATGAAATTATCCCTGTATCTGTCAGTATTTTTTGTGTCTGTTATTACACCATAATCAGAAAGTATAGAACAAGCTGCCCCTATCTTCCATGTATGAAGGGGAGGGGGTTAGGCAGAAAAATATAATGTATTTTGACAAAGCAAAAAAGTACATTGCTTCAAAATAATAGTAATTAGATCTTACTCCACAAAAATAACAGCTTATTTTGATGCGTGTTATTTAACATGTTTAACAACTTAGGCTACAAATATTTCATGTGAGGTTTTTGGCACAGAGTTTGGGTGATGGTAAAAGAGGGAAAGGTGACTCCACTATGCTCTGATCACTTCCCAGGAAGTTAAGGTACAATCACTGAGGGATCATAAAATCTCAAAAAAGCTTCAGTGTTTTCAAAACAAGGAAGCGGGAGGCGTATTTGCGTGTCTAAACATATCAGATGCTCCTCCTGCTGTCAAGAAAATAACATAAAAATGCATTGCCGATATTTTATTTCCACCCTCTACTTTTCCGCTTCCAACCAGCACTTAAATTTAAAATGGAAACCCTGAGTTTGATTACGTAGAGAAGTATAAGGGTTAAGAGTGTGACATGATGGGTGGAATGTATGTGTGTTTACCAGGATGCTTCCATGTCAATACATCACTGAGAACACACAGCAGTATATCATTTACTGCCCTCTCCTTGCCCCTACCATGCATTAAGTACTGGTATAAACCCATCTCAATTATACCACCAACATTCCACTCCCTCTGACCATCAGATGTACTGTTCCGGAAACAATTAGGCCTTATCTGCAATTATTAACAACAGGAACCAAAGCTGTGCAAGCTTGGTGTTTATCTGAGGTGTTGGCGTTTTTTATTTGATATTGAGTTTGTGCATCAACACAGGATGTGTCAACACATTATGTGGATCAGTAGCAAGCTATTGCCACAGGCTGATCTCCAGTGAAATTGTTAGTTTAATTTCAGGAAAGGCGTTGACTTCACTATGAGAGACAATGAGTGTCTTGCTTATTGGAAAACAGTAACTGTTATAATTATCTTAATTATACTGGTTTCCGATTTAAAAAATGCATTCCATGCAAGTACCAGCATGCCTGTAGTTCCAGTGAAGACCGGTTATGCTGGCTGGGGCGAGAACATATTATGTATACAGTGGTACCTGTTGTATGCAGCCCCTGCCGTTACAGGCTACCTGCTTTTTGTGGCCACATTTGTCTCATTCACAACAACAGTCAGTTTATCGTTTACCATTGGTTGCAGGTTATCTGCTGTATGTCGCCTTTTTGTGGTAGACAGTGCGGTCACATGCAGCAGGTAGCAATGTAAGTATGTTCATGAGTTCAACTCGATTGTCTGTTTTGTGTTTTTGCTTAGACATTACATGTGAGGTGTTAGCCATGTTTGACTCCCTTGTTTTTTTAGCAAATGGCTACATGAAACATTTTGTGTCAAAGTAATTTATCTTTCATCATGTGTGTCAGATGGTCACTAACAAATTTCTCATAATGCATTTATTTCTAAGAATGAAAAAGAAGAGACTGCATAATCATGCCAGGTCTGTAAATTGCTTTATATCTGTGTGCATGTTTTTTTCATTTTCATTTGTCGAAAGTTGACATACATTCACAAGTCTAAACTTTGTGGGATTCCTACTCCTCCCCCCCCCCAAAAAAAGAACAAAACAAAACCAAAAAAAAAAAAAAAAAAAAACAGAACAACAAAAAAAAAACAACATTCTCAAAAGTAATCGTTAAGCAGACCTCTGCAAGTTGAGAAACATTCAATTCTACACAAAAATGCTTAAATTCTTGTTTTGTAAAGGAAATAGGAATGAAAGTTAAGGTTCCACAGTTGATAATAATTATTTTTTTAATTTGCGTAATCACTTGAACATTGAAAAGTGCAAACATCAAAATATTGCAGATATAAAGCAAATAGCAGTATCAGTTCATTAACATAGATGTGAAGGCAGATATCTCTTGCTTTGATGATTGTCGTATATCTGTCCAGTCAACTCATATGGGATGTCCTAGTTCTGTCTAGTTAACCCTCATGGGATGTCCTAGTTCTGTCCTGTTTATCCTCATGGGATGTCCTAGTTCTGTCCGGTTAGCCTTCATGGGATGTCATAGTTCTGTCCAGTTAACCCTGATGGGACGTCTTAGTTCTTTCTATTTAACCCTCATGGGATGTCCTAGTATTGTCCAGTTATCCCTCATGGGATGTCCTAGTTCTGTCCAGTTAACCCTAATGGAATGTCCTAGTTCTGTCCAGTTAACCCTCATGGGATATCCTAGTTCTGTCCAGTTAGCCTTCATGGAATGTCCTAGTTCTGTCCAGTTAACCCTGATGGGATACCGTCAATTGTACACATGCAGTACGATGTGATGAAATCTGCAATGATTCCATATTGACTAAAATATACACTTTTAAATAGCACCTACAGACTAAGTATGGTGATCGATTTTCAACTAATTAAAATTAGCTAGAACCCCATGTATGAGCTCATGACAGCTGGAGACAGGCAATATCGGGGAAAAGCTGGAATCTGCAAGGATATCCACAATGACTACAATATACACTTGGAAATAGCACCTACAGCTTAAGTATGGCGCATGGATTTTGAACTATACAAAATTGGCGAAGGTCTAACAGTCTGCTCACGAGAGCAGAATACAGTCAATACCACCACAGCACGAATCAGTCAATATTAGCACCCATCATGCTTGGAGAGACTACCCCACTGAGAGGCGATTTTTACAAGTAGTAATTAGCAATATCAACCTAAAAATGACAGATAGCACTTGATGACTGGCCATGCTGTTAATTCACTGACTATTTTGGAAGGTATTTGTGGAGGAACTTACCTCAGTGAAAATTCACATTTGAATTTTACTGGACACAAAGTGAACTTATCACAAGGAACAAGATCAGTGAAGTCTGGCAGACAATTTTGCAGTTTCATAAAAAGAATCTTGCGTTCATCTGAGAATGCAGTACCGGGTACAGTCTAAAGAAAAGCGAAGCTTGTCATCTACAGCCCAGATATTACATCCCTACAAAGACGATCGGCAACATGAACTTTGGGCTTGGCGTGGCGGCCTAGTTCTATATTAAGATTATTATATTATAAACATATTTATTTTACCTGGATTGCCTAGGTAGTACAAAATTGCTAATTTGGAGGCTCTCCAGACATACAACGCAACACATGGTCTATGTACAAGACGCACAGGACAAGTACAATGAAAGATACATGTTAAACGGAAAGCATTACAGTCTTATATATCACAAGAAAGCATACATCGTCAAGTTTATACCTCACATAAAATGTACAAATAACCCATCTATTAACGATTCAAATTAGTTTCAGCAACATATGACACACCAGACCTTAAAAGTGAAACCTCCGAGTATTAATTATGAATTTTTGTACACTTGAAAAAATTTGTTGGTTAACTTCAAGTGTAAAGTCTGTGTTGCCATATAACAGAATTTCCACCAAGCGTTCACTATCTACATGGACCATTAAGCTTGAGTGAACCCCTGGTGCGACAATATCTCTAATTTCCTTCAACAGGTTTAAACGGGGGGCAGCATGTAGTGGACAAAAGAGAAAGAAATGAATAATATCTTCGACGGGATGACCACGATCACACGATGAAGAGGCTATAACGTTTATTTTGAAGAGATGTGCGTGTAGACCTGAGTGACGTGAACGTAGCTGGGTTTGGCAAATATTGGCAAAACGGTCACCATGAGCGTAGTATGGGGGGACATTATCAGTGGCCAACAAAGTTTGTTTGAGGGTTAATTTGAATTTTGATAGAGAAATAGAGCTACGTATGTCGTCCGGTAGGTCGTTCCACGATTAAATTACTGAAGGCAAGAATGAATCACCAAACCGTTTTGTACGAAATTTGACCTGTCTCAAATACTGCGGTGTTCTAAGACTACGACCACTGGTATCGGCTGGTTTTAAGGGTACTATACTTCATAAATATTCGGGACACAATCCGTGGTACATTTTGAAGAAAGCAACTAGTTTGAAATATTTACGCCGGTCTGCTAGAGTTTGCCACCCTAATTCAGAGAGTAGACGGTCAAGCGAGGTGTGGCGGCGAGCGCCCGTGCAGATTCTGGCCGCTTCATATTGCACGGACTCAAGAAGGTCCGAGAGTCCTTTGCAGCAATTATCAAAAAGTACACACCAATATTCAAGTATAGGACGCACCATAGTGAGATATAGTTTGCATAAGATATATTTCTAGATAGTTTAAATTTCAGTCTCTTCAAGACAGCAAGACGTTTACTGGCTTTATCTATAATTCTCTCAATATGTGCATTCCACGTTAAATTTGAAGATAGAGTTATCCCCAGGTGAGTATGGCTGGTTGTTTCTGGTATGACTTGATCACCCAGAAGTAATGGAGGATGCTCATATTTGTCGCGTTTTGTCGAAAATATTAGAGAAAGAGATTTCAATGCATTAAATACGACGTGCCAAAGATGACCCCACTGGTCAACTTTTCTCAAATCACCGTTCATGCGGTTCGCTGAGATAGTGGGATTTTTTACAATTTCAATGATGGAAGTATCGTCGGCAAACAATCTTGTATCACATGATATGTTATCTACAATGTCATTTACAAATACAAGAAATAAAAGGGGTCCAAGAATAGATCCTTGGGGAACTCCGGCTTCCACAGGGAGCCATTGTGAGCAGTGGCCCTGCATGCCCACTCGTTGCCCGACGATTTGAGAGATAAATATGTACCCATCGTACCAATGATGCTTCAAAACCCAATTGGCGTAGTTTGAACAATAGTCCCTCGTGCCAAACACGGTCAAAGGCCTTGGAGACATGTTTGCTTAATTGTACTTAAAATCCTGTTTAAAAAATTGTTTTGATAGCATGTTTTTGGCATAAAAGCTAAAGACTTCCATTCTTTTCTGATATGCCTAAATGCACATTTACTCAGTATTAAAAAATTACTCAAAATTGACAGTATTTTCTCAAGTGTCACAAACCTGACACATTAAGTTGACACATTGACTCAGGGTTGGCAGTTAAATAGAGCTTAATTGTTTGAGGAGTAGGTGTCATCATGGAGTTTGTTTTACATCTCTGGTGCGGGATGTACATTGTTACAGTCCTTGTTAGGATTTCCCTTGGTTTGTACAGGTGGTATAGCTGCAACTGTTTATTTTTACAATCACTGGGACTGAATATAATGCCCCAGCTTGTTTCCACTTCAGTTAAACATTGGCGGATGGTTTAACTAGGATAAGCTGTCCAGCTAGAAAGGGTACATATTGGTTCAGGGGTAAGTCAAATTGTTCTTATTTGATCCTGTACTATGAAAATTTGGTAATTACGGTTTGTTTGACAGTTATTCTTCTTTGATATGAAGCTCTGCATTTATAAGCAAAACTTCACATATTTAGCTAATTCATCAATTGCCACGTTCATATTTATTCATTATTATGTGGGTTGTCTTTGCTGAATATTTAGCTTAGACAAGGAGCCGCTACTCAGAGAGACATGTACGGGTAAAAGGCTCCGAAACATGTTGAGTAGTTACCCGCTGAAGACCCTCTAATTTATTTGGGCTAATACAGCCTATGTCAAAATTTTACAGAGGAACGTGTGCAATATGGACAATAGAACTTCTATGTATATAAGTTAGACAGGGACAGGTTAGCTTATGGAGAGTAAAGAGTTCGGACTGCGGAATAGGGTAATGACTACTAGGAAGTGGTTTTGGACAAAAAGACACAAATACAAATCTAGAAAAACTATTCGAGCTTCGTTGTGGTTTTCTAAACCGTTATAAATATTGTGCAGTATGCTTATTAGCTGATTTATAGTCGAGTCATTTTGCTTGAATCCTGAGTTTTTGGACGTTAATAGGCCTTGACTAACTAAGTATTCATAAAATTTATTAAACACGAGAGGCTCCAATACTTTGGACACATTGCATAGCAAGGAAATTGGACGGTAGTTAGTTTTGCTTTGTCGGTCGGACTTTTTGAACACTGGACATAAATTTGACTTTTTCCAGCAGTCGGGAAATGAAGATGATTGCATTGAAAGATTGAATAGCTTAAGCAGTGGGTAGCTGATACCAGTTGCCACATTTTTTAAAAGGAAATTACCAATGTTATCGGGACCAGTTGCAGAGCTTGTTTTGAGGGATAGCAGAACTTTTTTAACCTCTTCTTCAGTGAATATAAACGTTTTGAGCCTCTCATTAGTACGATATTCGGAAGTAGGTAGAGTAAAGGTATCATCAGCTTCAAGCTTGCTCTGACTGGCGAAGTACTCATTAAAAATTTCGGCTTTCTCTATATTATTTGATATAACATTTTCATTTTCAATTAAAGGCGGTATATTTTGATGGATCTTGCAACCCAGTATGGATTTGGTCAGGCTCCACCATTTTTTGGGGTTTAAATTTTTGTTATCTAGATCATCTCTCAGTTTTGAGAAATAAGACTGGATAGCAGATTTATTAGCGTTTGCAGTTATGTTACGAAATTTCTTATAGATTAATGGACATCGTATTTAGTTCGTTTGTAGCGCCTCCATGCACGATCCCGTTTTCTCCTCATTCTTTTAATAAATGAATCCATCCAGGGTTTGTCTTTTGGTCTCACAAAGATTTCTTTGCTTGGAATATAATCTTTGGTAATGCTGAGGAGCAGATCAGTCCAATAGGTTGCAATATCATCAATGCTGTCAAAAACACTAAAGCCAGTATCCCACGGAGCATACAGCAGTGAAGAATTTAGCCCTTCGAAATTTGCATTTTTGAAGTCCCATATGGTGCGTTTAAATGGATGATTGCGCATTACAGTTAAAGTAAGGGTAAATTATATAACAGAATGGTCGGATGAAGAGACTGGGGGTAACGTTCCGCTGTTGATGATAAGACCGGGAGAGTCAGTAATAAGTAAATCGAATAGACTTTCAGTGTATTCAGTGGATCTCGTGGGTTCATTGATAAGTTGGAAAAGATAATTTTGGGAGATGATATTAAAGAGTTTTGTTCCCAGCTCGCTGTCAGTATGATCCGACTCCCAGTCTCTACATCTATCCTTAAAGTCACCGAGCTTGATAGGGGCAAAAGGGTTGCTTTCCAGTGCAAGAGAAATCGAAATCGAAAGAGTGTCTAAGAAATGATCACGGCACTCTGCTGTTTGACCTGGCGGACGGTAAAAAGTGCCGATAAGGATACTGCCTCGTCGCATTTGAACTTTTATCCATAAACTTTCAACATTATCATGTTCATACTCCTTGCAATGAGTAAAAGGAAGTGAATCCCGCACATACAGCATGACACCTCCACCTGCACCCGATGCCCTGTCTTTCCGGAGAGGGGGTTGGTAGCCGTCTAGTGAGATTATATGAACTCAATCGAAATCGAGCTATAAACTGGAGGTAAGTTACACCTGCCCCAGCCAAGCTGAAGGCCTATGGGCTCCAACAAGATGCTGTTGGGTTGATGGCTGGTTTTCTCGGAAACAGAGAACAAAGAGTTAAAACAGGAAACAACAGGAGTAACTGGCCAAAGGTATTAAAGGGCATACCGCAAGGATCAATCTTGGGTCCCCTGATATTCAATATATTTATGAACGACATTTTTATATGATAACGGGTTGTCAAATGTATAATTATGCAGATGACAATACGATTGTATTCAGTCACGATGACCCTGAAACCCTACAAACTCAGCTTGAGCAAAAGACCTCTGAAGCAATTCAGTGGTTCTTAAATAATGAAATGCTTGCGAACCCAGAAAAATTCCAAGCTATAGTGTGTTGCCCTAAAAGAAACGACTCTTGCAACATTAACTTTGGAATTGAGGAAAAAGTTAGAAGAAGTCGAAAAAAGTGTGAAATTGCTGGGCATAGAAATTGATAACAAACTAAAATTTGATAACCACATAGCTGACCTCTGTAGAAAGGCAGATAAATGTGCTGAGAAGGCTAAGTAATCTGTTGGATCAGACTAGCCGGATGACTATTTTCAGGTCCTTCATGTCTCATTTCAGTTACTTCCCAGTGGTATGGCATTTTTGTGGAGAAAAATTAATCAAAAAAATTCAGGAACGTGGTCTGAGACTTGCGTTTTATGACAGCAACAGTGATTACTGTAGCCTACTTGAGACGGCTAATATCTTCAGCTTAGCAGTTGGTAGACTGCGTACACTCTCGGCTGAAGTATACAAAACCCTTGAGGGGCAAGGACATACATATATGCAAAAGATGTTTCAAGCTTTTAAAACTGATACGTGTTCACGATTTCCCAAGTATCTAGCCCAGCCAAGTTTTAGAAGCATAACAAATGGCAAGAACTCAATCAGATATACAGGTGTTAAGATCAGGAATAGACTACCCAATAGTATATGAAGGATACAGTCAATCTGAATGAGTTCAAACGCTTGATCGCTGAGTGGGAAATCGACGACAAATGTCACTGTTTAATGTGTACACGCTAGTCATTAGAGATGAAGCAAGCTGCAAGTAGCTGTAAAACACTTCTCAACTGGGATGTGATAATATGTAAACTGTTAGTTGTGCAAATATGTAAAATTTTCTTTTTAATATCTATCATGTTTTGAATATGTAAATCTTAACGACCGAAGTCCATCAGTCTATGTATCTATGAACTTTTATATGTAGAGTTTTGTATTTATGAAATTATATGGTGTGTTTAGCTAGGGCTTGTTACAAGTTACTCTGTTCATTTTATTATTTTTAAAATTTTTATTGCAGTCGGTATAACAGCCATTGGTTAATGTTTGTACTGGACCGACAATAAATATAGCTTTGAATCTTGAATCTACTAATTTAGGCAGGATTCACGTTTAAAAATTTTGTATGTACGTAGCGTTTTGCTTCTATGAAGTGAATGTAGTTTAGATTCATATTGTTCCTTATAGTTTACAAATGTTCTTTTAAAGCTTTCCTATCATGCAGGAGACTTCATCTTCCAGTCATTGGGTTTGCCAGAAATTAGTAAGATTAAGTAGAAAGGGTGTTGACTACAGCTAAGCACCAATTTGTTCACACAGCACCATACATTTCAAGTAAAGTATTGTAAGATGACTTTAAAACAAGTTCAGTTGGTAAATGTAGCCAAATCATTCTAACTTGCTGCCGCAGATACAGAGGGAATCTTCCGGTTTCCAAATACCTCGATGGGCCTGTGATCCTACACCCAGCATTCTCTTTAAGTGATGTAACTGCCCACCTCCCACTACATCACACGCTGTGTTGGAGACCCACATTTCACAGCCATGTTCCGAGATGGGAAGAATTTGGGACTCCAACACTTTCAATACACATGGTGGGGTAGGTTTACCTATTGAACTGTAATACATTCTAAGGCTTCCAAAAATCGCTTTATTTGCCTGCTCAGCTACATGTGAAATAAAGTAGCGTTGGTGGTCTATGGGGGGGGGGGGGAGTGTCCTGCCTCTGCAGAGGCTGTCGGCCTAGTGGCGACATCTAGGGTCCTAGTAACTGATGTCGGGACCAGGTGAGGGCAACTTGGGCGACCTCGGCATCTCAGGCAGGGCACTCCTTCGGGTCTAGTTGAATAAATAGCCTGACTCGGTGTGATCTCTGTGTGCGAAAGTGGAAAGCTTCATGTTAGGCGCAGGAGACATTTGATCTGGAAAGTGTATAATATGCATGCAGTTATTTTATGTGTCGTTTAATCAAGTACTCCATCGACACCTCGTTGTCATACGTAGTGGCATACAATTTGAACGTCAAATTCCCTCTGTGCTGATATCCAATATATGAACATTTGATTTTGCGAATTTGGCAGGTCATCCACACAAGGCATGTGCCGCATGCTGTATGTGAAACACGTGTCAGGTTATGCGGAGTACTTACTGGGAAGGAAAAACGATAGGTATAAACAATTGAACTAATCAAGAACGTCCATAACCTTTGAACCTAATTTGTGCTTATACTTAATGCTCTATTTTGAACTGTGTGGGTATGTTATATGTGTCCTGAATCACATCATACAAACTGGATTTTCGCTTTTTGTTTTGTTTACACCTCTAGCATCACTCACTTGCAGTCTTGGTATTGCTTGCAAAAGTTGGAAATTGATCAATACTAACAGCAGACAGTTAAGAACAATTCTTAAAGTGACCACAATTAGCAGAACTTTTAATTTACACAAAACCTCACATAAATTTGAGTTCATCTTATCTTAAGATAAACTCATAAGATAAGATGACAAGCACACTCTGGAATATGAGGTAATAAAAATTAATGATATAAGTCGATTGCCAAAATTTGATACTTTGTACCTTTTAATGTTGACATTTTTTATTGAGCGTAAATATTATGATGTATTTTACCCTCAGATAAAGTAAAACTTATCTTTGGCGTGCATGCATGTTTCGACAACTGACATTGTGTTTAATACAAATAATAAAGTTCATTTCAAGCAGACAACATATGGGCTTAGTGCCGAACAGCTCAGGCTAAATAACTTTCACTGCGACGTTGTTAAAAGCCTACGTGAGGGAGGAAAACAAATAAGTTGGGAATGATATGGAGATTAGAATGATAAGGTCAGTAATTGCCGTAATCTTTATCATGTATTGATGTCCATAATCACTTTTGATGCTGCCAGTGCCGGATTAGAGCCATTATGTGTAATCAGCCATACTATATGGTCCCTCTTGAATGGTATTGAGTTAATAGGCAACTTCTGTCATACTTTTTTGTGTTTTAGTTTTTTTGGGTAGCCTACTTACTGGTTTACCATCTAAAATACATGATCCACATATTCTTTACGACCGGGCTTCGGCCCAGCATCGCCATGATGCCGGCGCTGTGTGGCATTATTCAGACAATGCATTAAGTATGTAGTACAATGGTGATTATGCAAAGAACAGCAACAATTAAGGGACGCCGTGCAGTCAAAATCTACAAATCCCTTCTTTGTATATTCGTCTGTATAACTAAGTGATAAAAGCCGACAAACCCTGAAAATTTAGTTTCAAGCATAAAAGCTTTATATAAATACTTATGATTGACAAGTCAAAACTGGAGGGTTCGATATAGCCAACAGACAGAGCACGTCGTCTGAATTTCTGGATGTTTCTTGTGTCTTATGAGGTGTTCCGAGTAGTATGTAACATCATAATATGACTTATATAGGTAAAAAGTAATCCAACACCAAAGAACACATATTTAAGACTTGCGTCCACATAGTTTGTATTCATACATAGCCACAATGCAACATCTACAGGACACATCTATTTAAGACTTTTAAGTCCACAAAAGTTTGTACTCACATAATTATAGCAATAACGTAAGTATGACCGTGTGGATGGGAGGATAGAGCATGTTAATCCAGTTGACTAACATTAATGATGCAAATGAATGAATCATCAAGTTCAAACGAATACGACTATATGTATAAGCCTTTAAGCAGGTGTTTGTGTGCAGCAAAATCACCCTAACACTTGTATCATGCATATAACAAATAGGCCAAAACTGACCTCATTCTGGTGTCATTATTATTATTATTATCATCATCATTATTATTATCATTATTATCATCATTATTATTAATTTTTATTATTATCATTATTATTATTATTATTATTATTATTATTATTATTATTATTATTATTATTATTATTATTATCATTATTATTATTATTATATTATTAATAATAATAATAATAATAATAATAATAATAATAATAATAATAATAATAATAATAATAATAATAAAAATAATAATAATAATTGCCCATTCGTCTCACAAACTATAATGTGACAGTACAATAACTGTCAGGTTTGGTCATGAAGGGAGGCTGCGTTAATAGTTTATGCATTAAATGATTCGGAGCGAGAACAGGATATCACATAACTATCTTGGATAATTATCATACACATTACCATGATATACTGTTGCTATAATATGGACAAATGTTTGTAATATAACGGGGACAATCAGTTATGCAATAGACAGACGTACAAAGCTAAATAGACGCACAAACTCTAAACACATTTTCCTCTGCACGTGTGCTGGCAGCGTCTCAATATGCAAAGAATAATGTATTGAGATTTCAGCGAATTCCAAGGACCAATACGATGTGATAATTGTCACATGGAAAAAGAAGAATTCGAAGCATACTTTATGCCATGTCTCAGCAGAGGATCAACACACGGCGCTGACAAAAAGTATGAAAGTAACCTATCAACACTTGGCCTTTCAAGAGTATGAATAACCCACGGCACTTATAAAAAAAGTAACAAAGAGTATGAACAAACCGAAGTCACGACAGGCCTCAGAAAAGCAGATGTGGTACAAAATTGCACGTGTTTTAACAGATTCTAATGCCATAAACACACCAAAGACGGAATTCATTGTTAGGTCCACAAATTATGTCACGGTTTCTGGCAGGAGAACGTATACTGATACGCCACGTAAACGCATATGGCATATTGGCGACAACAAAACACCTGAAACATATGACACGATCTCCATGTTGATATCAGCAATCACATAACCACCATCAATTGCTGTGGATGGGTCAAGGTTGGGTATCTAAATTAAGTGGCCAGTTCTTATGCGGAATGGCCTGTTCTTCCCCCTGGCAGATTGTAAGACCTTTTGCCAGTTACTCTGCCCCTCTAAAACCAGTGCTCGACTTATTTTCCGGCCTCATAAAAAGATATGTATTCACATAAACATATGCCGAGAGTGTACTTTTGGAAAAACCATTATCAACAGATTGACCTATACAAACAAATCTATGACCCTTTGATCAGGTTGGTGCACGAACAATCACTTTTTTCATCGAAGTTTACAATATGGCATAATTAAAAACTCTTAACATAACTTCTTATTGATTTACCAAATTGGAACTGTTCCTCAAACTACTGCCGTTCCGTAAGTTTCCGTTATTTGCTATATGGCCTGGGTTTTGTCTTAATAACGAGCTAAACATGAGGATTACAATCTGTTTAGTGACAGCAGCATTCAACTGTAAAGCAACCTGTGAAAAAGAGAATATATTGAAGAGTTTGGTAGCCACGCGTATGGTCAATTGTCACATGTTAACGATTTATGTTTTGCCATAACCATCAGGATGATATTTCCACATTTGTGGGCGTATGTCATGTATTACTTTTTGGTTAAATCAATGGATGTTTCTGCACCAACTATAATCAAAATGTAAACATTCAAGTGTTCGTGTTGTCTATGGACCATAACATTTCCACAAATTTATTCTTCATATTTGTTTACGTAAATACCAATTACCTCACGGAATCAGTAAAAAAGGATAGTGGGTGGGTTTACGTGGATGTGTAACTTTTTTGGATCGGATGAGGTGCCCACTGCCACGGAGAAACCACATGTAAAATTTAAGTTAGAGTTACAGCCGGTATGTTTGGGCTCTATGACAGTATATTATGCACTTAGTCACATACAATAAAATATTATTTAAAAATCTGAGGAATTGATTATAATTTATTAAATTAATTGTGATGTATCAGTTTATCGTCTTTTATTGTTACACATATGTCTGTCTTAAATTGTGTACAAGTATCTCGTGCATTGTTGCTGTGCGCCAAGAAGAGACAGACGTAACTAATAAGCTTGTGGAAATATTAAATTACTCTGATTCTTAACTCTTCCAGTGCTACATTTTGGACTAAGGCAATAGCTTTCCTGGGCGTATCTCATGCTCACTGTGCCCAAATCGCGCTGAGGAAAACTGATGACCTGGTCAATCATATTCTATGTAACTCCAGGCATGCTTGTCTTTGAATGAAAGGTCTTCTTACGAACATGAATCTGCATCCTTATCATAACTCCTAGCAGTTCGTTTTAAGCAGTCTGACTTTAGTAGCATCTGATACTGAAAGGGTCAACTATCCAATTAAATTCATTTTAACTTATCTGGGTACTTTAGTATGGATTATGTTTTGACTGCACACAAAATTTAACAAAAGAACAGCACTTGTGAGCATGCTCCGCAAATATCATATGATTGTCTTATCACAACATTGTCAGTTGCGCCATATAATGGGCCAATTTGGCCCATCAATGTGTGATGGTTTCAGGAAACCTAAAATAAGCTGGCATTATTGTCATGTTCTGATTGCTGCTATATAAGGGTTGGGGTGATCAAAGTGCCACTTTTAGTGTCCGGCACCGTCTCCCTGACTCGCGGCCAATAGCAGTCGTCAAAATGAAGGTATTTACAGTTACTTTATGCCAGTTTTATGATTTTATATACCTTTTGCTTCTAATTTCATTTTTTATGACCTGCCGTTCTGTATGTGTAGACCTGTTGTAAACATAGAGATTGTGGATACAGTGGTGCTTGTATGTATATCAGGTCTACAGCTGTAATTTTGCTATGATATCCTAATGTGTCCATACAACTTGATGAACAACATACGTTATATAGCATTTCAAACGAAAATAAGAATCAATTAATTAGGCCTACTATCATGTCATAAATGTAGCCTGTGTTTAAAAACTTTTCATTAATTCAGATTAGAATATGTTTAGAACACGTAACATCAAAACGTTCTTCTGAGTCAAATGAACAATAGTAATACTAAAAGGATATAGGGCCTAGTCTTGCACATCGTCCGCGTTGAATTTTCAACAGTAACAGTTCATGTCTTAAACTTATAAACAAAAATTTGCAAAGGACAGCTATGAGTAGATAAAGTCATGATCGACCATACTAGGAAACGAGTCAAAAGAGCATCTATGGCATGAATACATTAACCCATGGACGATGATGCTATGAAACGAGTCAAAAGGACATCCATGAATACATTAACCCATGGATGATGATGCGATTAAACGGGTCAAAAGGACATCCATGAATAAGCTAAGTTATCCCACGAACGATCATATTACAAAACGAGTCAAAAAGACATCGAAAGAATACAGAATAGATTTATCCATGAACGATTATAGGTCTACTATTGAATGAGTCAAAAAGACATCCATAGGGCCTATATAGACTAACCAATGAACGATCATAGGCCTACTATGAAAGAGTCGACAGCCAGGCTCGCTCGGCAGGCTCTGAGTGCTATTAAAGCGCAGAGGAGAGCTAAACATATACACTTAGTTTGTTTTTTTGGGGGGGGGGATGTTTTTGTTTTTTAACATGACCACTTTTTTAGACCTGCTGTCGACCTTAAGGTATAATTCAAAATATTGTTAGAAGCCCAACGCTTTGAGAAAAATAATACAAAAAGCGCATGTTTTACAATAATATTGCAGTTGCTGGTGTCTGGCTTACAAAATCAGTTGGGGGGGGGGGGGGGCGGGTAACGAGCATCCCTGGTACCCTGGTACAAATAATAATTTTATCCTAGTACAAAGTACAGAAAATAAGAAAATGTATACATATTTGTTTGATGCTGGTAAGAAGTGTGGAAATTAAAAGGGATTCCGGCACATCAAATAAAAATGCCCAGTCCGCAAGTAGTAGGCTACGGAAAAACCCCAGGCGCTCGCAACGTTCAGTCAGTCAAGCTTCCGTGCTAATATGCGCGGGGGGTGTGGGGGTGGGGGTGGGGAGAGTGGGTAAAGGGTTGGACCTGGAACATCTATGCGTTCAATGACCCACATAGGGCCATATCTGCAATAAAATATTGTGTATTCATCTGTGCAGTCAATTGTTTGTGCTAATAAGATGGTGGCGGATGGGCCTAAAACCACAACGTCGTCACATGGAGCTCCGGAGCAAAAGAACTTTTTTCACATATTTATGGGAAATATGAATCCAAAATGATACTTTTGGAAGTTGGCTTGGTGATATTTTTTATGATTCGAAATTATGAATGATAATATCTGTCACCCATCAATTTATTCCAGAAAGCGACAGTTTGTCTATTTTATATTTATGCCTAATATTTTGATTTGCAGAATACCAGAAATTGCTATATATATTATGAAATAAACTTTTAGGGTCTGGAATTTCCGAAATGATGTGATGACATGTTTTCACTTATGTAAAAACTCGACAGTACTTTCGGACCTGTATCCACTATAGGGGCAACCTTTTCCATTGAGCTTCGTCTTTGACGCAGTGGTGCCCTTGGCACTCAGCCTATTGCTGACCCTGATGTCATTGCCTCAGGGCGACTTCTATGTCTGATACAAAATCCTAATTCTGGGGCGTACAACTGGTCACTTTTTGTCGTTGTATTTACATTTTCAGGTAATGCTCACTTTGGAAAAGGTCCCATTATATATTGTACATTATTCATTCGACAAATTAACCTTCCCTTCACATTAATCAAACATTTATTTTGGATGCTACCTCTTCAAAATAGGCTATCGACTTGGCTGCTATTGTAGAAATAGTGAGTTCCGCAACCAATGCCAGTGGTTTGTAAATGAGCATTGGGACAATCCTGCCGAGTGGGGGTGGGAAGAGGCTTATAATATATGAAACCAAAAGTATTTATTTTGCAATTATTTCAGAGCGTCAGTAATGATATATATGCTGTGGCCGCGATTCACATTTATATCCAAATCAAGTGTACTTTTGTGAGACTGTCCCACAATGAATGCATTAATTGTGCAATGTTCAAAATGGCAATCGAGCATGCCGTGTCACATTTGGATCTGTAAGTAACGACGGTAACTGCTTCAGACACAAGGAGCGGGCAGATTAAAGTTAAAATTGTAAGTAATATTTTAAAAATACGTTGACAACCATTTGGTCTGGTAATTCGGAGAACGGACAACTGAAACCTAGCAATACTAGATACCGATACTGCACCCATCGTGGCTATATGCAGTAGCTATGCTTTTTCCCTGACCCAAGTTGACCATCCAGACAAGTTGAAATAAAATGTTGTGTTTGATTTGACTTTACTGCAAAATAATGGCACACGTTAGCCAGCTTTTCTGTTAACTTTGTCTTACAACTTGGTTACGGTTGATTTGAATGACTGTTTTTTTTTTACAGGTGGTTGTTTGTGGGATGATTTTGCTGGTTGGTCGCGTGTTGCAGTTGGTCTAAGGTTGTCCAAGTGGAACATTGTAGCAAAATTTTGCATCACAGTTCTTGAAATAGGTTACAGAATTTAGCCAAAATAAGTGTTTCTCATGTGAAGAAGTTTTTTATTGAGAAAATGATTCTGGGAATGTAAATTTGCTGCTGCAATTGGACAACACCGAGTTCTTGCAGGTCAGGTCATTTAACATGGTAAAAGCACCCATGCCAAGGAAATCTGGTCGTTTTGACCAGATGGGGACTGGGGTCGGTAATTGCAGGTACTACTGTACCATGCTTATACCTATTCCCATGCAGAACTTGCCAGGGTATATCAAAAAGAGTGAATGTAAGAAAATTTTCAAAAATAAGGTGAAATCATTATGGATGCACGAGATGGGAATACTGGAGAGGGACCCCTTTAATCCTTTATATATTCATAGGTTCAGGGTTATCAGGGACCTCCAATTTATATAAATAGCAGGTCCCTGGAGTTATTAAAAATTACGCCTTTGGTGCTTATATGTATTTATACATTAATTTATTGAAAATTTAGATCAATCTTTCAATTCATGAATAATCAATGCATATCAGCTACAAAACCTTTGCAGAGCAACTTAATATTTTTCATACTTGCATTTCTGCTATTTTCAAGTTGTGGTTCACCATGGAAATAAGCCAAGGCAAGATTCCTTAGGCATTTGGTACTCCCATTTCATGCATCATAGTTTGGTGTGCTTTCAGCAATATAATTGCACCATCCTGGCATATGTGTGCATAAAATATTACCAATCAACATTCAGTGATAAAAGAAAAGTACATTCAGGCCTACTAGTGATTATCTTCATGTATTTTTTCTTGTTGCTTTTCGGAGAAAAGACACAACTTACTAATTGCGGGATAATTCAGCTGTTAATTTTCCCCAAATTAATAAACATAATATGTGTTCAAAAATTCTGTAAAGCCTTACATGTATGGATACAAAATTTGTCTTGTCCTAATTGATAACATGGCGATTTTTTTGTTTGTTTTGTTTTTAATTTATTTTCACTAATTTTTGCATCAGATTTTTGTACAATCTGAGGGAAAATAGCCAAATCAGTACAATCATGAATAAACTGTTTTGATTTCGTCAACCATGTGAAGGCAAGATACTCGAAACTCCCCAGAATGCACCATTTTGCATGCTCATTTCAAAATTTTTCGGGGGTGGTGCGGCATTTCCCCCAGACCCCCCCCCCCCCCGGTCTTTGGGCCGTGCAGGTCACATTTGGCCCACAAAAAACAAAAAACAAATACGGGCTCTTTTTAGGCCACTTGGGTCTCTGACTGAGTTTGTAGCACTAGCCTGGGTCGACCAGTATTCATTAGGGAAGGGTGGTTTAAAATTACTTTTTTTCATTCCATTAATTTTAGGGTTAGGCCTTTTTAGTAGGGTCTGTCAGGTTACCAGAATCACACATATATTTTTGTTAGGCCTTGGGTAACTTGGGACATTTGTTGAAACATATTGAAAATGGATGTTCTTTCCCCTTTTCCACATTACCTCTTTTGAGGTCAGTTTCACATCATAGGTGTGGCTTCTTGTCTTGAAACTGCTGTCTTTGTGTGCCTATATTTCATAACTACGTCATTAGAAAGTTAGCTAGATATAGGGCATATTCCTGTTCAGGGGACTCACTTGTTTGTTTGATTGGTGACATAAGGCAATCTCTCATAATTGAATATTCTGTGAATTGGTCTTCTAGTGTCCAGGGTTTTTAAGGCCTTTGTAGTATTCAACAAATCCATATCATGATCTCAGTGGATTTTTGAAGATCCTTTAGTTGTGTTCGTTGTTCACAAGTCTTCTGGATTGACACTCAGTTTTATCTTTTCGGGGTCTTTCATTTATATAATTTTCTATTTGGTCAATCCAATGTCTACAGCGTGGACACAAGTATGTGCTTTTTGTTTTAGGTTGTTAATTTTGTTTCTGGTAAATCCAGAATTCTTATTGCACATACACTTACTCAATTTCCATTCTTTCTGCTTTTCTTCTTCTTTTTGATCTGATATCTAGCCCATCTTAACGTCCACATTTCACTCACTTATAATAATCTAATCAAGTTGCTAGACAACATTGTCACTTAAAATGTCTGCAGAATTTTTAGACGTAGTTGCATGTAAGAGGAGAAGAATAGAAGTGACAGAAACTGACAAGTGTGTGTTCTGCTCGCATACATTTACAGAAAAATCCAATGTGGTTAGTTCTGAGCTAGATAAGTTGGACTCGCTGTTGCTTGCCTAGCAGATCAGGATGATGTTGGAAAGGTCCTTCTGAGTAAAAAGTCGGACATCTTGGATAGTGATTAAATCATCAAATACCATAGAAATTGCTGATCTACCTATACCGGTCCTCTGCATTTAAAAAGAATAGCAGCAAAACAAAAAAGGAGGAAGCAACTCTAGGTCCAAGCAATGTTGATGGTTACTCTTGCTTCACCAGGTCTCATGATTCTATCACTAATTTTTACTGGGAAAAGTAACTGCTTTCTTTGTGGCGCTCAATGTTCTAAGAAGAAAAGATCTGGTTGGTCCATTGTTCAGTCAGCAATTGGTACTAAATCTGATGGAAATGACATATTCACTAAGGTTATGGAAGCAGCCAAGCTACGCAATGATCATGAAATGCTGGCAATGCTCCATGGTGTCCCTAATGGTGACCTTGTTGCCATTAAAGCTAGGTATCATAGATCCAAAAATTGCTATAGAAAATCCATAAGTGAACTGGACAGCCATGCACAAGAAAATAAGTGTGAGTCAGAAAGCACCCTTAGTACATGCTACATTACAGTTGATTGATGAGTTCAAACCAGCCATAAATGACAGAAAAGAGGTGTGTTTGATTGAAAACGTATTGACACCATGCATAAACTTGGCTACTGCATTTCATACACAGAGTTAAGACATGTTCTGACTTCAGTAGCAGTGCACATAAGTTGGTCACAGCAACAGTCTTCCTCAGATTGCTTTGTCCCTCCTGAAATTGTCGCCAGAAGTAATGGTGGCCCTCCCATAGTTGCAGTAACTGATAATTGGGACCACAATGAAAGAACCTTTGATGGAAAAGGAACCACACATGCCATGACTAGCATTCTTGTTCAGCAGGTAAATATCCAACAGCAGACGATCCCTCATATCATGAAGGCAGATTCAAGATCATTGAATTTGGATTCTATGAAAGATGGTGATCTCTCAAAGTTTCTACCCTACAAAAAGCCACTTGCAAGACCTGAGCCAAATTTTCAGCCCATGGTGTCATCTGAAGAGATAAAAATGTTTAAAAACAACACTGAGCTGCAAAAACAACAGATCGGGGAAATGGTGTACAATGCTGCACGTTCAGATCTATTACACAGCCGACAAGAAGGCATTGGCATACCTTCTTGGCCCTCATTCCATGCATCCCTTGATGTCACTCTGCCATGTCCTGTTTCAAAATTATCATTCAATCATATTATCATGGCCAATCCATCAGATCTCCAAACAATCTATGCAAACTTGGTGCGCCTGAAAGAATCCATGAACATCCTTGGGCAGACAAATGTTCCTGTTTTCTTTGATATGGGCTTGTTGATGAAGGCGCTTGAAATCACAAGGGCGCACCCCCATGAGTTGGGCGGTGTAATTCAGTGTGAGAGTGGTATGCACTTTCTCATGTATGTTATCTCTGCCATGGGCCATCTTTATGGTGATGCTGGACTGAGGCAGCTGTTGCATGAGTTAGGTGTTTTTGCTGCTGGTAGTGTGCACAGGATTCTGGCAGGAAAGGACTTTGACAGGGCTCTCTATGCCCTAAAGTTGGTTGATGAGGCATTGAACGAGCAATTAAGCGGCCATTTCAAAATGTAGTGTGAGTCAAGGGGCAGTGGGAACCAAGCAAAGTTGAGTGTTTTCCTGCAAGAGCTTGATAAGGGTATCTCTGATAGTGCAGGCAGGGATTTGTCAGAATTACAATTGAAAAAGTTGACCACAGATATAACTTTGGAACCATTGTTACTCGAGTTTAGGGAATATAGTAGATCCATATCACCTACTTTCAAGTTTTGGGATGAATTTTTGTGTAAAGTTCTATGCCCAATATAGGTATTCATCAGTTCCACCAGGCATACATCTTGGGATTTGTAGAGTCAAAAGCACATCTTGTCCCACTTTTCTTTGTTACCAATCGAGCAAGCTATTCAAAGAATATGCCAGTCTTGTTACTACAAAAACAGCAACTACCAACTGAGGTACTGAACTCATTCAGAGACGAGCATTTTGTTGCTAAGCTGTCACAGGGAAAGCTCAACTCTGTATGGATGGATTATACTATTGAAGCAACTGAAAACAAAGCACTGAAGGGATCAGGTGGAATAATTGGACTGACTCTGAAAGCCCCAACTCTGCTCAGATGGTTTCTTAGTAGGCCAATCACAGCACAATTGTCACAAAATAATCTAGATCTTGTTGTTAAAAGCAAAGACAAAGGCCCTGACTACTACCTTGGTCCCAAATTGGCTGCAGCAAAACGTTGGTCTCTTGATGTCCAAACGCTGAGTAAAATATTTCAGGAGTCCTTTATTGACCCGTCTGATGTATCAGATCCACCAGTGCAGTTAGTAAATGTTGCCACAGGAGCAGCTGCGACCCCTGAAGTGGCAAGTAGTCTTATGAATGCTTTGGAAAAGGGCTCTGCCATGGCAGAGAAGTTTGTAGATGAACGTCTAGTTGGCCAGAGCAGGGACAGCAAGAAAAGCTTCTATGACCCTCTTCCCAGATCAACACTCAAAACCATGGCAAATATGAAACAAACTGTCCAAGTCAAAAGTAAAGTGGTTAGCCTGGATGGTGAAGCTATGTATCTGTGGCTTCTTGCAGTTAATTCTAGGAAGACGGTACCCCTCAAACATGTGCTGTCATATGAAAATGCACCTGTGCCATTGAGTCTGTTAACCGAGGATGGGATCAAGAACTGGTACAAGGCAACAAGATCCACAATGTAGGTCTTTGTGATGGCCTTATTTTTGATGGCCATGCTTTGATTCCATGACTGGTCCCCTCAACCAGTCAATCAAAGATAGTTTTGCATGAAATGGCTGCAGGGTTTCTATGATATATAATGTGTATAGCTAAGGGGATGAACCCAACAGATACAATACGGTCTATGCATAAGTTCGCCAAGCGGGTAAACCCCAGAAGAGATTCCGATGGCAGAGCCATGCGCGCACAGGTATCTGGGTAATTTGAGGGCCACTCAGTCTTACCACACAGGCTACAGCGCAACTGAATACAGCAAGTAACGAGGAGTGAAACACAGACCACGATTTCTTCCAAAAAAAAACAGAATCTAGGGTGGCTGAAAAAGTATTTGAAAGACAAAGGAATATCAGTTGACGGAAGGAATAAAGCGGCACTTTTATTTTTGATGTTTTTTCAGTTTGACGTTTCTTCCTGACCTAGCAACATTAGTAGTCATAACAGCCCACTACACAACAGTCAGTGGTGGTTTACCATGATGATAATTCGCCTTGTCACTCTACGTTCTAACTATCACTTTCTGCACTCCCTCCATCAACAATCTACAATGGTAAACTTCTATACACCTCCTGTATTTGGTCCATTTCCTGCTCTTCTGTTCATGTTGATACAAACAAGATTAGTGTTCGCCATCTTGCATTATCGTGACCACTTTTAAGAAGCTGCACAGCATGCCATCTGGTAGCAAAAAATCAGCCTGCTTGCCTCGATTTCGTAATGGGACAAGTGCCGGGGTTTTCCCACTTGGTGAACGTATGCATAGACCGTATTAGAATCCATGTCATATTGGACAGGTATTTTGTCACAAGTATCAAAAGACAGACCAGACTTAAGCGAGGAAATTGTGATGAAGGCATAGTCTATCACATTCAGCAAGAAGTTGCCATTCCTCCAAATTGGAGACACTTTCTGGCAACTGGTAAAAACAAACCGAATCTGGCTTTGTTTTATAATGATTACATGATAACCAAGGCAGGTACTTTGTTGTGTGATGGGCAGTTACTGTATGTCAGTGGTGGGAATGGGGACACGGCAATTCAGATTAGTAAGGCCGGCAATGAGAGTGTAGAAGCTTTGATGTCAAACCACGAGGAAGCTGATATGCAAATTATAGCACATACCAAAGCTTCAGTACAAGTCTGGGCAAATCACATTGTTACTAGCATCCCTGACACAGATGTGCTTGTATTGCTTTTGCATTATCACTCTGCTATTGGTGCTAAGGAAATATTCTTGCTCAGGGGTAAGGAAGGCAAACACTCAGACCCTACTAGCTATATTCCTGTCCATGCAGTTTTTGATAGACTTGAGAAGAAGCAGGTAAACATACTCCTGTCTGTCTATTGCTTAACAGGCTGTGATACCGTCAGTGTATTCTGGGGACATGGAAAAAAGAACACAGCAGTCAGGGTGATGATGCAGAAAGCAGATAAGTTGCAAGAATTGGCAGACTTTGGGAAACACCATACATTGCAAACGGCAGAAAAAGTGGCAGTTACAAAACTTGTGGGTTATCTGTATGGCAAAGTGGAATGTCTGTCTCTTAGTGCACTCAGATGTGAAAAATCAGGTAGCAAAAGTGTGCCTGCAAAGAAGCTCCCACTGACAGAGAATAGCTTTTAACTAAACCTGCTCTGCTGTATGTACCAAATGAACATATGGCATGAAGCCATCATACCAATGCGGGAATGCTTGGAGCCCACAGATTTGGGGTGTGAGAAGATGACAGATGGGACACGTGTGTCCGCAAAACTTATGAGCCAGTCACCTGCACCACCAGGGCTGCTAAATGATTTGGTGTGCAATTGTAAACCCAATGTGTGTGGCTCGGAGAGCAGCAGCATGCTTTTGTGAGGCAGCGTGCAATAGTGATTCGTGCGAATCTTCTGTCTGTGCCAATCCATTCACACTTGAATCACAGTCCATAAGTGAATCTGATGATGAGCAGGATGTCTCTTAAGATCATGGCCATTCCAAATTCACCACAAACTGGACCATAAAAGCACACATGATCACAAAATGGCTTCATTTTTAGCAAATGTATCCACTATGTTCTCAAGGTCAGCATCTTGAATCTAACCAAAATGCTGACCTGTATATGTATGAATGAAACAAGATTTTCATCAATGTTCAAATGCATGTGCAGGAATTCGATTTGAGGTACTACTAGCTTCTGCAAGTTCTTGCCTCAAGTCAACTGATGCTTTCCTTCATGTCATACTCTGGTGATCGTGATCATTTTGATGATGTTGATAGCTTTTTGATGCAGGTTTACCTTCATCAAAATGGATTTTGACATTGGTTATTTGATGGCTCACGATTTTTGATCATAGGTGGTTCTTGTATATGCGCAACTTAGGCACAGTGTCTGTTACATCAACAAGTAAAATTCCGCCATCTTGAAATAAATATATTTCTGTTTCCTTCACAACAATAATACTACATCTGTTGATCTCATACACCCCCAAAACATGGGATTTGATGCCTTTTTAGCTTTCTGTCTCACATAGTTTTGGAGATATTGCATTTTTAGTCCAGGATATCTACCATCTTAGGAAATGGCTTTTGGCGCTGTTTGCACCAACCGCAGACGATATCAATAGTCAGATTCATGTTCAAGACACACAAATGAACAATTCTAGGTATGATGACAACTGTTAATTTTCCGGCCCCGCTGTCCCCCCGATGTCCCCTCCTTGCTGCTCTACTATTCAGGGGCATTTGGTCGTGCATTTCTGTCGGTCTTTTGCTTGACCAAACGATCTGATTGGTCACCTTACCTTATGTCAAAGTTCAAGCTCTTTGGGACTTGGAGGGGTCACGCACTACAACACATACAAATGAAATAAAACGCGCTTGAAAAAGAAAGGGAAAACGGATGTAAACAGATGGACGTGCAGTCACTTGCACTGAAGGGCCATGATATAATTTTCACGGGCCAAGCGGACACGTGAAAGACTCATCTTGCCATTCAAATAGTCCGCCTTTTAAAAAAGAAGGGGATACGTATGAACATAATTACTATTCATAACCAATGTTAATCACTGTATCGTATTTCCGTCTTTTCTTTCTCTGTCTCTTTCACTCTCTCTTTCTTTCGTTCTTTTTCTTTTCACTCTCTTTCAATATTTCTTTCATCCATTCTGACTTTCTTTTTCCTTTCTGTCTGTTTTGTCTCTTGGTGGATTGATTGATTGATTGATTGATTGATTCATTCATTCATTCATTCATTCATTCATTCATAGATATGCTTTGTGCATCACATTTTGATAAAGGTACATCTGACTGTGCTTTTAGTGTTCATGTGATGGGCACTTTTCTGACACTGTCTGCAAGAATATGTAATTGCACTGAATGGTATGATCTACCGGCATGTCTGAGAGCAAATCCGGAACAAACTCTCTCCCCCCTCTTAATAACACTTTTTTGTTTTGTTGACATTATCAAATTATCACGGACAACTTTTCCTTCACACAGACAGAGTCTCGAAAGAAGTTTGAAAAGTGTCACAAATTACTATCTGGTAAAGAAAACGTTTGGTGGAAATCCATAATTTTTCAAATCAATTTGAGTTTCCTTTAAAAAATAAGCCGCATCATTGTCAGTGAAATATAATGAGTAGTCTTATTTGGTATATTTTCGAATGGTTTTTGAAAATTCTTTGCATAGCACAAAACATTCCCTGTGTAAAACGTTGTAGTCCCCTCAGACCAGCTCCATCCATCTAACTCGGCGGAATTTGCGTGGCTTTTTTCGCGTTTGCGTTGTACACTGGGCAAAAGTTTGTACAATATTCTGGCAAACGCACCGAGCTGGATGGAATTGTCGCCAGGTGCTTCCACATAATATCTGTTATGCATGGAACTGACGAAAATGGTGTGCCAATTTCAAAAAAAAAAAAAAAAAAAAAGACACGGATGTCAAAATCCTGGAAAAAAAGTCCTCTTTATGAAGATCTACTACGTTGCCGAACTTGGGACAAGGTGATGTAATCTTTGTCAACTGGAATATTTACTTCAAAATACAAATGCGTGAAAAGCATGATAATAGGAAAATGGCTTAAATCGCGATTTTGTTTGTTTGTCGGTATTTTTAAGAGCCAGGCGGGATCATTTGCTTTTTTTGCTTTTCTTGTGGTATTTCATGTTAATTCATGGGAACATTCAAGGTAATGCCCAACCCGTTTTGGGATAATTGTTCATTTGAGATTTTTTTGGACATTTTGGTAGACATACATGCTATCTTATGTCCAAATTTGGTATTTCTAGCCCAAATGCAATCTTTAAAAAAAAATGAAAAAAGTACTTTCAGTGTTAACATGATAGTCAATAGACCGTGTTATCTTTTGATTCTTTCAATAAAATAAATCTAAATCAACCTTTAAATCTTGACTGCAAGAAACAGGTATATGTACTAAAATATGTTTCACGTGGATATTTCTCTAAAACGAGTTATCTGATTTTACATAATTGAAAACTGATTAACTCTAAGACTTTTCTAGTGCCAAAGTGTACAGGGAATTTTCTAAGAAATGATAAGTTCTTTTTAAATACGTATCAAAAATGAAGATTCCCTAAAACTTAAGCATTTTCATAAAAAGGCCGTTTTCACACACACACACAAAAAAACATTTTCTCCCAAAAGGTTAGGTTTATACAACATTGAATATTGAGTTTCATTTTTAGTGCAGGCAGATTCCTGTAAAGCCTTGCGGTCTATATAGGTTTATTATGTTGAACACTAGGATGATGCTTGGGGTTTTATATATATATATATATATATATATATATATATATATATATATATATATATATATATATATATATATATATATATATATATATATAAAGTTTTGACGTGCCCCGCTTTGTGTTTGGGCATGTGGTATAGTTTCACTTCAACGAAAATTCTGAATTAGTCTTAGACCGATAGCTGTTATGAAAATCAAAAGTAAACCCAATTTGTGTAGGGGTAAAATTCAGGAAAAAATCCTTGAAAAGGGGGTGCATTTTAATTTATGGAACTATCATGTGCTACCACTTTTGTGGGGAGTGCCAGGGCCGGGGCGCAACCCCAGTATGACGATTTTATCTCTGGATGGTGAAAAATGAAAATTTTCACCATCCGTAAACAAATAAATCGCTTCATTTCACAATTTTCTGGTCTTTTGCCCCCTACAAGTAAACTTTTTCGTGCACAATGTCCTCCTGAAAAGTCGTCTGGGTCGCACGTAAAACAAGGCTTTGAAACGAGGTCACGAGGAATCCCCCTGGGTACTCCCGAGGCTAGAGAAAATATCTAGAACTTGGTGAAGCCAGCTCTAAGGGAACACGTTTAACTTCAAGGGCTTACTAACCAATAAAATTCCTTTCTTTTTCACCAGCCGGAGGTAAAATTACAACACGACCAGCTGACTAACATGAACGTGACGGGGAAGGTCAGCCTTGTGTAACCTATTTGCTTTATAATTAGGATTTAGAATTTTTGACAGTACATGTAAGCAGTTAGCTGTTAGGCCCACTTTACAAACATAGGGAAGAAAATGGTATTTCTAATCTGTGAAGCAGCGCAAAGGGTGGAAGGCAAATCCCTCCCTTATGGACGTGAAGACCCAGGCTGTTTGTGCTGCTTTGTCTTTCAATTTTCATCCACAACAGTAAGTGCCTCATAAATACAAGGCAGTACTAACCAGTAGGCCTACAGGCCACACGTCTATTGCCTAGGCCTAAGAGGTTTTGTCACATCAAAAGCTATAGCCTAAGCTTTATAGCTGTTATGTTAGATAAATTCTGTTTACCATTCAGTTTCATTAAAATTAGGTTATTTATGCAGATAAATTTATCATCAAAATGAATGTACGGTAATTACCCCCTACTTTATTATATTGAAAACCCATGGGTATGGCCCATATGTAATATTGTTTACCATATCCCATGGGTGGGACTTCATTTTTCCATTTCGCGCTCGCTCTGTCGACATCGTTGGTCCAGGTAGCCAGCGCCCCCTTCCTTGGAGCAAGGCTCGCACTGCTGCCATCAGTGATGGGGCCAATCTGACGGCCCTCAGTCCTTTGAGTTCCACTGGTGCACACTTTGGAATGTTTACTTGTACAACACTCTAAGGCAACGTGACCTTCCAATTCTCCTGTCCACCAAATTAATTCCTTGTAGAAATATAAAAAGGTGACTTTTCGTTAACATTTTTGGCTGAAGCGACAGCCGTTCAAAAAATCAGCCGTTATGATTCATGGTCGATCGCTTTTCTTTGTTCATTAGCTTTCATATTCATCTGGACTGCATGTCTGTGGCAAAGTCCCATGTAATATAGTAAAACGAAATGGTACAGGTAATATAAATTGTCTTCTTTTTTCCTAATGGACCATTGGCAAATTGTGGTTGAGAGGTAAGTTTACTACCTAATACTGATATCACTCCAAATATCTTGTAATCATAATTATTCTGTTTTAAGTTAGAATTATCTGTTTTGTTTGCTTTTTCTGTCTGTTTTATTTATCATTATTCTGTTTTTTAAATGAGAAATCTCAGTTCCATTTTCTTGTATCTTTTATTCATGTTTTAAAATGAGAATTATCTGGGGGGGGTTTATTTTTTATTTTTTGTATGTTTTATTTATAATTGTTCTGTTTTAAAGAAGAAATATATCTGTTTTATTTATTTTTTTTTGTCTGTTTATTTATAAGTATTCTGTTTTAAAGGAGAAATGTATTTTTGAAGTCCTGGCTTGCCATACCTGGTCGATAATCTGTTAAACCAACCCCCCCTCTCCTCCTCCTCCCCCCAGCCTCCTCACCCTCACGCTTCGCGCTTCGGTGATCAGGCATGCAGGCAGGCAAATATCTCGGGGGGATTTGGTTTGACAGATTAACAACTCGGGTAATTTTGTCTATTAATATTATGGTGATTCCATTTTTGATGCAGCCCATGGTACCCTGGAAAACGACGTTCATTTCGTAAATAAATATGGAAACTATACAGAGAATGTTTATGCTGAGTGGTATCATCTTATGAAACTTGATGGAAATGTAGCTTGGGGAAGGGTCAAAGAAAGTTGTTTACTAGGTGCTAATATTCCACATATATGACTTTTAACGAATTTTCTAATTTGGGTACTAAACGGTTAATGCATGCATTACCGTTGATTACAATGCACGTCAATGAGGATTACGATGATCACATTTTTATTTGTACTTCAAAACCGACGAAAACATTGACTTCAAACTTGATGGGGATGTACCTTTGATGGGTCCTTACCAAGTTTATTCAAATAGCAATGCTCCAGTGATTTTTGGAATTTTCACGACTTATTTGAAAAATAGATCTATACTTATTTTTTTGGAAAAATCTTTTTTTAAAAAAAGCTGAGCCAGTTGTCTGGAAAGGCAAAGGGACGCTCTGCGGACCTGTAGAACATAATTTGTTCACCAGGTGGTGGTGCAATTTTATTTCGTCGTGTGTGTGAGTATGTGTGTGAAGCTATTTTCCACTTCTCTAAAACCAAGATTCGTCTGAATCTGTTCACTATAAGTATGGCGTCTCAGTCATTTGATGATTTTTTACTCAGTAGAAATGCAGCATGTGCAAGGCTTAAATTAATTTATTCACTAGGTGATGATTTTCCTCATCTCTGTCTCTGATTTTTAACAAATTTTTCAATTTGGGTACTTATAGGTTAATGAATACATTCCCATTGATTACAATGCAAGCCAATGGGGATCGCAATGGTAACTCATATTTTTGACTGCTACTCCAAAACCATCAACAGATTCACTTCAAACTTCGTGGGAATGTACCTTGGGTGGATCTTTACCAAGTTTGTTCAAATGGTTATGCTCCAGTGGTTTTTTTTATGTTTTATGTGTGCTTTTTGTTAAAATCTTTAAAAAAAAAACTTCTCTAAAACCGCCAAGCCAATCGCTCTGAAATTGCAAAGGGACACTTCTGAGGATCTATTTAACTTAATTTGTTCAACAGGGGGGCGCTCTGAGTATTTTTTCTTCTAAAAGATTTGTGTGTGCTTTCTTTTTTCTTGATTTTTCTCCCGAACCGTAAATTCGATCCTCTCAATGCTTATTTGGAATGTGCGTGGACTTGATCTCCATCAAATCTGTTCAATATAAGTATGGCGCCTCAGTCTTTTGATGATTTTTAACAAATTATTAAAATTCGGAAAATCCAGTAAGGGGATATGTTCATGTTAGCAACAGTGATGATGGTCTTAAACAGAGGTGACCTTGATATCATTCTGAAGTTCAAGAGCCACTTCAGTCTGTGTATGAAAGGTCAGCTGAACACAGAACTGGCACAGTCCTTTTGTTGTTCCAGTACACGCTTATTTACGTTGGGCTCTTTGTGGTCTACCCTTATTTTACAGACAAAATGATGACAATGCCAAGTGTGTTTTGATAAACCGAAACTTTTTTTTAATCCTGAGCCAGTGAGCCTCCGAGATAACAAATTTTGCTGGTTGTTCTGGGTTGACATTGGCACCCTATTCCATGTCAGGCCCATTCCTGCTGCACGATCTAAACTGTCGTATGAAACAGGTCCAGGGAGACGATAAAAATGTTATTCTGGTCACCACTGTTTGAAGTAGTGACCAGAATAAAGCTATTTTCTGTGTTGAATGACCTCTGACATAAACTATGGGCTGCTGTGCTCAGACGTCATCTTAGTTTACTGTTCCGACTGGCTGCTACATATTGTTGGCATAATTAGACCAGTCTTTATAAAACAAACTCTAAATAACACTCGTGTGAATTACAGACCCATAACTCTCAGCACAATATACATTTAGGTTGAAGAGGAAATACCACTGGATCCACCAGTTATGCACAATAGAACCTTTCGGTCTCAATGTCATGGGGAAATAGACAGACTTGTCCTGTCTTATGCTAAAATTTCCAATTTTCTTGTCTATTTTTCCATGACCCATCTCTACCAAGGGATAGAAATTAATTTTTCTACCCACAACGCGTAGTTCAATTTTGTATGCCACACAGCATATTAATCACTACCCCCACTTGAGATTTTTAATCCGTAGGCTAATTCATTTGTGATAAATCAACCCAGGAAGATCTGCCCACCTTGGATTTCTCACTTACAAGAATGATTGCACTCTCATCATATTTTTTTTATTCTGAAACATGTCACCATCCTGCACGTGCCATCAGAAGCTCCAATATTTACGTCAACAAGAAGTTGACGGAACTCATGAAAGAGATCTCTCTCCAGGTCAGTCTGTGACGTAACACCCGTTACCAAGGACTCGTTACACTGGGGTATATAAACAACGGGTAATGGTCGTTGGCGCTTAGCCCTTCTCGAGCTATAGAGCGTTTAAACTGTTCCCGATGAGCCAAAAACACGGGAGAAATGCGTCGAACTGCTCTTAACTAAAAAATACTGAAAAAAAGTCACAGACACACACACACATGTAAGAGAGCCCAGAGCCGCCAGGCACTTGCTGGTTTGTTTGTTTATTTACAATGTACATTTAATTGAAATTTAGCTTCCGCCAAAAGGGAAATTTACTTTTGCATACTCCTTATTGTTGGACCATATTTCCCAATACACACACACACACAAAAGTCATGGTATCCTTTAACTTTAAGTGAACAGACATCCGAGAAAATCTCAATACCAGATTTGGGTGGCAGGGTCCAATTTATTCTTTCAAGTGATTCCACTTTTACACAGCAATTTACTCAGATTTGTTCAATAAGTTGAAGGTATATTTTACTTAATTTTTACTTTAACTTAGATTTAGGACATTTAAATTTGTTATTGCCGTGATTTGACTGTGATTGTATTGTGCAGTATAACCGTAATTCACTGTACTTTTTCAGTAATACATTAACAGTGTAGAATTTAGGTTCCTTGGCAATCATTACCGGCCAGACAGTGTGTGGACACAGTTCGCTTACTACATATTTTGTACATATTAAATTGTATTTTTGTCTCAGCTTGTAGAATTCTATGTGGTATTGTTGAAATTACACAACTGGGACAGAAAGTCAGTTTTGTTTACAAAATATAAATGATCAGTAGGGATTTGGAGTTAGCTTCAGTAATATGGAGTTGGTAATGTATGCCCAAAGATTATTTGTTTTATGCACTTTCAGGCTTTCATATACATACTGGCGTGTGGCTTGCTTCATGTAACCTTGGCAGGAAGAGCATTTCCGGTTGCCTCTGAAAACTTTGCGGTGCGCCACTTTCGAAAAATAGGAAACAATCCTTCTCTTGTAAGTTCATGCTTGTCAATCGCCATGTGTCTGAAACAACAATCCGCACCTGCTTCCCTTCCCTCCCCGGAACTAGCTACATTTTTGCTGTCTGAATTTGTTGCTTATATAACAAATGAATTAAGATCATGAAATGGAATACGTTATAAATAAATAAATAAATAAATAAATATATATATATATATATATATATATATATATATATATATATATATATATATATATATATGTGTGTGTGTGTGTGTGTGTGTGTGTGTGTGTGTGTGTGTGTGCGTTTTGATTGGAAAAAAAACATACATCCGGGTGACTGATTAGAATGCAGCGGCTAGAGGGCTGTGCGAACAGCGGGTCCTCAGCCCACTTTGCAATACAATCAAAAGTAGGCCCCAGCTTGATGTGTATGCAAGTGTTTATTTCCCCTTTGCCCAGTGGTTTTTACACAGCAAACCTTGAACCAGATGTACGTCAAACTTGGTAGAGATGTACCTTGGGGAAGGTTCTATCAAATGTCTTCAAGTCACGCCCTAGTGATTTTGTATCTTTTTCTTTGTTCTGGTTTTGGTTTTGGTTTTGGTTTTGTTGGCTCATTTTTCTTTTTCGGTTTTTGTGTTTGTGCACCTTAGGAGAAAATGATGATTGCCAAATCTCATATGGCTAAAACACGCACAAAAAGATCACAGCGTCCTTGTTGAACGAATTAAGCGGCACAATAAAAGCTTGAATTAATTGGCCAAGTGGTTTCAGTGAAGATTTTTAAAGACTTAAGCACAAAACAAACAAAAGAAAATCACAAAAATTAAAACTCAATGGAGAGTGATCATTTGTACAATTTTGATAGAGACCCACCCAATGTAGATCCCCACGGAGGATCTGGTTTAATGTTTTAAGCAGAATGGCAATTGAGAATGAAGAAGAACAGATAGATGGGCGACAGAAGAAGACCCATGACATAGCTTCAACTGAGGGGCACATAACGGTACTGAAAAGATTGTCATCAAAGCAAAAGTATAGTTATTCAGTGCAAGGTTAATATAGACAAATTTGCAATTAAAAAAAAATCATGATTATACAACAGTAACAACATGTCATTAAGTCTCTGCATAGCGAAAAACAACATGATAATACTTCGAAATCATAATTCACAATATGATATAAAATAGGAATAGACATATGAATAGGGAAAGGCAGCACGTTGTAGCAACGATGACAGAAGAATAGAGTGCGCATTAGTGATGTTATTATGGCATTTTGCACAATCCCATTCTGTGCACTGATATGCGGTTTATTTTCATCAGGTGTGGGATCCAACGAACTTTTTAGTTGATTTGTCGGGCTTCTATGCCCAGTGCAAGCGTGCTGGACAGCGCGGCTACGTGGGTATAAAGAGAAAGACACCACAGAAACAGACCATCGGTGCACTCGTGGACACCACAAATGGGGATAAAGCGGACGTGCAGTCGGTTAATGGTTACATACGACAAGCTCTTGAAACCTGGTCCAGCAACCGAGTGTTTATAAACCAGGCAAGTCTACAAGTTAACAGTGCATCAAGAAAGCAGCCTTGCTTAAAAATTGCTTCTGCACTCTTTTCTCCTTCGCCATTTACTTTCCTTCTCCCTTTGTCCTGCCCCCTGTTTCCCGAACGTTCTGAATCAAATATTGCGTGACCCTCCTAATTTACTTCATCCGTCCTTCTCCACCTCATTCTTGACCACCCGTCTCTGTTACAATGTATCAAAATGATCTTTATCATTGTGACCAATGTGGAATCAAACTTGGTAAAAATGACTTATCATTGTAAAGAGTGGGCAAGCACACTTTATCAAAATTATCTTTATAATTGTGCCCAGTGTTGAATCACCACATATGAAACTGATCTTATCATTGTGACCTGGGTAGAATTAAAGTGATCTTCATTTTTGTGACCTGTGTAGAATCAAAATGATCTTCATTATTGTGGCACGTGTGGAATAAAAAACAATCAAAACGATATTCATCATTGTAACCAGTGGAATCAAAATGTATAAAAATGATCTTTATCATTGTGACCAGAGTGAAATCACAATATGTCAAAATGATCTTTATTATGCCCGGTGTGGAATCAGAATGTATGAAAATTATCTTTATATTGCCATCAGTTTGGAAACCAAAGAACCTTTGATCGACTTCTCTTTTATGTACAAGGATTTGTAGAATGGAGCGGTAGCGCGATTCACTTCCTTTCTGTGCTTCTCAACACTTCTCTTTTCAATGATGGTCATCCCAACATGGATTGCCAAACTTGATTTTCACTGTAAACCATGGCCTCTGCTGTCATCCGGCCTTCAGATATTTGTTGTCAGGAATAACCCTATGACTGAGAATCTCTATAAACGGTCCATATTGCTGTAAACACAGCTGTTAAATGAAATGAAATTCTTTCGGTAGTTCACGAGTACGGAGAATTTTACTGTTTATATTCATGCTATAAGAACTTACTGCAGCTGTTACCAGTTAATGTACCTTTGAAAACTACACAGCATTTGAATAAATCTTTGCCAAATGCATGATGATGATGATGATGATGATGATGATGATGATGATGATGATGATGATGATGATGATGATGATGATGATGATGATGATGATGATGATGATGATGGATTTTTCTAACAGAGGTCCACTGTGGCTTAGCATTATCTCGCATTCTCTTGTTTAGCTTTACTGCCAGTTGCTTTGTCAGCCGCTTGTTAACGTTTAGTTCCATTTGTTCTCTACCAAAGATGGAGAGTAATATATTTTCAATCTTCTGAACAGATTGCAATGGCAAAAAAATTTGGCTGCAGTGTACAACCAGGCTGCAAGGGTGGTCGAGTGTCAATCAGCTGCCTGTTCAGTCCAGGGTATGCATTTCACAGTCTCCACTCCAGATACGGTGTCATGACGATAAGTGAACACTCCATTGACCCACAGACCCATCAGAGACTTTGTATTCCATACCAGCACTATACATATAACTGTGTACTCCATAGAATCACATGCCAATCATATAACAATCACATCAAAAAGCCAACATACCTCCAAATGTGCACCCATGAAAACTACAAATCCAGCATACCTATAACTGTGCACTCCATAAAACCAACGTACTTCTAAATATGCACTCCACTGAACCATTTACCAATCGTAACACTCCATAGAAGTACATGCAGATCATGACACTCAATCCAAAAAGTAATCAAGATTCCTGTAACTGTACATTCGACAGAAACACAAAGCCAGCATATCTATAATGACTATACACTCCATAGAATTGCAGAACTAGCATGCCTATAATTACTGTACACTCCCTAGAACTGCAGAGTTGGCAAATCTATATTGACTGTACACTGCATAGAATTAAGGGCCAGCATACTTGTAATGAATGTACACTCCATAGAGCTACAGAGCCAGCATACCTGTATTGACTGTACACTCCTAAGAACTACAGAGACAGCATAGCTGTAATAACTGTACACTCCATAGAGCTACAGAGCCAGCATACCTGTATTGACTGTACACTCCTAAGAACTACAGAGACAGCATAGCTGTAATAACTGTACACTCCATAGAGCAACAGAGCCAGCATACCTGTATTGACTGTACACTCCTAAGAACTACAGAGACAGCATAGCTGTAATAACTGTACACTCCATAGAGCTACCGAGCCAGCATACCTGTATTGACTGTACACTCCTAAGAACTACAGAGCCAGCATAGCTGTAATAACTGTACACTCCATAGAGCAACAGAACCAACATACCTATAACAACTACATTCCATTGAATACAAGCTCGTCAACTTCCTATGACCTGGCCAGTCAATGATGAAATCTCACGAAGATTTTAATGACAGGTCTGATATGAATTACACACCAGTCAAATGTGACCCATTTTTTGCTGCCTTTAAATGGTAAACCGGAATAAATAATTTAACTCGTTTAAAATGGAGTTTCCACGAGAAGCCGGTACTTGATATTGCTGAGTGTAAGATAACAAAATTTGGGATCCTCCTGGCCTTCAACTGCAGCAATGTTTTCTAATAATATCAATTACGAGCTCGCCATTGTTTTTGCAAAAAGAATTAATCCATATTCCTGGTCAGAGTACAACTGAGTCAATATCTTTTCCTTGGCGTGGGTTTGGCACATTGCCCCACTCCTACCCCGACCCCCGTGCCAAGGTAAGCTATTGACCCAGGGCGTGTCATTCTGACTGGTCTTACAAATAAATTTCAGCAAAAAATATTGTAACGAGAAAGTTAAGTAAAACCGTTAAGGCGGACGACAATGCCTTTGGGCGAATTGAGCGGGGAAGGGTTAAATGACGAGTATCAGTGCCAGAAAAATAAACGTGACAAAGACAACAACTCATGCCATACAATGATGTACCATTACTTGAAGATTGCAAGCTATGTCTCCACCATGATCATTGTTTTGTAATCACGGTAACAATACAACCCATTCGTTGATGTGGCTTGTCGGTAACAAAACTATTATTTTGGTATAACAATGAAGTGTGCTACTCCGCTGATGGAAACAAGTTTCCATTAGAGTATTAATACTTGTCAATCTCTTCCCCATTTACCAAACCCTTTAACGACCTGGAAAAAAACCACATTGAGTCCTGACTGAATAACATAGGGTCAATGTGAGGACCACCAGGCACACAGATTAAGAGTCCATGAGCGTGAAGCGAAAGTCTTTCCAATTCCAATACCAGTGTGCAATTCCTAGATTTATTTATGATTACGTGTGGTTGTCAATATAATTAAATTGCACAATACATTGACTGTATCAAACTTGCTATGAAGACTTTAAATCCAGTTTTTCATTTTCTTTCCAGCGAAAATAACGAGCAAAAACAAGAAAAAGGTCAGTGTTGGCTTCAGATGTTGATGTCAAAAGTCGTGTTGCCTAATCAAATAACCTTTATTTTGACCACTTATCATTACAGAATAAGTTATCAAACATTATAAAAGTTAAAGGTTTGCATTTCCTGTTATGCTTGACCTTCAAGTGTCAGCAGTTTCTCTGGAGGGCGATGACTGTTGTACCATGTAGTTATTGTACCATGTAGTTATTGACACCAACAGCCAACTGAGCAGGCACAATTTTGCAAAACGCAAGAATGTTATTGATATCAAGTACATATACGTATAATTGAATTCAAATTTTAAAAAAATGACCTGATCAATGATTATTACAAATTGACGTGACCAATAATCTATATTACAAATTTGCAATTTGGTCTGATGTAATGTTAATCTATTTTGAGCATGTGACCAGTTTTTAGATGTGGTTCATATTTTGGATCCATTTGTGACCTGACCACTTTGTTGTTACAGGAAAACAGAAAGCTCTTGCATTTACAAAGACACAATACAAGGATGCAGAGAAAATAACAAATACAGTGAGTGTACATGCAGTTACATGTGTGCCTTATATTGTAATATAATACCGTTTAACTATTGACTCCAATGTCAGTGTTCAGTCAATCAATGTATTGAAATGTCTTTAAAATATTGAAATGCATGGTATACATTTTTATAATTGATTGCGTATGTGCCCTTGACGTTAGCAAGTCCGATGACACAGAGCTTTGCAGTAGAGAGGGCACTACTTTAACTCTTTTCAGCGCCAAATTTTGGACGGAGGCAACAGCTTTTCTCGGCACGCATTGAGCGCATCGAGCGCATTGCGCCCAATGCGCTCCGAGAAAAGCTGTTGACCTGGGATATTCTCTCTGGTACTATAGGCATGCTGATACTTGAATGAAAGGTCTTTAATGAGGAAAAGAATCTGGGATCCAAATTATAATTCAGACTAGTATGCCTTAAATAGATCGACCTTAGTCTTGATTGGCACTGAAAGAGTTCAGTTTAATCCACATAACGGGGGGGGGGGGGGCGGATCCCAAACCATCAGCTCCAGTCATCAGCTGAGCCACAGCTCACCGGTCTTTTCGCATTTGGAACATATTGGCAGCTTTTAGACACGTGTTCTGGCTGAGTTGTGCATTTCTCAAATACTCGGATTATCTTGCATGAAACCCATAGCAAGCCATTTAACATTTATTTCATAATTACACATACGTACGCTGATGTAAAATATTTATTTTATCATGTGAAAAGGATTTGCAAATTTGTGAAATTCTGGCATAAGTTTATACAAAATTTTGACACATATGGAAATAAAATGATAATTACACATGCGTAAAACTATTTCACATACGGTACTAGTGTATGAAAAAACATTGACAAATTTCAACAAGATGAACACATATGTGAAATAGTTTTACGCATATGTAACTATAATGTAATTTTACATATGTATAACGCTATTTCACATCAGTATAAAAAACTTTCACATGTGTGTATTTTTTCACACACGTGTAAAAGTTTTACCTATATGTGAAATAATTTTTTTCACATATTATACACTTTTACTTCACACGTGTAAAACTATTTCCAAATGTGAAAAAGAATTTTGCATGTGTAAATCCTTTTATACATGTAAAATAAATTATTATTTCACACATTCAAAATTATGGAATAAATGCTAAAACGGCTAGCCATATAACATGCTGTAATTTCATGTTGATAATCGTCTTTTAAGGCTGGTACCTTTATATAATTAACAATATGTATATTTTAGCAATCTTTATTTTGCATATATGCTCCTATGTAGAAAAAGCTAGACGTTTTGAATGCACATTTGTTGCCACATCAACTTACCTTGCAGTTGATAAGCAGATTCATGATATCAATGAAGAGTCCCTCCTGGTCTTGTCGATTTTGTTTTACACCTGCAGATTGTACTGTAAACCTTTTGACATGCGTGTTGTGTCTTCTCTGTCGTGAATATCAAAAAAAAGTAAAAGGTACATTTATTATATATTTATTATGATTTAAGAGATGGGACTACTCCAATTATATTGAAAACCTGTCAGGCTATGAAACAGACTGTGCCATGATCTACCGCAAACACTGGACCTTTGCTAAAGCCATCGCGGCAGGAAAGAAGAAAGGATGGAAGCTGATAGGGTTGTACGGCTCTTCGGCCAACAAAGGAAGTACTCCCCCAGCCATCAAAAGGATCCTCAGAAGCTGGAAAAAGGTAACAAATTTAACATCCCCCAAAATTGTATATTAAATCATTAAGATATTTCTAATATGCATTTCAAGACATTTGATATTTTGAAAATTGGTTTGACATGATCGTAAAATTTGATCCAGTCTACAACAATTCACCACTTTAACATCTCATTAAGAGGTGCCAAATTCCTGTATCCCTGCACATTATGAAATAAGAGAGGTCGTTCAGCAGGCAACCACAATGGATGGTATGTACGGTTTGCATCCACCTGAGCTTTTGTTAATTTATTGAGCAACCAAACATAGAATCAAGCTATTTAAACACCAGATGCATGGCAAAGCTTTCAAAACAGTAAAGGCTAAAAATGATGTGACCCTTTCCTCTTTTTCCTGTAACATTTTGTCAACACCATAATAATCACGCAACTTGCTCGGCATATACCCCCACAAATTGAATATGAAAGTGTTGTAGTTTTTGAAATAATTGCTAAGCATTTTATTCACCCCCACAAATTGAATATGAAAGTGTTGTAGTTTTTGAAATAGTTTTTAAGCATTTTATTCACCCCAATGAATATTCATGAGTTTGCTGTCTCTATGCAAAAAAGAGCTTTTTCGTAGAAAATGGGACATGTTGGAATGTAGTCTCTGATTTAATTTCTAGACCTTTCTGTCAAGAATTCCTTTTTATTTCGAATAAATACTAAGCGGACATATCTTTAAAAGTAAAAAAATAATATTGGTTTAATTTGCTTCAATTTTTATGATTGTAGACAGTATATTGGTGGTTAAAAACATATTGAAACTTCCTTGACGTTATTTTTTTTTTCGGTAGGTATCAGCAATAAAAGTTGGCTGCAGTGTAATTCCTGACTGTAAAACAAGAAGGGGACTGGTGGTGGTGGTGTCTTGTCTCTTCAGGTATGGTGACACATTGCGGCATGTTCTCCTAGGTGACGCCACTGGTCACAAGTACCCCGTTGCTCGTACTTGCAGGTGGAAAACACATGGGGAATATAAAGAAAGAAAAAAAGAACTGGACTCTCCTGACTGGCCAGTGGTTTTTAACAGGAAATGGTGTATCATAAAAATATAGCCTCTGAGCTAGTACTGTCACCCATGAGATCAATCATCCCTGGCATAAAAGTACCATCAGAGAAAAAAGACCATTTAGCTAATCGCTCAAGCTTCTCTGAAAGTTATATCTAACTTACTAAAATCTATCACTAATGACCAAAACATTCACATTTTTTGTTTATGCCTCATTCATTTTCGTAATAATGGCACAACATATAATGTATATTTCAGTAAGTAGGTAACTTTTCATTTTGATATAAGCATTCATCCTCATTCATCAATTATTAAAGCCCAGGAAAAAAAATGACA